>VONZ01001168.1:0-201936 GCA_012976165.1 Labeo catla | reverse complement strand
TGTGAAAGTTGTTCGGCTCAATGAGATCTATATGTGTACTGAGTTTCATATGAATACGTGCAAGTATGTGTGAGCTATACATCAAGTTTTCTGACTGCGTTGCAGGGGGCGCCGTAGAGCCTCTGTGCCACGCCCGGGTCCCAGTCTCTGCGACGTCCTAATGGCCGCAGATTCCAATGTGTGTGCCAATTTTCAAGAGTTTTTGAGCATGTTAAGGGCCCCAAAACCACCAAAAACATTGAAAAAAAAAATAATAATAATAATAATCCTTAGAAAAACAATAGGGCCTTCGCCCTTTTAGGGCTCGGGCCCTAATCAATGTAAATAAGTGTCTTTTATGAGAGCACTTATCCTGGCAAAATCTATGAATCAGCTATGTAATTTCTCTCATTTGTTAGTAATAAAGTATTTGTGAGGTAACGGCCAAACTTTCTTCCAGGGAATATCAGTTACAAAACCATTCCAATAAGAGATTACATAAGGCACATAAATAGACTCCATCCCTAACAAAACTCTAACTTTCCAAAACACAGAGTAACTACAGATTGTCACGGAAACACCAGGCTCTTCCACCAATCAGCAATCTTCTACTTAATCAGTTCTACTCACACACACCTGATCGTCATCCACCAATCACCAGCACTACAGTATAAAAGCACATGTCTCACATAGTCACGTTCCACTGTGGGTAGGACTCCATTAGTATGCTTCTAGCACAAACACAATGCATTACGACAATGGTGTGAATCTGTTGCTACGAGTCTCAAACGCTGTTTTTCTGTGCATCTGTAGAGGCAACGGTGGGTACTCTTCAAAGATCAGAGAAGTTTGGCCAATCAGAAAAGCTTGTTTTCAGCAGGGAGGAAAAAAAAAAAAAGAGTTGCGTGAGCATCCTCTGGAACGGACAGCGGCAACCAATAAAGGTACATTTTCTTTATTTTTCTAAAATCACCTCACCGTGATCCTTTACATTTGTTTATAGTTTAAATATTAAATGAGTTTTGCTCCAACCCTGATAAACCTCACCTACCTGTAGCCTTCTAGTAATCCTAATTAAAGTTAAAGTAAATTAAAGTAAACTAAGGTTAGCTGGTTGAGGTGTGTTTGATTATGGTTAAAGCTAAACACTGCAGGACAGTGGCCCGCCAGCACCAAGTTTGCCCATCCCTGCTTTAACTTACAAAGAGGCTTTGTAAAAGATTGATTAATCTGTTAATAATATAAATTACTATGAGTGTCATATACAAGATGATTAAATATATTAACAGATATATTTAAATTATGAACAAATGTACAGTATAACAGTAAGTGATTTCAGATAAAGAAAGAAAATGTACTTCTATTGGTTTCTGCTGCTGTGAGCTCCGGAATATGAACTCGTTTTATTTATAGTTTTATTTTCCCCCCTGTTTGTTTGGGTACCAACTGACAGGCACCTAAACTACACTGTAAAGAGATTGCTATAAGTTTTACAGTAGCTGGATGTATTCACTGTATTTAAATTTAAAGTATTATTACTGCGTTGTCAGTATTAGGACTGTTCAGTTTATTTTTTTTTTTTTATTTATTTTTTTTTTTTATAAAACAATCCAACTGTGGTATAACACCGTACATGTTGTGTGTGTGTGTGTTTTTGTTTTGTTTCTTGCTCTTTTGTTTTTTTTTAAATCACAATAACTCATTAGCATTTGTCTTGATAATATTCTTTTTAATTGTTGAACATTTTCTTTTTAAAAATACTAATTACAAATCTTCATCTCTAGTGTGCACAGCTAAAAAATGGCATCACCAAAGTCACCTGGGGACTTTGTATCTGTAGCATGGCAAAACAGGCTTTGCAGAAATAAAATGCAGTTTAAAAATTTGTTTTCTTTGTACCCTCTTTCCAGAATTCTATCTGATCTGTGAATCTCAATGGAGTTATTTTCGTGGAATGAACCTGCAAGCACAAGAAAAAAAAAAAAAAAAGTTTTACAATATTTGTTTAAATAGTGTTTACAGAATTTGCCCCAACTTTGAATTTGTTCCCGTGACAACACCGTAAGGTGTCCGGCAGCAGATGTCGCTGATCGTTACACCCCTAATCGGAACATGCCTACAAGGAAGGTGCATAATTAGTTGATAATCCATCACAAATCATTTAAGCTCCATTCCTTATAGTGCATTCTTTCAGATCAAACAGTAGAGCCAAGTCATGTCAATTCACGTCACCGTTATTTATATAGAGCTTTTTACAATGCAGACTGTGTCAAAGCGGCTTTATAATAATAAACAGGGAAATAGTGTGTCATTCTCCTCTGGCCAGACGAAACCAGAAATTTAATTCTAGGCTTCAAGAAAGTCAGGTTGTGCAGAGGACTCATCTGGTTCCCGTGGTCTTGTGCTGATGGTTGTCTGTGTGACGAGATCTTCACTGGGGATCTGTCTCTGGTGCTCATCTAGTTGACGTGGTCTCCGCTGACATTCAGTGCTGTAGAGGTCGTCTCCAGGTGCTGATCCACCATCTGATCTGGATACAGACTGGATCTGGGTGGCTACATTGACCTTGGAATAAGAAAGAGACTAATATTAGCATAGCTGCCATTCTTCTTACGATGCAACAAGTTCATTGGGTGTTATGGAAAGTGCTTCCGGTTCTGATTGATCTAATGAATGCAGCCTAACAATCCTTTAATGGATTTGAAATATAGAAATGTCAACGTGTCAAGAGAATGGGTCTTTAATCTACAGTGTGTCTGACTCCTGAACAGTTTTAGGTAGATTGTTCAAGAGTTTGGAACTAAATATGAAAATGATCTGCTGCCCGCAGTTGTTTTTGATATTTCAGGTATTATCAAATTGCCTGAGTTTTGAGAACACAGCAGACATGGAGGACTATAATAAAATAAGAGCTCACTCAAGTACTGAAATGCTAAACCATTCAGGGCTTTATAAGTAATTAGCAAGATTTTAAAATCTGTACAATGTTTAAAAACAATATTAAAAAAAACTTTAACTAGGGTATTTGGCTAACTTACCAGTTGATGTTATCACTGTTATGATGGCCATAACAACAAAACGCTCCAACTGGAATGTATGGCAGATGACATGATCCAGACCACAAACTAGACAAAAAAAAAAAAAAAAAAAGTACTCTGAATAATTGCTGTTTGAGTCATTTAACTCAATATAGATATATTTTTTTTTTTTTTACTTAATGCAGCACAAGTTGCTTTAGATTAAAGCATGTGGCAAAAGCATTAATGTAAAAAAAAATGTAAACTCAAATGTATTTTGGAGTTACCTAATTTTAATAAAATTGACAGCTAGCCATATGATGATTCTGCCCCTTATAGTCAAGATATGTGTTTTCTACCGTGCAATAACAGAACTTCACATAAACAACATTCATAATATTTGTTAGCCAAGTCTGTGGGTTAGTGGAGAGAAGCAGACAGCAGCTAATTTGGCTAATATAGTAGTTGATGGCAGCTACTCACCTGTTGTTACCACCTCTGTAATGCAATCACAAGAAAAGACTCCAATACACCTCCGTTGCAGATGACGTAACCAATACAATAGACTACAACGTGTTTGCTGTTATGTAATGTCTGACATAACCTGCAATAAAAAGGCAGTGTGGAATCATTATACTTTTCTGATTAATTTCCTGATTGATTCGGATAACTGACATTAGAAATTAACTTACCAGCTGATGCAATCACCGTCACGATGGCTCCAACATACACCCCCAATGTTGCAGGCGATAAGATGCACAAACTTGGTCATAACAAAACTGAAGAACTATAAAGAATAACAAAAAATGGATAGGCCTACAGTGTAACTTTTCTGACTGGCCAAACTTCTCTGATCTTTGAAGAGTGCCCTCCGTTGCCTCTACAGATGCATAAATCACTTCTGCTCCATATTTTAAACAGATGTGTGGTGCAAAAGTGCGCAAAACTTGTCATTTGCAAAAGAAAAAACAGCGTTTGAGACTCGTAGCAGCAGATTCGCACCACTGTCATAATGCACTTGTGTTTGTGCTAGAAAAAGCATCCAAGAAAAATATATATATATATATATATATATATGCATGCAAGAAAACATTCTACGAGTGCAAATCTCATTACAAGAATTCGCATACTGATTTGCGGATGTACAAAATTCGTACGTGACTTCACATTTTTAACGCAGGTGTGTGAATGTGTTTTGCACATAGACTGTAAAAAATATGGACGTAGTGTCCGTGACGTCACCCGTAGGTTTCTGAAGAGCATTTTTGAAGCTCTTAGTGGGCAGGAGTCGGCCGTCGCCATCTTGAAACACGTCACTGCACGACACTTCTGGATAATCGAAAAGAGGCGGGACATGAGTGGAGCTGGTTGCTGAAACCACGCCCGCCTAGTGCAACGCTGGTGACAGCAGTGGCAATCCACCTGTCACTCAAGTGGCCACACCCTAAATTATGCAGAACTTTAAGGCTTAATATAATTTAAACGGATGATAAAAAAATTCACCCCCCTCACGGTTGACATGAAGGGCAAAATTAGCTATATAGACCAAAACCACTTTTTGTACCAGGCTGTAAACATATTCTTTTTTCTGCTGTAAAGTTGGTCATTTTAACATGGGGAGTCTATGGGACTGACTCCCTTTTGGAGCCAGTCTCTAGCGGCCAGTTGATGAATTGCAGTTTAAGTCACTTCTGTGTTGGTTTCAATAGAGTGTATGCGTGTGACGTCACCGTCAGCTGGAGCGGCTGTGGCTCCGCCCACTGAGTGGCAAAAAGACTGAGTGGCAGCATTGGTTTAAACGCAAATGCTGCGACAGAACACACAAAACACCTCAAAAACCTGAACAAGCTTTGCGATTGACTGTACAAAGAGATTTAACAAGAAACCTGAGATATATTTTTACAGACTGCTGAAAGCTACTGAAAAGAGAAGCGAATTAATCTCTGCAATTCAAAGAAACAAATCATATCCAGGCAGCGAAACACGGATTTGCAGTTATCATTTCATGTTAATATGTTGAATTGTGCAGTAAAATCATATCCTATATATTGTATTGTAGTATATCGTATTGACAAGTCATCAACTAAATTTACCATCTTACATTCTTAAAATAAACACTGACAAAAACTATAGAGGTTTTTCAGCTGGATGATATGATGATATATATAACTTTGATATAAGTGATCACCAGGATTTAGACCAACCTATTTTGTATTTACAAAATGAGTTCACAGGCAAATTTGCTTTATTTATTTTCCCCGGTGTCAAAATCAGACACATATAAGTGTTAGAAAACACAATTTCTGGCTGTATCAATATGCACTGACCAAGTTGTTAGGAACATTATATCAAGTTCAGCAAGCTTAAGTTTAAACTGATTATTGTTTGTTTTACTCGTGTTTTTGCATCTTCCCTATTAAATCCATTCACGCTGAAGGCTCTTTTACCACTCAGTCCGGCTGAGGGGGCGTGTCCCGGCAGGAAAGTGACGTCAATGCAGACCCTCTATAGAGAGAGCGGGAGGTTGCCGCTTGGTTTTGCACCACATTCACTGCAGCAATAGTAGTAAAACATGCGAGCGTACGAGTTTCTTGATTTGTAATTCGTAGAATAGGATTTGTGTACCTGCAATGAAGGATTCGAGAAGGTGTAAGCGTTGTGTTGTGTTTGTGGGAGAGAAAAAAAAAATGTACAATTTTTGTCTGTGACTTCACATTTACTATTACACGTGTGGCTGTTCTCTACAACTACAAATTCTGCCGTCACAGAGCTCAGTTGTTTCGCACCAAAACTACTTTCATATTACACCTCCGTTGCAGATGACATAACCAATACAATAGACTACAACGTGTTTGCTGTTATGTAATGTCTGACATAACCTGCAATAAAAAGGCAGTGTAGAATCATTATACTTTCCTGATTAATTCCCTGATTGATTCGGATAACTTACGTTAGAAATTAATTTACCAGCTGATGCAGCCACCCTCATGATGGCTCCAAAATACACCCCCAATGTTGCAGGCGATAAGATGCACAAACTTGGTCATAACAAAACCGAAGAACTATAAAGAATAACAAAAACTGGATACAGTGTAGCTTTTCTGATTGGCCAAACTTCTCTGATCTTTGAAGAGTGCCCTCCGTTGCCTCTACAGATGCACAAATCACTTTTGCTCCATATTTTAAACAGATGTGTGGTGCAAAAGTCGAGTGAAAACATTCTACAAGTTTGCAAATCTCATCACAAGAATTTGCATACTGATTTGCGTATGTATAAAATTTGTCCGTGACTTCAATGAGTTTTGCACCAAATTCACTGCAGCAATAGTAGTAAAACGTGAGTGTACGAGTTTCTTGATTTGTGATTCATAGAATAGGATTTGTGTACCTACAATGAAGGATTCGAGAAAGTGTAACTGTTGTGTTATGTTTGTGGGAGAGAAAAAAAAATCTACAAGTGTGCAACTTTTGTCTGTGACTTCAAATTTACTATTACACATGTCTGGCTGTTCTCTACAACTACAAATGCTGCCGTCACAGAGTTCAGTTGTTTTGCACCAAAAATACCTTCATACGATTGAAGCATTTTGATGGAAAAGTTGAGACACAAAAATAATACAATTTTTAAACCAATTTTCCAAAAAAAAAAAAAAAAAGGAAAAGAAAAGAAAAGAAAAGAAAAGAAAAGAAAAACAGGGATGTTCATGACAGGGATTTTCATGATCTTATAGTTACAGATTAATAAACTTGAACTTTGCCCCCAAGATTCCCGTAGAAGTGGTGAATACATGTGACGGCACTGGCAGAGGAAGTGCAGATGACTCGACGACGCAGATGACTAAAATACGTGTGTTCTTTCATATGTGTTCAATATTTTTTATTTTTTAACAAATGAAGTGGTTTTGTTGCTTGTTCTGTGGTTCATTTTAGTATTTGATTCTCAGGATCCGTTCAGCTGAATGATTAGTTTGTCATTTCCACCCAGAGTAAGTGTTGGAGACTCTTCTGTCTGTTCAGCTTCATCATGGATGACACACAAACACCCCGAGATGAAGATTTTTCTCCGGGATGCAGGTACTGAATGCATACTATACTAAAAAGGACAATACCATAAAAAGACAACAGAAAATTAATTGACCATATGCACGATTACTTTCTGGTTTTAGATAAGCCAGCTCAGTCATTTGCAAGTTTTCTCTATATAATACATTCACAATTTGAAGAAAAGTTTTGTTTGTTTAAGGGGATCAAACGTCCACGTAAACCGTTTCGAGAATGACAAGTGAGTGTAAAAAATGACGCGAGTAAACCCGCTAAATGTGCCAGTGATAACTGAGCGAAACATCTGACAGACCCATGTCAAAAACAGAGCTATGCTTTAAGTAATTCAGAAAATTCAGAGTAACATAACTACAACATGTTGTAACAACAAACAAAAATAAATAAAACAAAAACAAACGGTAACAAGTTTGTGTTGTCTGAATATATTTAGCAGCTTTCCAGTTAAAAAGAACACTTAAATGATGTAGTTATTAAATTAAATCTAAAAATATTTGAAAATATTAAATGCATTATTTAATTGTTATACCATTTACATTTAACATATTTCATTTGTAGTTAGCCTAACTATATACATAGTTAAGTAATTCACCAGGCTGTTGATGTCTAGGCTTATTTAACTTAATTTAACTTACTTCCTGCATTTGCTATATTTTAAACTTCAGTGCAGTAAAGGTACTAAAATTTGTTATAGTAGTCATTTCATAATAAATCCAAAAGCAAGACATAAAAAAAACTAGGAAGTTGAAATGGTAGCTGTAGTTAATGAGTGGTCCTCTGTTGCCATCTACTGGTCATAATGGTAATTTCGTGTCATTTTCATCTTAAAAAATCTTTGTTTTCAATGAAGAGACATTTTTGGTGTATTTTTTCATACATGAATAAAAAGTAAATCTTTAAGGTGAATTAATGCACAACTGTAGAGTTAAGAAATAATAAGGGCTTTAAGATCTTTTAGATATTTTCAGTCATTTATTGTTTGATTTGAATGTTTGTATTCTGCAGGATGCATTGCCCCTTTGTGGGTATAAACTGATTGAAAACAGAAAGCTTATTTGGCTGTGCGTGTTACAACATTTTGGCTACATCTTTAAAACAATTTATACATCATCTGAAAGCTGAATAAATAAGCTTTCCATTGATGTCTGGTTTGTTTGAATAGGACAATATTTGGCAGAGAAAATCTTGAATCTGAGAGTACAAAAAAAAAAATCTAAATATTGAGAAAATCATCTTTGAAGGAGTCATCAGATGCAAAGTTCACTTTTTCATGTTGTTTGAACATTAATGTGTGTTGTCAGTGTATGTACAAATCTACCCTAGAATGATAAAAATCCATGCAGTGGTTTTTAATTAATCTGTAAAAATAATATCCCCTTTTTCAAATCGAGCCGTTCTCAGATGTCTGTCATTGTGGCGTCACACCCACAGAGGACACTCCCACCATAGTTGATTGACATGAGCGTTTTACCTCAGATCAGCTGGAAAAGTCCAGTAACTTTCCATGTTTTGATGCCGGAGCAGGGATGTAAGTTAGACAAGAATATCTCAGATTGAGTGATTGAGGTGTTCTGTTGCTGGATGTAATAATGAACATAGTGGTCGTCATTTACTCCCGACATTTGAGCCGCTGAAGATGCAGTGAATTACGTTTGTTTGTGAAGGGAATGCGACTCCCGATCTACATATATCCGTCCATGTTCACGCGAATCATTCGTGATCCAGCTTCACTTACAGCAGAAGTGAGTATATGGGTTTTTTTATGAATGTTTGTGATCACCTAGTTAGCAAGTTTAATGGCTAAATGCGGCTAAAGTAAACAGGCTCGTCACTCCACAGAGAGAACAGAGGGACGGGACGAGCAGAACTCATTTGCATTTAAAGCAGCCTCCACCAGAACAGGATGATTTTTGCAGAGCTGATTTTGGCAAGGTAAAAAGGGTGTTGTTTTACACTACCACTGAGAATGTTTTTAACCAAAGTATATTATAGACTTTTCATTAAGACCCTAAAGAATCATATCAACTTGTGGAAAATGGGCATCCGATGACCCCTTTAAGGTTATCCAAATGAAGTTCTTAGCTATGCATAGTACTAGTCAAAAATGATGTTTTTTGATATATTTATTAGACAAAATATATAGAAAATACAGAAATAGACAAAATATCTTAAACACTTAAAATCATCCTCACCTCAGATGACTGAAGCTGAGGACGTGCTGTAGTGTTTGCGGCAGGGTGGTGTAACAAGGACGCTGAGGCTGAGTTAGAATCCATGTGCGGTAGTTTATTAAAGGCAGTAGTAGCAGACAGGTACGAGAAGGCAGGCAGAGGGTCAAAACCAATATAGCAGTCCAATCCATCAACAATCAAGGGGTTAATCCAAAAGACAATAATGAGCAGGCAGGCTTTGGGTCCAAACCAAAACATCAGTCCAATCAGGCAAACAAAACAAAAGGGATAATCCAGGTAATCGAAAAACAGGGATCAAGGCAGAATCATACACAGGATATCAGGCAAAAACAACAGGAAAACGCTCCAAAATTCAATATTCTCCAAAGATCCTCCCTTTTCCACAGCCCAGAACTGCCGCTCCAAACTCAAGCCCACCGGCAGCCGCTCTCTCAAGCCTGCTGGTTGCTGCACTTTCAGCCCAAAGGAGGAGAAGGAGAAAAAGGAGACAATCCTCCAAAGCTCTAGCACCAGACCAGAGTCAAAAGACGGCTTTAGCCCCAGACCAAAGTTAAAAAATGGCTCTAGCCCTAGACTAGAGTCAAGAGATGGCTTCAGCCGCAGACCAGAGTCTAGAGAGGGCCATGGATCCTGAGTTCAGCCCAGAGAAAGACTATGTTCCCGGGCAGTGTTGGGCAAGTTACTCTGAAAATGTTTTTAAATTACTGATTACTGATTACTAGGGATGCAACAATACAGTTAGTCCAAGGTTCAATACGTACCTTGGTTTTTAACCACAGTTTTCGGTTCGGTTCGGTTCTGATATCTTGCCACTTCAGTGTGATTTTTTTTTTTTTTTTGCAACAAATTGACAAAATATACTCCCGTAAACCTCTGCGCACTGGAAAAAGTGTAAATAGAATGGGTTTCATTCATACTGGACGCCAGAGGGCGCCCTTGTGTGAGAAAATCCACATACGCGTCAAAGAAGTAGCGCTGATGACGTTCCGTTCCAGCTTCTCTAATATGGATAAAAGCATCGCTATTGCTGTAACTGATTAAAAACAAGATATAACGTTAAACGTTTTGAATGACAAAATGTAAGGACAATAAACACTCGTCTGCAATAATATATGGTTATCTGTGTTCTTCAAGCCATCTCGTGTACTTTCACAGCATGTGAAATCGTAGGCACACATACAGCAAATTCCGAGAGAAATAAAACAAGGAAGTTATTTAAATACAAAACTGAAAAACCGCAATTCAAAAGCGTGTATTGAACCGTGGAGGTCATACCGAACGGTTCGATATTATATTGAGTATTGTGACATCCCTACTGATTACTCCTTTTAAAAGTAGTCAAATTACTGTTCTGATTACTTTATTTCAAAAGTAATGTGTTACATTACTAGTTACATTACCTTTTTTCTGTACATCCACAAAATTTACGTGAATTATTAAGTTTGTGTGTTGCCTAACATCCCATCATAAACACTCCTGATAAAATATTTGTTATTAAAGCATCAACATTCACAAACCACTGTTTTACTAAAAGCAATAGGCTGCTGCGTGTGGTTGCAGAATGCACGGCATTTCGAGCAGTGAGTGGATTCTCTGATTATCCATTGCATTCCAGAAATCAACATTGTTTAATGCTGCAAACACGTGTTATAAATAGAAACTCTGCCTATGCTTACACGTGTTAATTGTTTTTGTTTTATATTAGCTGTTCTTGTTGCTTTTGTGCAATACATGAATTGCAATTCATTTGTTTTAGATATTTTATATTTAGATATTTCTATTTTGCAAAATAGTCCCGCAAATAATTTTATTCGATGGCTTCCAGCACACACATGAGTCTTTGCATGCCCGCACCTGCACTCGCCCATCAAGTCTTGTCCCGTGCCGCTCTCTGTTGTATCGCGTCCAGTGCCAGTGGATTAGAGACCCGCACTCCCACTGGACTCGGCGCAACAGAGAGCGGTGCGGGACAAGACTTGATGGGCGGGTGCGGGCGGGCAGAGACTCATGCGCAAAAAATAGAAGTTGATGTGTTGATGTGTTGTGGTACATTCTCAAGACGTTTTAATGTGCCATGCTGCCCTTTCAGGTGTTTTAAACTGGATATTGAGTTTTTCACGGTTGAAAAACCGAGTTGTTTACGGTTTTCTTCCCCTCTAATTGACAACGCACAATAACGTTCTTGCCTATAAAATCAAAATAATGATTGTATTTACAGATACAGAACACGTACTTTTCTCTCTCCATGCTGACTTTGTTTACATTGGTAGTATCCGCCTCACAGGCGCTTACCAGTCAAAGTAGGTCTCAGGTAGAGGACGTCACATGTGCTAGCCAACACCCTTTTTACAATCTAGATGATAAAACACATTCTGTCGGCAATGACGCAGAGGTAACGCATGCTTGTAACTATACTCTAACTACTCGTTTGGAAATTATAACGCGTTAAATTACTAGTTACTAAAAAAATAATCAAATTACAGTAACGCGCTACAAGTAATGCATTACTGCCCAAAACTGTTCCCGGGATGAGCCCAGAGGGCTCCTGATCCCACGTTCTGCCCAGAAAGGGCAGAGGGTCATTCCTGCATCAGGCCCACAACGGGCCTTTAAACCCGTAATTCCCCCCAAGGAATTTTTTTTGTTCGAGGCCAAGGCCACGAAGGGTGTTCCGCCATGGCTCCCTGTGTTACCTGCTCCACCATGGGTCACTAGAGTGCCTGCTCCGCCATGGCTCCCAGAGCTCCCTGGTCTGCCATGGTTCCCTGGACTGCCTGCTCCTCCATGGCCCCCTGAGCTCCCTGATCTGCCATGGCTCCCCGAGTTGCCTGCTCCACCATGGTGCCCGGACCAGTACCACCTTGGAGGCGTTCCTGTTTCGTACTAGCCTGTCCTGAGGGATAAGGCGCCACCCCTTTGATGTTATGTGATACAAGGACGCGCCTTCCAGAGGGGGGTGTTAAGTCGCGTTATTGGACTGTTTTGTGTGTTTGTTTTGATTCCCACATGTTCCTGGTCCTTGTTTTCCCGCCTTATATTTCCTTATGCCCTTATTTGGACTTCCTGTTACTGTTCCCTGATTGTGTTCATTTTATCCCAGGTGATTTAATCCCCTCGTTTAGTATTTAAAGAGTGCTTTGTTCATGAGTTCTTCGTCCAGTGTCTTACATCACTCCTCATATTTGTGTTCATCTCCTTTGGTTTTTTGGTTTAAAGTCTGTTTTGTTTTGCAATTTATCCTCGCCTCCTTGTCTCCTTGTTTCCTCCTATGCACCACGACACCTAGACACATTGTAATTTTATTTTTAAAGGTACTTTATTAAAATTAATGCCATCATTAAATCTGTTCATCAGAAGAGATCAGAGCCAGAGCTGTGTGTCATATTTATATATATATATATATATATATATTGTTTTGTTTTATATTTGGCATTCATGTTATTATGGTATTCATATTAGTTATTATGGCAGTGAGTATATGAAAGAACTTTAGTTTATGGTTTCTGTATTAACACAGTAAAATGAAAAGATCACTTTAGAAGTACACTTTTTGAAGTAATTCAAACTGTTCTTTGTTATAGTTCAGTTGATCAGAAGAGATCAGAAGCAGAGCCCAGCTGTGTGTTTATAAAGAGTGATGAGCCTATAGGTTATCCACAACATTTCAGGTACAATATTTCATTAACAGACATGATTGAAATATTTGTTGTGGTGTTTTATCATGTAATTATTTCATTGTTTCATCTGATTTTTAACATTTACTCACTGAGAGACACGTCTATGAAAGTACTTAGTGTACTTTTTCTCTCTCTGTTATAGTTCAGTTCACCAGAAGAAATCAAAACCAGAGCCCATCTGTGTGTCTATGAAGTGTGACGATTCTATGCCTTATCCAGTTCATTTTAAGAGTGATGACACAAGGTTTAACCTCAAGTATGACATAAAATATATGATTATAGTCATAATTTAAATGATGTTCTATTTTACAGTTGTGATCTTGACCAGGTACATTTTTAATACACAGCTGTTATTAAGGTCATGAGAAAAAATGTGTTTGATTCTTGATTCAAGGTCAGTCTTGCCACACAGATCAGCTGAAACAAAACCCGTCAGTAAGAAATATGACCAGTCTATGAATCAACCACAAGACACCACGTATCCTGGCGTAAGGTAAACTGTGGGATTTTTTTAATGCAGTGCATCACACATTACTCAAATACATCATTAATAACTGATATATTTATGAGCCCTATGATATGTTCAGTGTCTTATAACAGAAAACAAAAAAGACATTTTGTTCTGTACATTTACCTCTGTAACTCATTTTAATTTCACAGCCATGAAATTCTCAGCATATTTAGATCAAATCTGATGAAGAAGTTTGAGCATCTGTATGAGGGAACAGTGACGCAGGGAAACCCAACACTCCTGAATGAGATCTACACAGAGCTCTACATCACAGAGAGTGAGAGTGGAATGATCAGTAATGAGCATGAGGTGAGACAGATTGAGACACAATCCAGGAGAACAGCAACAGAGGACACAGCCATCAAATGCAATGACATCTTTAGACCTTTACCTGGACAAGACAAAGCCATCAGAACTGTGCTGATAAAAGGAGTTGCTGGCATTGGAAAAACAGTCTCTGTGCAGAAGTTCATCCTGGACTGGGCTGAAGGCAAAGAGAATCAGGACATCCAGCTCATATTTCCACTTCCTTTCAGAGAAATCAATCTGATAAAGGACAAAACACTCAGTCTTTCAGATCTTCTTCATGACTTTTTCCCTGAAACTAAAGAAATGGAAATAACCAGTGATCAGTATAAAGTGTTGTTCATCTTTGATGGTCTGGATGAATGTCGTCTGTCTCTGGATTTTCAGAGCGATGTGAGGTTGTGTGATGTAAGTGAATCAGCCTCAGTGGACGTGCTGCTGATGAACCTCATTGTGGGGAATCTGCTTCCCTCTGCTCTCATCTGGATCACCTCCAGACCAGCAGCAGCTGATCTCGTCCCCTCTGAGTGTGTCCATCGAGTGACAGAGGTACGAGGCTTCAATGAGCCACAGAAGGAGGAATACTTCAGGAAGAGAATCAGTGATCAGAGTCTGGCCAACAGGATCATCTCACACCTGAAATCATCAAGAAGCCTCTACATCATGTGCCACATCCCAGTTTTCTGCTGGATCTCAGCCGCTGTTTTAGAGAAGATGTTTAGTCAAGCAGAGAGTGGAGAGATTCCCAAGACTCTCACTCAAATGTACACACACTTCCTGATCCTTCAGACCAACATCAAATGTGAGAAGGACTATGAGAAAAAGGTGACAGATGAAGACATGATTCTCAAACTGGGCAAACTGGCATTCCAGCAGCTTGTGAAAGGCAACCTGATCTTCTATGAGGAAGACCTGAGAGAGTGTGGCATTGATGTGACAGAAGCATCAGTGTATTCAGGATTGTGCACTCAGATCTTCAGAGAGGAGTTTGGCTTGTATCAGGGGAAGGTCTTCTGCTTTGTTCATCTGAGCATTCAGGAACATCTAGCAGCTCTATATGTGCACCTCTCCTGGACAAACCACAACAGAAATGTGTTTGGCCAGAGTTTGTGGTTTAAAATTAAGGACTGGTTTCAACTCATGTTTAAACATGTTTCATTATCTGAGCTGCATCAGAGAGCTGTGGATGAGGCTCTACAGAGTAAAAATGGACATCTGGATCTTTTTCTGCGGTTCCTTCTGGGTTTGTCAGCGGAGTCTCATCAGATTCTCCTACAACAAACAATGACGCTGAAAAGAAGCAGATCTGACAGCAATCAGAAAACAGTTGAGTACATCAAGAAGAAAATCAGGACCATTGACTCTTCAGAGAAGTACATCAATCTGTTTCACTGTCTGAATGAACTGGGTGATCATTCAGTAGTGAAGGAAATACAACAGTATCTGAAATCTGGAAGAATAAAGGAAGCCAAACTCTCTTCATCTCAGTGGTCAGCTGTAGTTTTTGTGTTGCTGACATCCGAAGAGGAACTGAATGAGTTTCGTCTTGATACATTTGTCAATGGAATGAACAAACATGAAAATATGAAAGTTCTTCAGAAGTTGCTGCCTGTGATTAAAGAATCCAGATCAGTTCAGTAAGTATCACAGAGAACAATCACCTTATTGTTAAAACAGTAAAAAATCAAAGTGAAAACCTCATAAATCTTAAGTGCTAATCAGCACCGATGGCACATGCCGCAGTTTCTCCAGAGCAGCTGCAGGAGTTCTGATGACGATAAAGCTTTTTCACAATTGGCCAGATTCACTGCATGATAATGGTCACGTGTGTTTCCTCAAGTCTAATAATGCTCACAAATCTGTGTTTTTAGAACAGTAAAAGTTTTACTGTAGTCACAATGTTATGTTGAGTCACATTAATCATAAACACTGATAAAAGCAATGTCTGTGTATTTGACAAATATTGCCATTAATTCACTTCATCTTTGATAGAGTACGCAAACACTACGAGAGCAGCATTAACGAGAACAGAAAGTGTCCGACTTGACCGCTCCATTTTCAACTTCACCCCCAACTGCTCTCGGCTAATCTCGTTGACCCCCATCTGTAGCCATAGTTCAAGCTGAACACACGTAAACAAAGGCAAAGCCATGTGCTCAAGCCATTCAAACTAAGTCAGAGAAGTCACATTTAAATAATTCGGATTTTCCCCAGTAGCCCCTCACTGCAGAACACAAGATCCAGGGGGTGGGGTTGAATCCACATCTAGGGGGTGGAAATGGTAGGTTTAGGGGTGGAGATGGGCGGGTTTAGGATCGGGGTGGAAACAGGTAGGTTTAGGTATATGTAAGATGGGAGGAATTGGGTCTGGATCTTGTGATCTGCAGTAAGACCATCTCAGTTTTCCAGTTAAAAATGTTAAAATTAACATAAAGAAAGAATTTAAATATTTCTCATTTGACATAAAATGACCAAGCAGAAATTGAGACCAACCAAGTGGAGAAGCAGCTCATATATATATATATAGCAGCTTAAATCTCAGCTCAAATAACTTTATGGAGCAGCACACTTCAACACATACTTTTGAAGACAACAACTGAAATCTATATATACAATTGTTTGACTCAAACACGATGCATGACCCTTCCTGCCAGTTTACAGTCCAGCATGCGGATTAGTTTTAATCATATTAAACCAGTTAAAAGTTCAAGTTAAATGTTTTATTGATTACATTAATTACATTTTTTGCTTAATTACAATACTATCGCATACGATTACAATTTTACTCAATTAATAGATAAATGTTGATTTAATCCAGACTTAACATTTTTCTCTGTACAAATTAGTCCATGAAACGTTGAGAATTTAATAATTTGGAAAAATGTTTTCAAATGGTATAAATTAATTTAATTATACTGGAATTGCAAGTTGTTTATTGCAGGAAGTTGTTTAGTTTTTAAATGGCTGTTCGATTTTCATCTCTCTACAGGTTGAGTAAGTGTGGTGTCACAGATGAAGGTTGTGCCGCTCTGGCTTCAGCTCTGAGATCAAACCCCTCACACCTGACACAACTGGATCTATCCGAGAATAAACTAGGAGATTCAGGGAAGCTGCTTTCTGATGTACTACAGAATCCTCACTGTAAACTGGAGAAACTTTGGTAAGATCATATGTGACAAAAACATTCTGTGTAGTGAACAGTGTCATCAAATAAGACAGATTTTGCATAAAATACAGATATAGTGCATATAGGAAATACTATTTATCCTGCTTGAATGGCTTCAAATGTTTTATGATAATATTTTGTGTTCTGTGACGTTTTAGAGCTCAGTCCAATGATCCAACAAACATACTGATTTTGCTCTAAGTTTGTACTTTATTTTCAATAATGGATTCACAGCTAAACTGATGTGATCTGAGAGAGTGAAGAGTGTGTCATTGTTCTCTACAGGTTGTATAATTGTGGTGTCACAGATGTAGGTTGTGCTGCTCTGGCTTCAGCGCTGAGATCAAACCCCTCACACCTGACACAACTGGATCTGTCTGAGAATAAACTGGGAGATTCAGTGAAGCTGCTTTCTGATGTGCTGGAGGATCCTCACTGCAAACTGGAGAAACTGTGGTAAGATCATATGTGACAAAAACATTCTGTGTAGTAAATAATGTAATCTAAAAAGACAGACTTAACCCTTTAGGCGCCAGGGGTTTTTTTGAAAAATGCTGAATTTTGACATTAAGATTTCAAAAGCTTGTGGCTTGAAAGGGCTTAAAGATAGAGGTCTACTGTAAATTAGAAAAATGTTGGGCATGACCAAAAGTTTATGTGGGGTGTAAATATACTAATCTAATTTGCATATTATGACGTCATGAGGGGCAGCCATCTTGAATTTCACAATATTTAGGAAATAGTTGATATTGAATTGATGTTTGAACTTATTTGCATGTTTTTTTTGTTTTTGTCTTTTTTTATCCTCATTCCAATTATCAGAAAAGAGGAAACCAACAATAACACAGGAGAAAGCACAAAATTATTACTATATTACTATACTAGTAGTAAAACGTATGTGAACAGTAGCCTACTTTTTGATCAACTCATCAGTAATATTCAGGAAATAATAGATATTGAATGGATGTTTGAACTTATTTGCATGTGATTTTTTTGGTCTTTTTATCCTCTTTCCAAATGATCAGAAAAGAGGAAACCATTTGAACTTATTTGCATGTGTTTTTTTTTTTTTGTCTTTTTGTCCTCATTCCAAGTGATCAGAAAAGAGGAAACCAACAATAAAACAGGAGAAAGTACTACATTATTACTATATTACTATAATATACAGTAGTAAAACGCATGATCCAGATCACCCCGCTGCCTCTACCACGTCTCCCGGCTCTCCCACGCACAGCGCGGCCACTCCCACCTCTGTGGGCCGCTGAATCCGCTTAGAGGGTTAATACAGACATTTTGCATAAAATACAGAAATAGTGCATATAATAAATATTTATCCTGATTGAATGAGAGTTTGGATGTTTTGTGATCATGTTTTTTGTTCTGTGACATTTTAGACCTTTAAGTTCCTTCTTTATCTTTAATAATGGATTCACAGCTAAACTGATGTGATATGAGAGAGTGAAGAGTGTGTCATTGTTCTCTACAGGTTGAGATGTTGTGGTGTCACAGATGAAGGTTGTGCTGCTCTGGCTTCAGCTCTGAGATCAAACCCCTCACACCTGACAGAACTGAATCTGTCTGTGAATAAACTAGGAGATTCAGTGAAGCTGCTTTCTGATGTACTAGAGGATCATCACTGTAAACTGAAGAAACTGTGGTAAGATCATATTTGACACACTGTAAAGTATACTGTATGTGAAGTGCATAATAAATTACAACTTTGAAAACAAAATTACAAATCTGAAAACAAAACAACAAATAATAAACACAATGGCAAATCTAAGCACAAAACAAGCCAGTAAACACAATGACAAGCCAGACAAAAGGAAAAGGTATTGTTCACAAATGGAGTACTTATCACTGATTGGACGAGGCATCTGTCAATCAAGATGTAAAAAAATGTGTGACCAATTTTGTTTATTTTTTGTTTGGTCACTTTAACCCTTTTTTTGCCATAGCAAAAGCCTTTTAAATGGATTATCGGTTTACACGTAGTGCACATACCCCATCAGATAAAATGACAGAAGAAACCAGTCACATACTGTCAGTGGGAGAGTAAGGACAGTGAGCAAGGCTTATGACACCAACCCGAGTACAAATCTGCCTTTTCCTGATCCCATCCTTCTTCTTCTTTTCCATTAGATTATAGACCAATTCACAGTAGACGTCACAGTTACATCACTTGCTGCTGTGCACGCATAGTGGTTGCAGAAAAACACTGGTAACAAGTGGAGGTAATCGGGTAAAATCCATGGAATAAGAGAAAAAAATATTTTTGTGCCTTTTGATGTCAAAATCAGAATGCAAACAATTTTGATAGAATACTGTCATCAAAGATGGCATTTGAAGCCAAATGCAGACGTTTAAATGGACGTACTATCAATAGACCACTACTTGAAAACCGTCATTTTCTGTCAGTAGATAGGCCCCGCCACAAAAAATGTCATCCCTGTTTCGGATCTGTAGGACTATCCCTCTATCAAACGTCAATTTCACTGAATAACAGTGCTTATTGCTGGGTGACAAGCTCTTGTAATATGCAGAGAACATTTTGAACATGACATCTAATCAATATAATCTAAAATAGTTTTAAACTGAACTATTTTGTACCGTATCCGTGTAATTTTCTAGCCGTAAAGGCTATCACTCCCGGGTTTTCTGCAACCATGATGCGCGCACATGCCGAATGTTTACAAAACTATAATTGGTATATAGCTCGAAAATGTGTTTATTTTAAACCAAAATTAAATCAATAAAGTGTCTGACGGCTATTAAATAGTGGGAATAAAGTGCCTAATGGTTATTTAATAGTTCTTCTGATTGATCAGGCAGGCAGATCAGCCATGTGCAGCTCATATTTTTACATTCTCAAAACCATTTTTTTCTTAATGAAGCTTTGCAGGTTAAACATGGTTCAGTTAGGAGTAGGTGTAGGAGAGGACCTTAGGGAGACAGACAATTAAGGTCCCAATAAGGCTGCATTCACTTATGATTATAGTAAACATAATCATATACAGTGAAATTACATATTTCTATAGGTTCACCAGGCTGTGTACTCTCTCCTATTCTTTTTATATTATAGCACAGCAATAGTTGTCTGGTAAAATATGCAGATATTGTGTTTCTATGCTTGCTTTCATATCCAGATCAGGAATATGGTCATGTTTTCTATGGCTTTACTTTATTTTGTAATAGGATGAAATTAGATCTAAATGTATCAAAAATGAAAGAGATGATCATCAGTTTTAGTCAGAAAACACTTGCACATCTAAGGGTGGTCATCAATGACACACAGGTTGACGTAGTGGAGGAATACAAGTATTTAGAATTAGGCCTGTCACGATAACAAATTTTGCTGGACGATAAATTGTCCAAGAAATTATCGTGATAAACGATAATATTGTCGATCTGAGACCATTTTCATCTAGAATAATGATAATGGCATAATAATGCACATACGCCTTTCAAAATTCAAAAACGTTTATTTTTAGACTATTTAACACTGAAAATGGAAAACATTTTAAATATCCACAATAACAATGAACAAAACAACCAAAAACAATAAGAGCAATGGACTCTCAGTCTCTGTTAACAAAAAATGCACTTGAATAAATACCAAAAACAATAAATAAAATGGATGTAAACAAAATTGCACTTCAAAAAATATTAAACAATAGGCTCAACATGCATTCCATAACAGGCAAAACTGCCTGTTAGGACCTTTGTAAACAAACAAACAAAAAGCCTCAAGCCATATGCAAAAAACTTTTGAAAAATAATTTCTCCAGCAAAAAAAGTGAATTGCAGTCTATGTACACCAATGATGAGAGAGAGAGATAGTGATTTTATGGCAGATTCCGTGCAAGAAATACCAACATGTTGACTTTGTGTGGCTTAAGGCAGGATCTCTCAGGAGTAGCAATGTTGCCAGCTGTGCTAAACATTCTCTCAGAGCTGGTGCTTGTAGCACAAATGCACATGTATTTTTGGGCCAACTTGGCCATCAAAGGATATCTTCTTTGATTGTCATGCCACCACACCAAGGGATCACAAGATGCATCAATTGCATCCTCTTGGAGGAACTTAGTCAGCTCTGCATCAGCCAGCACTCTTTTTGGAAATGCAGCCTGGGCCTGACTGAGATTACGAGCTCTTCTGTTTTGAAGAAGGTCACTCAGCCTCTTCTTCTTGGTGAGTGCGGCAGCAGTAGGTTCATCCTCGTTTCCTCCAGTGGCTTTGCTGCAGCTCTCACCACTTGTACCTTCTCCACTTTCTTCTGGTCCTAAGTCCAGTAGCTCTTGCACAAGCTGATGTTTGACATCATCCAATGCACCTGCCTCCTCCATGCTGCCACGATACCTTGGATCCAAGATGGTGGCCTTTCTAAGTAGGACATTGATTGCAGGTGAGCTGTATTTTTCAGTCAGTACCCTGCACATGTTTTGTTTAATACTGGCTGTCAGTGCAGTGTCATCAGGGCCTGGAGAGAGAAGGTCGTCTTTAATCAGTTCCAACACAGGCTTAACCGAGGACACCGTGACGTATTTTTCCCCTGAGAGGATGTCTGTGAAGTCAGCCAGTGGTTTCATTGCTGCGTTGATAGACTCCAACACAGCAACATCCTGCCAGGTTGGGTTGAGGTGGCTATGTTTTTTGTCTTCAACCAGGACACGTCTTATGGCTGGGAGTTGCTCCAGCACCCTCTCTACCATCTTCTGCTTAGTGCCCCATCGTGTGACAACATCCTGTGTGAAAGATAATATTGTTCTTGTTCATTAGTTTGTCTATCAACATTCTTAAATAAAATAACTTCTTTTTACATGTCTATTATTTTTATTAATGCTCATATTGACCATTTAACCGTTAAACGAAAGTAAACATTTTGACCGATTATAATACTATGGTAAAGGTTTTTTTTGCTTTTTTGTTTTTTTGCTGCATGGTAATATATATATATATAATCCAAGCTGTGGATTAAGGTAGGCCTGCTATTTTTATTTGATGAAAAAAATGCCGTTTTTTTTCAAAGCTTCAAATTGATTCAGTGTTTTCTTTTTGTCATCATAATTTGTTATTATTTAAGTTAATAAAATATATTTATTGTAGGCCTATCTTATGTTTTTTATTTATATTATTTTATTGTTTTTTTTCTGTTGTCACTGTCAGAAATGCTGCAGGTGCGTGAATCTTATGTGAATCCAGGTTCTGTAACTTCTGTTGTTGATCTGTTCTGCATGTTTCGTTTGCACGTTAAAATAAACCCGTGATTTTTATTTTTAACGGATCACAGACACGTGTCAATTTTATTTTTTACTTAATGCCAATTCAATATTATAATCTTATAATATTAATGGATAAAAATCGGATAACGAGCGGTGGTTGTCGGTCGGGAAAATGAACCGAAATGAGCATATTATATAAATATTTTATCTATGAATTAAACACCACTCACCAGTATTAGACTGTGTTGGGGGAGATTAGCCTCACTCTGTGCCTTCCTCAGGTCTCTCCTCTTAAGCCAGCTCAGGTTGAATGTGTTGACCAAACTTTTACAGAGTCCTATGGCACGCGCTGTCCGATCTTTGTTGCTGTCCAGACCATGGGACACAGCGAGATGGAGGTTGTGACCAAAGCAATTGAGCCATGGCCAGCCAAGATCCCTTATTGCAGCAACAATGTTAGCACCATTATCTGTAGTGATGCAAACTAGTTTGTGCTCATCCAGTCCCCAATCTGCTACAGCAGACTTCAGGTTTTCTCCAAGGGTGTCAGCAGTATGGTTATCTGGGACATACCTGGTCTCTAAACACTTGGAGTGCAGGCTCCAGTCAGCACTTATATAGTGTATAGTCAAGCTCATATAGGGGGTCATGTTTGAACTTGACCACATATCTGTAGTGGCAGAGAAAAATTGGATGTCTTTGATCTCGTTTAGTATGTCATCTTTAATGCTGTTGTACAGTTGTGGAATTGCCGTTTGTGACACGTATGTTCTCCCAGGCAATTCATACTGGCTGTCAAATGTTTGCAGCATTCGTCGAAATGCCGGCTTTTCGACGATACTAAAGGGCAGCATCTCTTTAGCAATCAAGCGAACTACACTGTCGGTGAGTGCACACCATTTTGCACTGTCCTGTTTGTACTTTGTTTGTCGACTAAATGCCCCAGTTATGGTGCACTGTCGGGAAGACGAAGACGGCCCGTCTGTTGTAGCTTTTTTTTTTCCCATCTGGGAAAACTGCAACGGATGATTGTGTTTTAGGTGCATGTGCATGTTTGTTGTGTTACCGGTTTTAGTCGATACTGTTTTACAACAAATGCGACATACCGGCTCGCTCAGGTTAAGTGGTTCACCACGGTCATTCGGTTTGAATCCGAAGTGCTCCCACACGGCAGCTGTCGCGTTTGGCTTTGAAACCAATTCCATGTCACAACTTGCGTCTCGTCTTTTTGCTCTTCTCTGCAGTCGCCTCAAGCACTCCCGCCTTCCCACACAAAGTCCATGTGACTGACAAGCGCCGCCTCCCCACACAAAAGACAATGCAACTGACAAGAGGGTTCGCTTCTCCTACGCTAAGGAAACGAGAGTTGTCATTCAGTCGCGGATAACAAACAAGTATGCAAATGAAATTATCGCGGCCGGAAAAATTATCGAGGTCATTTTTTTTTATCGTGCGATTAATCGATTTATCGACTATCGCGACAGGCCTATTTAGAATTATTATAGTCTGCAGTTTGATCAAAAATACAGATGCAATCATTAAAAAGTCACATCAAAGATTTTTGTGCTGAGGAAGCCAATTTGTTTGTTGAAAGCATCCTGTCCTTTTCCTTTATTTGCTGGTTTTCCTCATTGTCTTCAAAGAACAAAAAATGTTTGCAAGGTATTGTTAATATGTGTGTTTCTTTGCAAAGTCTTACATCTTATTATGAACAGCAAATGATGAAGATGGCACATACAGTAAAATAATAGGAGACAGCACACACCCTCAATCAGATGTTCTACAATTTGATACAAATGTACCTTATAGGCTGTTGTACCTGCCTATCAACATACATATTTGCATACCTCTGCGAACCCTGTTCGGGCAGACAGCATATGTAATCAGCGCGTTCACGTACACTGTGCAAACAGAGCGAGAATGGCAGGCAAGCATCAACAACCTGATCTTAATTCCTGGTACTGTAATACTTTTACTAACTGTACTGTAAAGTGTTCTAACGGTTAATGACGTGATGTTGTAAGGGCCACTAGAGCATTTACGGTAGTTTTGTGGCAGACTGACAACTGCGCATGTGCATAACGTATATCCGTACGTTCTGGAAAGGTGAAAAGATTATTTGCTCTACCGTCATCTGTCTCTCTTTATTTTATATGTTTCCTTTCTGTTGTGACCTGAGTTGAATGCATGCTTGTGTACATTTTTCCGATCCCTATGTATGTGGACGAGTGTATCGACATGTGAGGCGTTTTATTAAACTCTGGGAAAATCCGCCATTTTGTAGTCTCCTGTGCATTATTAACACCACACAGTTTTCCTATCTGGGCTGTTGAACATTTCAACTTGGTGTTACAATGTATTGTAGTAATGCTGTCTCTGATCGTCTAGTCTGTGTGCGTCCAGGGGGGTGTGGCTTTGGACGGCGAAGCCGGGAAGATGGGACGTTTGCTTTCAGTGCTATCAGGCTAAAGTTAGTATTTACCAAGATCTCCTATTGTACCTTTAAGTAGTGAAAGCAACAGTAAGTTGTTAGGACTGAGTTGTATTTGTTTGGGTGTTTTGGTTTCTTTTCTCTGTTGCAGGTTTTGTGATTGGGGCGTGACTTGAGCGCACCTGATGCTCATCATAGCTCTTATTTAAACATGGTGCGAGAGTTTGCTTGAGCAGTTTGCCAGAGACAAGCTCCAATCTTGTGGCATTATGTTTTGTTTCACATCCATTCACTAGCACTGATCACATTTCACTTTGGGCATCCATTCACTTTGACCTGATGTCCTGATTATGTTATTTTGGCTAATTTTGTTGTAATAAACATTATGATGGAATTTATTCCACAGTGCCGTCTCTCTTATTGTTACATCTTTAAGCCAGGTGTAACATACGAAGGCTTTTCCAATTTAACTTTATTCATTTCATTAATTAGGTGAGAGAGACCAGGAGGCGAAAACATTTGTTTGGAGCGTTGGTTCGTATTTCTAGTCAGCTTGGAAAAAGTAAGTGTATTTGTATATACTGCCCAGTTAGGTTGTAGCAACACTTTGCGTTGTTTTTTTTTGTTGTTGTTTTTTTTGTTATTTTAGTTTATTATTTTTGTGTGTCTCTTGGGTTGAGTGCACTTCCGTGGTGTTAGTTCTGAACTGTTTGTTCAGTTCCACGCCAGCGGTATTTGGGTGCTTCAAAGGCCGAATAGTTAGTTGGGTTTTGTTAGGATTAGGTGGGGAGGTGGAGAATTTGTGCACAATTTTTGACCATAAGATTTACCTGGGCTGAATTGTAATTAGAAGTATAGGTAGGCCGAAATATAGATTAATTTGTGTAATTTTGATTTTGGATTGTTGCATTATGACATCAATTGAGGAATTTTGTAAAGCTCCTTCAGACAAGCTATTAAATATGTGTTTTACAAAAAAAAAGCTTTGGGAAATTGTAGAATGATATGAATAAAGTGGCCTTGATAGGCTTGACTCGATAGGCGATGAAAGGCAATTGAGAAAAGACAAGGTCAGAGAAAAAATAAGAACATAGTCATAGTCTTTAAAAACATAGTCTTCAATAGAAAATCCAAGAGAATCAAACACATAAGCACATTCATAATCAATAACCGGCAAAACTGAACAGAAATGGAGAGAACCTATACAATAGCAAGAGAGGGACTAATGACTTAATTAACAAGACTCTGAATTAGAGCTGAAGATCTTTGCCTGAACCCGACGAAACCCAACTGGCTTAATTTATATCATTTTACACGGGCTCGGGCCGGGCTCGGGCTTGCGCTCCGGCTTGTGTGGTAAATGAGCGGTCATGTGATGCGTTTTGATTAGCGAGAGAAAGATGTGAAAATGGATGCTAAGGAGGAGAAACGGAGGCTTGCCTCTGGTGATTACGTTTTAGCAAAATTTGCGAAACTTGCACAATTAGCCAGATCAGTACTATGCATCCCGGCCAGTAGCAGCAGCAGTGAAAGGGTGTTCAGTGCTGCTAGACGCACAATCAGTGAGCACAGGACCGCGCTGAAACTACAGTGGATTCAATCATTTTCCTCCACAAAAACATGTAGCCTAATCTTGGTGAGTAAAGGATTTTCAAATTATAACTAAATATTAATTGAATCTTAAATGCATAATGTAGACAGAGTATATAGGCAAATGTTGGCATTATTCTTTTATTACTTTTCAGCTGCTATTCACCGTCGCGTTGAGGCCGGATTGTGGAGAAAAGAGGCGAAGCAAATCCCGCGGAACCTTTATCTTAATTTGGTTATTGCATAATACCCATCTTAAATTAGAACTTAATTTAATTTGTTAAGAAAGGGTCATTTTTATTGGCGCGTTGGCCTATTTATTAGGGCTGTCAAATGGTACCGGGTTTGGTACTTTCGTTACTGAAATTTTAAAAACATCCATTTCCCGCTCACATTTGAGCGCTGTTGAGCCGATTTTTAAACATCGCTGATTGGCCATAGTGTTCACGCGCTCAACAGACATGACTGTGATTGGCTACGATGATAAGCGCTTCACGCTCCTCACCGAGCGCTCACAAATAAGCACAACGGGAGCATTTGAAAGCCACGTCTGTCAGCGGATCCCTAATACATCTGCATATAGACGGATCCGCTGACAGACGCGGCTTTCAACTGCTCCCATTGTGCTTATTTGTACCGAAAGTACCGAACCCAGTACCGTTTGACAGCCCTACTATTTATAGGCTAAGTGTACGCCTATTTAGAGTGCTAAGATGTTACGATGTTACAGAGGACTTATTTTATTTCTTTGTTCCAACTTCCAAGTGGCCTATAGCCTATGTTAGTCATGAATCAATTATGTTAAAACATGTATAAACGACTCATTCTTGACAAAAGGCAAAAGAGCTGTGTGCTCACACACATTTAAATAATGTCGGGCTGTAAACGGGTTCGGGCTTTTAAGACGCTGTCAATCAAAATATACTTGTCGGGCTCGGGCCGAATTCTGTCGGGCCTAACTTTTAAGGCCTGATTACAGCTCTACTCTGAATGAACTGAATGAACTAATCAGGGCAACTCAAGAAAACTACGTCGAAGGAAGATTAAGGCAGGAGAACAGAAACAGCTAAAAGTCCATAACTGTTACAGAGAGAGATCCAGACGTCTTTTTCTCATTATTTAAATATATAACTGATGAATAGGGGTTGGCCCGAGACCGACCGTACAGTTGTACTTCAATCTGTGTTAGTAGGGAAAGCTCAGGAGGCGTATACTGCTTTCAGTAGAGGAAAGAAAGAAGTATGACAGTGTAAAATCTGCTGTGTTTAAAGCCTTTGAGCTGGTTCCACAAGCGTGTCGCCAACGTTTTCATACTTGGAGAAAAAGTGAGAGACAGACACACATGGAAGTCAGTAATCATTTTGATCGCTGTTATACAACATCTAACGTACAGTCATTTAGTGAGTTATGTGAAATGATGATTATTGAACAATTAAAAAACATTGTTCCCAATCAAATTGCAGTGTATGTTAATGAAAATAAACTTCGCACTGCCACTGAAGCTGCATCATTAGTAGATGATATTGTTCTTACTCACAAAAAAAAAAAATTAGTTATGGGAATCAGGGTAATGGAAATCTTCACCTTAAACAGACACAACGAAGCGATCGAGGTTCACCTTCTCAGAGAGTGATATCTGATTCTATGCGTCATTATTGTCTGGAAGTCAGACACTGGAAGAATGAATGTCCTGTACTCAAAAGCAAACAGGGACATGGCAAGAATAAAAATTCTGCACCTGTGCTTTTAATGAGTTGCTTGCCGTCTGTATGCTGTACGAAAAACCTGTCCGTGATAAAAATAAATTGTTCAGAACTTAATCACAACACACAGGGTATCCACCATTTATTTCGGAAGGGTTTGTTTCTCTTTTAGAGGGACATGAGAGTGTACCAGTAAGAGTCTTGTGAGATATTGGATCATCAGAGTCCTTCATTTTGGATTCCATACCTCAATTTTTATCCAGTTTATATGTCGGCAAGAATGTTTCAATCCAAGGGATTACACTCCAAACGTTGTCTGTTCCAATGCAACAGTTTATTTTACAGTTTCAGTTAGTCAACGGGGAAGTGACTATGGGAGTGCGTCCATCTTTGCCGGAGGCATTGGAGGTCATTTTGGGCAACAAAATGACCTCCCAGTCGGAGGATGTAGAGAGTGCCGTGACTGAATACTTCATAGATGATGGGGTGCTGTTGCACAAATGGCTTACCCACAAAGAATATTGTGGTGGTGAGTCACTTGATCAAGTTGTTGTACGTGAGAAATTCAGTAAATGAAGCATATACCCACTTCTCTAGACAACACTACGCCACAAAGTCTTCTTTGCGTGAATATTGTGTTGAATTAAATTGAGACTGGGAGGAAGGACTTCCATGGCATTTGCTAGTCGCAATGGAGGTCACGCAGTCTAGTTTGGGTTTTATTCCCAACTAATTCATTTTTCGATCAGTTAAAAGATAAACAGCCACAAAAAGTCTGCTTAAATATGTAAACGGTTTTAGAAGATGCTTGTTTTTAGCTGGTCAAGCAGAATGGAAAAATTTGGAAAAGATGCAGATTAAGATGAAAAAGCTTTTTGATCACCAGTCTGAACAGCGCATATTTAATCCTGGGGATCAGGTTTTGGCATTGATGCCGTTGGTGAGCTCTCCATTCTATGCAAAATTTGTGGGACCATATACTGTTGTGCGTGCACTGTCGGATCTTAATTATGAAATCACAACGCCAGACAGAAAGAAAATAACCCAAGTCTGCCATGCAAATCTACTGAAAATCTATTTTTCCAGCGAGTGTCAACCAACTGATGTTAAATCTTCCGCTGTGGTCAGCCCTGTGACTGATGGGCTTGTACTAAAAAAAGCTCATGAGGTTTTTTGGGATGGCCAATTACTATCACAGTTTTTGCCCCAATTTTTCATTGGCCATTTGTCCATTGATTAATCTTTTAAAGAACTCTGCTAATGTTGAGTGGACCCCACATTGTCAAAAGGCATTTGAGAATGTGAAGTTGCTGTTGACTGCTGCTCCAGTATTAGCAACGCCCCAAAGTGGTCTTCCGTTTGAGATGCAGGTTGACGCTGGGTGATCTTGATGGGTTGTGAGGACATCGCATGTCGGAGAGATATCTGGTAGCTAAAGAATTTAATGATTTTAAAACAAAAAGTACAATTTTAAAAACTGTTCTCAGTTTAATTGGCAGCCAGTGCAAGGAAGATAAAATAGGGGTGATACGTTCAAATTCACCAGTGCCCATCAACAGCCTAGCTGCAGCATTCTGAACCATTTGCAAATGATGAATGGATGAGTGGTTGACTCCATAATAGAGTGAATTACAGTAATCTATACGTGATGAAATAAAAGCGTGAATTACTGTATCAAAGAGAGAGTAGAGGTTTCAATTTTGCAAGATGTCATAAATGAAAAAAGCATGACTGGTAACAATTTCTGTGAAGCCTATAATAAATGCAAAATGCATAATAAAAAAAAAAACCTTATAATTTGTTATGTCATCTTATAAATAATCCTAACAATTATAATACATTATAATGCTTATGCATTTGTGGTTATAACTTTTAAAGATTATGATTATTTATAACACACAATGAACACCATATTAAATCTAATTTTACATTTATAATGGACTATTAACACTGAAACAAAAAAGATTACTTGAATTTACTAAAAAAAGTGGTTTGTCGCAAACAATTTATCTTAGCTACATTTTTAAAAAATGTTGAAAGTTAGTCAACTACATTTGTTTATTTAAATAATAAATAAACAAAATACATAGATTGCAACCACTTACCTTTAAAAAATTTAGTAAATTCAATGAATCATTTTTTTCCAGTGTATCTTGACATTGTTTATTTAAGATCTGCACAGATATCATATTACATCTTGTAAGTGGTTAGGTGTGGAATGTTATTTGAGTGTTCCCTGTGATGCTAATATTAATTTTGATGTGAGCTAGTTAATAATTTCAACTGAAAAACACATTGTTCATATGTTACATTTCATTTTGATGCTCCCATTAGTCTGTTGACTATAAGCAACTTTGTAACTACATGTCAACTAACTCTCATTAGAGTATTAGTAGGCTTAGAATAAGGTTAGTGTAGGTAGAATGTTGACGTACTTGCAAAGTTACTTAGTTTGTCTGTTTGGTGAACCATCAAAATAATATGTTAGCATATATTTAGCAGACATACTACTAATACTCCAATGACTGCTAGTTGACGTAGTTGCAGAGTTACTTATCAACAGTTGTTCAAAGGGTACCATTAAACTAATCAAACTGATATTACAATCAAAATAGTTCAAAGCGACTTACAAGTGGGGAATATGTCAAGCGATTTGTCCTAAAGAGGCAAAACGACTTAGGAAGTCAAATAGTTTCAAAAGAGATAGTTTTCAGCAGTCGCTTGAAAGTTGTCAGGGAGTTGGCATTCCGGATAGTGGTGGGAAGATCATTCCACCAGCCAGGAACGGTGTAAGAGAATGTTCTGGAAAGTGATTTTGTGCCTCTTTGTGATGGTACAATGAGGCGTCGCTCACTGGCGGATCTCAGAGTTCTGGAGGGAGTGTAGATCGGTAGCAGTGCGTGGAGGTAGGCGGGCGCTGAGCCTGTGGCTGTTCTATATGCAAGCATCAGTGTCTTGAATTTAATGCGAGCCACAACTGGGAACAAGTGCAGGTGATAAAGAGAGGTGTGACGTGGGCCCTTTTGGGCTCGTTGAAGACCAGTCGTGCTGCTGCATTCCGAATCATTTGTAGAGGTTTGACTGTGCATGAAGGAAGACCGGCTAGAAGAGCATTGCAGTAGTCCAGCCTAGAGATGACCAGGGCCTGGACAAGAAGTTGTGTGGCCTGCTCTGTTAGAAAGGGCCTGATCTTTCTGATGTTGTGTAATGCAAACCTGCAAGATCGAGCAGTTTTAGCTATATGGTCTTTGAAAGTCAGCTGTTCATCAAAGATTACACCAAGATTTCTGGCTGAACTTGATGAGGTAATTGCTGATGAACCTAACTGGATGGTGAAGTCATGCTGTATAGTCGGAGTGGCAGGGAAAACAAGGAGCTCAGTCTTTGCTAGGTTCAGCTGTAGGTGATGTTCTTTCATCCACTCCAAGATGTCCGCCAGGCAGGCTGAGATCCGTGCAGCTACCGTTGGATCATCTGGTTAAAATGAAAGATAGAGCTGTGTGTCATTAGCACAGCAGTGGTAGGAGAAGCCATGTGCCTGTATGATGGGCCCCAGTGATGTAGTGTATATGGAGAAGAGGAGGGGTCCAAGAACTGATCCCTGAGGAACCCCAGTGACCAGATGATGTGCTTTGGATACCTCCCCTCCCCAGGCCACCCTGAAAAACCTACCTGTGAGATAGGATTTAAACCAGCGAAGTGATCTTATGGCTGTTTGATTAAAAAAAATATTTTATTATTATTATTACTATACTTATAATTGGTCTTTGATTGCTTTAAGTAAAGTATTATAAGAAAGATGGCAAGATAGGAGATTTACTGTATAATACTTTATAACTGTGAGAAATACAATCCATTGTAACTTAAGTGGATGCAGTGTGTTCATTGTGTGTTATAAATCATCTGTCACAGAGATACTCCGTGACCATACACAGACTATCGGGCACATTCCCTCATCTCACACGTGCAAACAGTAATACAGTTTAAGACATTTATTGATACAAGTCCAACAAATATACTTACCAGTCAGAAGCATAATTTGTTTAAACCCGTGTTGTTCAAATCTTGGTGCATTTATATGTATAATTTCTGTCACTTGTATGTTTCTGTTGGCATCACTTGGCGAATTCAGGTTATATCTGTGTACAAAAGTACATCTTCTTGTTTCTTTGTGTTTCTCTTTGTCCTCGTTTAGAGGAGAACTGAATTTGTATTGAGGTGATGTATGTCCTGTGTAAAAAAGTTTGACTAAATATTGTAAATGTTATGTTAGACTTACCAATAGCATGGTATGTTCTGTAGGCAGGGGCAGGATGTTAAGTTGGCTACTGTAGCAATCAGTGGACAGGTGTGGTGGTGTAGCTTGAGCGTGTCTGTTCGGTGCAGTACTAGACTGTTGGCACGAACGTATCCAGTCAATCAAGATTTTTTTTTTTTAATTTCTTTGATTTATTTTTGTTTGTAGCACTAGTTTTTTCTTCCTGCACTGTGGGATTTTTCCACTTTTGTACAATAAATGTCGCCTAGAGTGGGTTCCTGTTATATCTGGACCTCCTTATTGCGTTGCACAAGGTTCATCCACAACATCATCATACTCTCAAAAGCTATAACCACAAATAAGTAAATATTATAATACATTAAAACTGTCCTTATGAATATTTATAAGATTCTATAACATTTATACCCTTATAATGTATTATAAATATGGACTTCATAGAAAGTGTTTGTTATCATAACAAAGTGTTAACAAAAAGCCTAGGTTTTTAGCAAGGAGTAACAAGTAAAGTCCAAATTACCGGACTCATACAAATCACTTTGTCCAAACATTCAGTTCTTGTAGCTAGCAGTGCTTCGCAAGCTAGAAATGCTTCATTGGAACAATTATTATGTTTTAAAGGAAGGTACAATTGGGTAACATCAGCATATAAATGAAAAGATGCCCCATATTTAAGGCAGCATACATAAAGTAGGAGTAGGAACAAGAATAGATCCCTGTGGAATGCTACAAGAAACATGTGCTGCAGATGAAGAATGCTGTCCAATACAAACAGAAAACACTCTGTTGGTTAAATAAGACAGGAACCGTTTTAGAACAATGCCCTGAATGCCTATACAGTTCTTCAGCTGAGAAACTAGAATTTTATGATCAACTATATCAGATGTTGAGCTGAGATTTAACAGGACCAAAGCAACGGCATTCCCATTATCCATAGCCAACAAGATGCTGTTTGTGACTTTCAGAACGGCAGATTCAGTGCTATGTAATTGTCTGTACCCTGGTAGGAAAGTTTCATACAGAGAATTACAACTCAGTAAGTAATGTAATTGACTGAACACCACCTTTTCCAGAATTTTTGAAAGAAATGGAAGATCAGAAGTTTGTCTAAAATTACCTACAGTAACATCAATAATGGAGTAACTGAGGCATGTTTTAGACAGTCATGGATACAGTGTTTAAACAGATATTAATAAAAGACAGAAGATCAGTCCCTACAGTGTCAACATTTTGCTTAAAGGGTTAGTTCACCAAAAAAAAAGAAAATTAGCCCATTATTTACTCACCCTCCAGGCATCCTAGGTGTATATTACTTCCTTCTTTCAGATTAATGCAATCTGAGTTGTATTAAAAATTATTCTGGCACTTCCAAGCTTTATAATGGCATGGGCGGGTGTTTCTCTTCATCAGTCCAAAACAAGTCCAATAAAGTGCCTATCCATAATAAAAAGTGCCTCACACTGCAAATCAATGCATTTTTGTAAGAAAAATATCCATATTTACAATGTAATAATTATCCTGAAGAAGAAGCAGAGGATTATCCAGAAGAAACAGAGGAGCAGCAGAAGAGGACAGCAGTTTGTAAGAGTTTTGCTTCCTTTCTCATTCAGTTTTAGCACGGTTGTCATTGCTAGGACACATTGTTTTGCTTACCATGGTAAATGCTTGCTCAAGTCACATTTGTTCTTGTGCATCTCACGTAGATTTACAGTTTTGGTTGACTAAGTAGTAAGGCATGGCTAGCTGTATTCAGTAACTAGGATTTTCAATAACAAATTGTATAATTGGTTATTACACCGTGGCTGTCACAAATCTGGTGCTGATCTTCGGTCCACTTGCTTTGCCATTGCACAGACTGTTGCACTACACCCCGGACTAACTTTCCCATGCTTCACTGCTATTGTACAGCGTTTAGCACTCGTCTTGTGTTAGCTGCATTACGGAGCCCGTTCCTAGTTTCCTTGTTTAGTTATTTTATTTGTGTCTTGACCCTAGCTTTATTGGATTCTTGTCCGTCGTGGATTTACCCTTTGTCTCGTCGTCATGGACTCAAGCCTGCCTGTTTGGATTGATGAAAATCTTTTCTACAGATAACTAAATTACAAGCAATAGCAGAAAATGAATACAATAGAACAAAGACACACATTCAATAAACAGTGCTTAGGTATTTCGGCGGTATGCAACAGAAATGTAATAATCAAATGTAAAATAACTGCATAGTCTTCACTGCAATTTTAAATATAGATTAACTGTAAATTTAATATAGATTAGTCATTTTTAATGTTACAAAGGTTATTTAGTCAGAAGCAGTGAGCACTTGCATTTTTCTTTGACAGCATTAGATTTATTATTGGTTTGCTTTCACTTTAAGAATGATTTAATATACTAATACTACATATACGTTTTTTTTTCTCAATTGTTTACGTTAAGACATATGCCTAGCCGACTGCGTTTACTAGGATATTCACCAAAACACACATTTTGATGTAACATTTGTCTGTATTTATCCATGTACAAAAAAAGCGGAAGAGAGCTCAATTTAGTATTCACACAGTGTAGACGCAACGTGTGCACAGCGTGTCTGTGTGTGTCCACTTCAGATGTGTGTGGAAAAAACTTCTTACACAGCACTGGACAGTTCTGTCAACAATCCCGAGCATCTTTTATGCTTGTCTTGTGCTTTCGGGCAGGCCTTATATGTAGAGTCCTGATACGTGAGTTTGAATGAGAATGCACGCGTTGGCGGTAATGCATAGACGGACGTTATGTGAAAATGTGAACAGTGGCAAAATAAAGGTGCCTATTTATACTACAGATATCGATATTTAACGTGTGGCATCAATGCATCGTATTGCCAGACATTGTATTGATCCATATCGATGAATCGTTACACCCCTATCCTCAATGGTTTCGTCCTCACTTCCTCCAACCTCTCAGTTTTCAGCACTGGACACTAACACTGCTACTGACACTCTTTGCTCTATTTGCAACATTTGTTTTCCGGATGTTATGATGTCACAAAGTGGCCCATTATCATTACAATAAATCCCACCTACGGAAATTCGAATGGTTGGGGGCTGGGTAGGAACGAGGTGGGGGATTAGCCTAACTTTAGCAATGCAGCGCGGAAAGCAGCTTCTGAGACGCTTCAACAAGCCGCAGTGCAGCAGGTATAAACACAAGCATTGACTAGAGTGGCCACATCAGAGTAGCTAATCAGTGATGATGTTCTCTGATAATGTTAATGTTAGGTTGCTTTTAGCCTTTCAGGCAATGAAACTAAGTATGTAAATAATGAAATAAATTAGTGCGATAATATAATGTATAGGCGATCTCGCGGGCTGACAATAGGACCCAACACTACTGTAGCGTATTATGTACTCACCCTCCATGCATCCTAGGTGTATATGCCTCCTTTCTTTGAGACAAAATAAAAAATATAAAAAATTATCCTGGCACTCCCAAGCTTTAGCATGGCATAGACGGATGTTTCTTTTCATCAGTCCAAAACAAGTCCAATAGTACATCCAAGTACATCCATCCATAATAAAAAGTGCCTCACACGGCTCTGGGGCGTCAATAAAGGTCTAATGGAACTTGCAAGGGATGTGGCAGTACTGAAACACCGTCTAAGCTGTTCGCCAATCGCACAGTGGGACAGCTAACCAATCACAACACATTTCGTTTTTCAGAAGGCGGGCCTTTATTAAACACAGGACTAGTTCAGTTCATCTTTATTTATTTCCCGAAGGCACTTTGTTTGCAGCAGACAAGCATTCTACATAAAACAACAAGAGACACAACACAAAAATCACACTTCGTTTCCTTCCCAAAGAATCCTATCTCAAATTTAAAAACTTTACAGCTGTAGGGATAAAAGAGTGTCTAAACCTATTTGTTTTACTAATAGGGGTTCTATACCGAATACCAGAAGGGAGAAGATGAAACTCGTGATACATAGGGTGTAAATCATCTAACAAAATACTCTGGGCTTCACCTAAAACCTGTCTATGATATAAGTGGGCCAAAGACAACTGCTTTCTCTCTGTAATTTTACTTCTCTGGTTTACAAACCTCTCAAGACAATTCTTGTTTTTCACATTTAGAGAATTAAACCAGCACAACAGAGAAAAAGATAACAGTGACTCAATATAGGATCTATAAAACATGCACATCAGTGTTTTGTCCACATTAAATGACCTTAGTTTTCGCAAGCAGTGCAATCTTTGCTGACCCCTCTTACACAAAACCTCAGTATTTGTAGAAAAGGACAACTTGTTATCCAAGACAGTACCCAAATACTTGTAATGTTCGACACTCTCAATACCCACTCCATTTATACATGTTTGCTTATACTGAATAGATTTCCTCTTAGAGTTAAAGTCAATAGTCTTCTCCTTAGTTTTAGAAACATTTAGTTTTAAAAAAGCATTCTGACACCAAATGATAAAATCATCAACCACCGGACCATGCATAGAGTCCTCCTCACTCAATAAGCTAACAATTACAGAATCGTCAGCGAATTTTATAATATGCCTATTAATAAAACTACTCTTACAGTCATTTGTGTACAAGATAAATAATAGAGGAGAGAGGACACCAACCACTGAGAAAAACAATCATTTACTTTAACTCTCTGTGTTCTCTGCACAAGGAAATCTAAAATCCATCCTACAAGACTAAAATCCAAACCAAATTCATTAATAAGTTTCTCAACCAAAATATGTGGCTGAATGGTATTGAAAGTGGATGAAAAATCAATAAAAAAGTAATTTAACAAATGTTTTCGGCTTATCCAAATGCTGAAATACTAAGTGTAAGAGAGTCGCTACTGCATCCTCTACCCCCCGCTTAGACCTATATGCAAATTGAAGGGGGTCTAGAGAACTCTCTGTCTTTTGCACTATTACTTTCTTTACTAATTTTTCGAAACTTTTCATGACTAAAGATGTGAGCGCCACAGGTCTAAAATCATCCAATATCTGTGCATTATGCTTTTTCGGCACTGGAATCACAGTAGACTGCTTCCACAGAACAGGTACTTTTTGTTGATGAAGTGACAAAGCAAAAATTTCATAAAATATTGGACCTAACTGCTCAGCACATTCTTTGAGTAATCTCCCCCCTATGTTATCAGGTCTGGGCGCCTTCCTACTTTTACACATTTTGTAAAAATTACAAAATTACACATTTGTAAATTATGTGAAAAATAATGTGTTTTTCGAACCACCAAGCATGAAAGCATGTTCTAGTACACCCCCAAAACAAAATCAAGACTTTGTAAAGGAGCATAATCGGACCCCTTTAATATCTTGCCTAGACAACTTTTGCCCCCTCTCATCCTGACCAGCTCACTCCACCCCCTCTGCCCACTGGCTGTCCGATGTTCTCCGTGAACATTGCTCTAGACTCAGGGCTGCAGGGAGGAAGTGGCACAAATCAAAAAAAAGTCTACTGAACTTAGTGTGTATTAGTCACTCCTCTCTTCCTTCTCTGCTAATGTCTTCACTGCTAAAACAACATACTATCACAACAAAATTAACAATTGTCTAAAAATATTTTTTTAAAAAAACGTCTAAAGATGCCTCTTTTTTTGCCAGAACCTGACCAATTAATAGTAGCACTTACCTATTCTATTCTACTCTACTCTGTCTAATTTATAAATATTGCTCTCTTGTTGTTTTGATTCCTTGTTTTGTTTTCCTAATTTATCAGTTGCTTTGGATAAAACCTTTTGCTAAATGACTAAATGTAATAATCACTTTATGTTACAAGTGAGGCTCCTGTACCACCACTCTCACACCACCAGAGGGAGCCTACTCCTGAATGCTAACTGCTTTGATTCGGACCTCAATTCCCATTAGCCTTCATACCTGGGACTGATTGTGCACACACCTGCACTCAATCACACACATGCATAAAAGCACCTCTCAACCTCGCTTCTCTGCGGAGTCTTGATTTGCGACGGTGGTCATTTCTGAACATTCTATTGTGGATTACTCTTCTGTGTTCGTACCTGGACTGTTTCCACGTGTTTAATTCTTTGCTGCCTGCTCTGACCTCTGATCTAGCTTGCACCAACTGGTTGTACACAGAAGTCGCCCCGGGCGGATGACATAGGACGTATGCCGTTGCACACGTTTTTTTACAGGAGCAAAGGAAGCAAAGTTTCCTTACTTACGTTCGTCACTTCTGAGTGGAACATGCACAACACCGACGTCCTATGTCATCTGCCCGGAACGGTTTCTGTGTACAACTGTTAGCGCAAGCTAGAGAAAAGTTATTGTTACATTTTAAATATGGATATTTTTCTTACAAATACTCATCAACTCCCTACATGAGGCCTTTATTCACCCCTAGGAGCAGTGTGAGGCACTTTTTATTATGGATAGGCACTTTATTGGACTTTTTTGTTTTGGATTGCTGAAGAGAAACAACCACCTATGCCTTTATAAAGCTTGGAAGTGCCAGGATAATTTTTAAAATGACTCCGATTGCATTCGTCTGAAAGAAGGAAGTCATATACACCTAGGATGCCTGGAGGGTGAGTAAATAATGGGCTAATTTTTATTTTTGGGTAAACTAACCCTTTAAGAAAGTGAGAAGGAATAATGTCACAAGGACATGAAGTAGGCCTTAAATGTTCAATAACATATTTACAGGAGTGAAGAGAAATTTAATCAAACATGAACCAAGTAGCTGAGTACTAGTTATCTCAGAGTAAGCATGTACAGTCTGCAACAGTTGTGTTCTTACAGTTTTTCTCAATTGCTTAAACACATTTCTTGAAATTATGCCTCACTTTTGCGAAACTCTAAACACAAATCCGCAACTTCTAACTCAATTTCCAGAACGTATTATATTCAGGTCAAAATGAAGCTCTCCACTCAAAACAACTCAATCTTGCTGAAAAAAACAAACTTTGCTCTCAGACATGACACACAAACCCTCAAAAACACACATACTACAACACAGTTTTACACACTGATGAGATCAATTCAAAACAATACTACGAAAACTAGTAAAACTTCACATTCACGTGATGAGCAGAACAAATGTATGCATTTGCAAGTGTTTTAATCCTTAATTTATTGTAGTGTAGAGTACAGCACAAAACAGCAAACAACAACAAAAATAATTATTTTGCCCCAGCATCCTGTCTTTGGTCTGGGACAGGCCAAACAACCTCCTCAACATCACAGACTAAACTGGCCCTGGACAGGCAGCGGGGGTAAAATCCTCTTGCATGCCTGATCCAACCCTGGCACACATCAACTTAAATGTATAAGACTGCTTGTTCTCTTGCCCTTGCCCTTCCTATTTCTCTTCCACGTTGTTGTCGTCGTCGTCCTCCTTCTTCTCCTCCTCTTCCTCTTTCACCCCCTACTCTTCGTCTTCGAAATTGCATATTACTGTACCCGCATACTGATACTGATTGAAAAAGACCAGATAGGATTCACAGTTACACTTTTACTAGTGGTCTGACGAAAAAAATATATATTTATGAACATAAAAAAATAAAATAAAATATAAAATACATTACAAAGTCATTGTGAAATAGAAAAGAAAAAGGAAATATGGGCAAAGGTGGAAATATAAATTAGAAAGTGCACTGTCAGAATTTGTAAGTCTTGTGTTGTCCTCTGTCTATATATGCTTTCCAACTGAAGGTCAATGAGATGTTGAGATGTACCTTTGAGCTATTTCAGAGAACTGCTTTATCATTGGTTAATCTGTAGACTCTACATTAGTGAAAGTCAATATTCACTTCAACAATTCATGGCAAATTTACAAAAAGTCTAATAGAAATGTGTAGAATATGCTTGACAGTTTATGACAACTAGATAAAAAATTTAACATTTACTGCAATGACATATACGATGAGCTAATGACTTGATGTTTTGAGGGGTAAGACTATAGCACAGAGAACTACATACATGTAATACATTTTGAGCAACATGACAATAGGAACTGATAATGTAAGAAAACCGCTGACAAATCAGTTGCATAATCAGTTGCATGAATGTACCAAAGCAAATGCAACTTGTTAAAAAAAAATTAGAAACATTTTATGATGTGCACAAGTGACTAGATGATGTGGAGGTTGAACAAGTAGTTTTGAGAATTTTATTTCTGGTCTGAGAAAAGCACCAAACAGTAAGCTGACTTTGGCCCTTTTATCTCCATCGAAGGTTCTGATTGGTGTGTGATAAATTTTGACTCCTAGTGTTTCCACTTGGGTAACTGTGTGCTAATTGAGCTCAAACTTTGCAGACTTGAGTGAACAATATTGAATGCTAGTGCTTTCTAAATGACCACATGGTGTAAGCACTGAGAAATGTAGGGATTTGTGTGCAGAGTTTTGCAGTAACAGTTCACCAAATCTGACTCATGTGTTAAAGCAGGGGAATAGTGTTCATAGTTCAGGGAAGTGGGTGTGCTGTTTGAAAAATGGCATTATGGTTTTGAAATTTTAGTTCAAAAGATTGGTTATAGTGTTTTAGCAATCGAGAAAAACTGTAAACTGATGCTCTTCTCAACAAAAAAAGACAAATTTTCCAGATAAAGAATCAGAGGCACCAGGAAAGATATTAACAACTGGTTAAAAAAACAGTCTATAGTTGAAAATAGAACTCTAGGTCTATGATAATTTTTTGTAATAATCTCTGAAAGAAATGTGCATTTAGCAGACTTAACAGCTTTCTGAAAATCAGATAGAGAGTCCCTTAAAGGGGTCATCGGATGCAAACTTCACTTTTACATGTTGTTTGAACATTAATGTGTGTTGTCAGTGTATGTACAAATCTACCCTATAATGATAAAAATCCATGCGGTGGTTTTTAATTAATCTGTAAAAGTAATATCCCCTTTTTCAAATCGAGCCAGAGGACACTTCCACCATAGTTGATTGACATGAGCATTTTACCTCCATTATTTCAATGCCAGAGCAGGGATGTAAGTTAGACAAGAATATCTCCGAGGCTGACAGGCTCGTCACTTCACAGAGAGAAGAGAGGGGTGGGGCGAGCAGAGCTCATTTGCATTTAAAGGAACAATCTCTCAAAATGGGATGATTTTTGCAGAGCTGATTTTGAGAAGGTAAAAAGGGTGTTGTTTTACACAACCATTGAGAATTTTTAACCAAAGTATATTAAAGATTTTTCATTAAGACCCTAAAGAATCATATCAACTTGTGGAAAATGAGCATCCAATGACCCCTTTAAAAGTTAATAGGACACCTGCAGCCAGTTTGTCACAAATCCAGTCTGTGGTTTTCCATCTGCTCGCCGCCAGATGTTGCCCACTAGTTTCAGTGGCTACGTTTATATGCACAATTTTTGGTTCAAGCTGGTATTACTGAAATTACTGAGATACTTATCTGCATCAGAGCATTTTGAAATCCAAATCAATGCTGACGACTCATCAACTTCATTATAAGCAGCAAAGTCTTTGTAGGCTGTAGGAGAAAAATGACGAATCCATTGTGCCTGGGCTGAGATACTACTAGATTGACAAGAAAGGGCAGTATTTAAAGTCACAGATTTATGGTTGGAAAAATCAATATCACCTATCTCTATGTCCATGACAGAGATACCATGTGAAAAATCCAAGTCCAAGTCCCCGAACTAGGAGGCCTTTCTTGCATGTTCTCCCCGTGTCTGTGTGGTTTCCTCTGAGAAACTGTAAACATGCATGCACACGCGCACACGCACACGCACACACACACACACACACACACACACACAGACAGTCACTCCATACATTCTGGTACAGATCTATGTAGTACAGGGGTTCTCAATTCTGGCCCACGAGATCCATTTTCCTGCAGAGTTTAGCTCCAACCTTGATAAAACTCACCTGCCTGTACCTTTCTAGTGATTCTAAAGACTTTGATTAACTTGTTCAGGTGTGTTTGATTAGGGTTAGTGCTAAACTCTGCAGGAAGATGGATCTCGTGGGCCAGAGTTGAGAACCCCTGATGTAGTGAATAGTGTTATTAATAAAACAAAAAAAAAAAAAAACAGGTTGCAATAAAGAAACATTACTCTTTCTTGAATGAAGGAGGTGATGGGTAGGTATGGTGTCAAGGAAAAGAACGTGGAAGGGCAGATGGTGGTAGATTTTGAAAAAAGAATGGAAATGGCAGTGATAAATACATATTTTAAGAAGAAGGAGGAGCACAGGGTGACGTATAAGAGTGGAGGAAGGTGCACACTAGTGGACTATGTCCTGTGCAGGAGATGTAACATGAAGGAGATCAAAGACTGTAAGGTGGTGGCAGAGGATTGTGTGTAGCTAGACAGCATCGGATGGTGGTTTGTAGGAGATGCTTAGGAGAGATGACAGTGAAGTTTTTAACCAGGATGTTTAATAAAATCTTGGAAAGTGAGAGCATGCCTGAAGAGTGGAGAAGAAGTGTACTGGTACTGATCTATAAGAACAAAGAACATGTGCAGTGCTGCAGTAACTAGCAGTAGGGGCATAAAATTGATCAGCCACACAATGAAGTTATGGGAAAAGGTAGTGGAAGCTCAATTGAGAGGACAAGTGATGATCTGTGAGCAGCAGTATGGGTTCATGGCAGGAAAGATCATCACGGATGCAAAGTTTGCTTTGAGAGTGTTGTTGGAGAAATATAGAGAAGGCCAGAAAGAGTTGCATTGCATGTTTGTGGATTTAGAGAAAGCTTATGACAGGGTGCCAAGAAAAGGGCTGTGATACTGTATGAGTAAGTCTGGTGTGGCAGAGAAGTATGTGAGGGTGGTGCAGGATATGTATGAGGACAGTGTGACAGCGATGAGGCGGACAGCACATTCCAAGGCCCAGTTTATGGCGGGGCCCCCTCCTAATAGCATAAGCAAACTGTCCAGCGCCATCAAAAAAGATGCCAGGAGAACAGCCAGACATCTCTTAGAGGGCAAGAAGAAGACCTTTGGTACCAAACCCGGGAAGGACAAGACTTCCTATTGGTCAAAATGCAGTTTCTGTTCTCCACCGACCTTAAGAATGATTCCTAAGGTTTTGGCCAGTGACTGACCATAAAAATTTCTTAGGACCTCCAGATGCAGCAGCAGTGGGTAAAACTAAGAGAGATCACAAAGATCCATCCAAATCCACTCATAACTCTGTTTTCAAACCTTAAAACTGATACACACTACAACACACACATCTTATACTTATTCAAACAAATAAGTATTCTTGGTGACAGCAATGTGTGGTGCAACATCTTACACAGACTTGGCTGTTAATGGACAAATGAATGCATGCATGACAGTTCAATCTTTTTCCATTATGTTTGGACTTGATGTCTTCGTAACATTGCCAAATTTATTCTGGTTATGGTTTGGAAAGTGAGAAATGCACCAGTAAAACTTCAGTGACACTTTTCTAACTTTGTGTTTGGACTATGCAAATAAGTTCAACAGGAAGATGGAAGAGTGATGGAACCAGCAAATCACAGCATGAAAAGGAGAAGTGCCAAATTGCATTCTCCTCTTCATCAGAAAGGGATAAAGGTACCCTTCCAAAAGACACTCCATTGGCATTGTTGTATATTATCAGTATATGATTTTCTAATTTACATTAGATATTATATAGCTGATTGCAGTTGGTAACAAATAATTTCTCATTTGTTTGTTTAATGCGTAATAAGGTTCTTCACCTTATTTGTTTCAGAGTAGCAACAATTTATCTTTCCAGATAACGTACAGTAGCTCTGACATAGCAATACCCAATATAATCACTTGCATATTATGCATCTTATGCACTTTATTCCTTTTTCATTCATGGTATTCATTTAGTAGTTGTTGATTACTCTTGTCTATCTTTTGTTAATAAAATGTATTTTATTACACTTGTGTCTTCCGTGTTGATAATACAGTGAGAGGTTCTACTAGTTAGAGATCTCTCTTATGTGATGTACTCATAACTACACATTAATTGACACGTGATCCAAGAATCAAAACATCATCTGTGATGGGGGTACCCATTACTACACTATTATGCCTCCCTAGGTTGGTGAAAGCAAAAATCACTACAAATGACAGACTGGTTCAAGGTGAAGGTGGGATTGCATGGGTTTGCATGGGATCTGCTCTTAGCCATTTCTTGTGTGCAATGGTAATGGACAGGTTAATGGATGGGATCAAGAAGGAACCCCCACAGACTATGATGTTTGCAGATAATATTGTGATTTGTAGTGAGAGTAGGGAACAGGTGGAGGTGAGTTTGGAGAGGTGGAGTTATGCACTGGAGGGATAGGGGAATGAAAGTCAGTAGGAGCAAGACAAAGTATATATGCTTAAATGGGAGAGAGGAAAGCAGAACAATGCAGTTACAAGGAGCAGACGTGGTGAAGGTGAATGAGTTTAAACATTTGGGTAATGGAGAGTGTGGTAGAGAAGTAAAGAAGAGAGTGCAGGCCGGGTGGAATGGGTGGAGAAGAGTCTCAGGAGTGATTTGTGATAGAAGGGTACCTGCAAGAGTGAAAGGAAAAGTTTACAAGACCGTACTATGACCAGCTATGTTGTATGGCTTGGAGGCAGTGGCACTGACAAAAAAAACAGGAGAAGGAGCTGGAGGTGGCAGAGTTAAAAGATGCTTTGATTTTCTTTGAGAGTGACGAGAATGGACAGGATCAGAAATGAGCATATTAGAGGGACAACGCAGGTGGGACAGTTGGTAGACAAAGTGAGTGAGACAAGACTTAGATGGTTTGGGCATGTGCAGAGAAGGGATGTGGGGTATGTTGAGAGAAGAGTGTTGAGGATGGAGCCACCAGGCAGGAGGAATGGAGGAAGACCAAAGAGGAGGTTCATGGATGTGTTGATGGAGGACATGCGGGTGGTTGGTGTGACAGAGGAAGACATAGAAGATAGAGCAAAATGGAGATGGGGGATCCATTGTGGTGACCCCTAATAGGGAGAAGACGAAAGAAGAAGACAACTCTTTCTTGAATAAGACTTTAGATGTTTTGTGATCATGTTTTATGTTCTGTGACATTTTAGATCTCAGTCCAGTGATTCATTAAACATTGATTTGTACTGTAAGTTTGTACTTTATCTTTAATAATGGATTCACAGCTAAACTGATGTGATCTGAGAGAGTGAAGAGTGTGTCATTGTTCTCTACAGGTTGAGATGTTGTGGCATCACAGATAAAGGTTGTGCTGCTCTGACTTCAGCTCTGAGATCAAACCCCTCACACCTGACAGAACTGGATCTGTCTGGGAATAAACTAGGAGATTCAGTGAAGCTGCTTTCTGATGTACTACAGAATCCTCACTGTAAACTGAAGAAACTGGGGTAAGATCATAAAAGACACACTGTAAAGTATACTGTATGTGAAGTGCATAATAATTTACAATGTTGAAAACAAAATTACAAATCTAAAAAAAAACAAAAACAAATAATAAACACAATTGCAAATCTAAGCACAAAGCAAGTCAGAAAACACAATGACAAGCCAGACAAAATAGAAAAGGTGGGTATTGTTTGAGAATGGAGTACTTATCACTGACTGGACGAGACATCTGTCAATCAAGATGTAAAAAATCGTGTGACCAACTTTGTTTCTTTTTTTATTTGTTCACTTTAACCCTTTTTTTGCCATAGAAAAAGCCTTTTAAATGGATTATCTGTTTACACATAGTGCACAAAGCCCTTTAGACAAAATGACAGAAGAAACCAGTCACATACTGTCAGTGGGAGAGTAAAGACAGTGGGCGAAGCTTTGACACCAACCTGAGTACAAATCTACTTTTTCCTGATTCCATCCTTCTCCCTCTTTTCTTTTATGTTATAGTTCAGAGATGTGTTTATTTTAAACAAAAATTAAATAAAGTGTCTGATGAGTATGTAATAGTGGGAAGTAAGTGCCTAATGATTATTTAATAGTTCTTCTGATTGATCAGGCAGCCTGGCAGATCAGCCAGGTGCAGCTCATATTTTTACTATTCTCAAAACCATGAGAATAGCAGGTTAAACATGGTTTGGGAATAGGTGTAGGAGTGGGCTTTAGAGAGAGCGACAAGTAGAGTCCCAATAAGGCTGCGTTCACTTATAATTCTAATAAATATAATCATATACAATGGAAAAGTTGTTCCATACAGTGGCAGAGTGGTTCAGTAGGTAGCGCTGTTGTGTCACAGCAAAAAGTTCCGCGCTTTCAAAGTGCTGTACAGGGCAGTATAATCAAATCATAAGAAAAAAGATCAGAAAAAAACCCATTAAGTACTAAAAGTCACAGTAAGTAAATAACTTGTAAGCTTAAATTTAAAAACAGAAAAAGATGTTGCAGTTCTAATAGATGATGGTAGGCTAATCCAAAGGTTAGGGCCTGCCTTTGCAAAAGCTCAGTCTTCTATATGTTATAGTTTAGACCTACGGATGGAGAGCAATCCATGGACCCTGGACCTCAGTGATCTTGATGGGTTGTGAGGAAATTCCATGTCAGAGGGATATCTGGTAGCTAAAGCATTTAATAATTTAAAAACAAAAATTACAATTTTGATACATTCAAATTCACAGCTGCCCATCAACAGCCTAGCTGCAGCATTCTGAACCATTTGCAAATGATGAATGGATGAGTGGTTGACTCCATAATAGAGTAGATTACAGTATTCTACGTGTGATGGAATAAAGGCATGAATTACTGTTTCTAAGCAACTAGAGGTTTATCTTTTGCATCATAAATGGAAAAAGCATGATTTAAACACAACACAAATTTGTTTATTAAACTTGAGTCCTGAGTCAAACAAAAAGCCTTTGTTTTTAGCACAAGGAGCAACAAATGAAGTTTGGTCGCCAAAGTCCAAATTACAAGAGTCATACAAATCACTTGGTCCGAACATTACGACCTCAGTTTTGCTTCCAGTTTTTGTAAACAAGTTAGCAATGCCCTGCTGGAACTGTAAGAATCCACCTGCCAGGCCAAAAGTGAAGACTAGTGGCCTGGTTGAAGGTATTCTGCATGTTCGGCCTATTACTTGCACTTCTGCAAAGTTCACTTAATTTATTAGGATTTAGTTTCAGTTTTCGTCTAGCTCTGTGTTTAATCTGACTCCAATTTCAAGTGATCATTAAATTTAGGCTGCATTTCTAATTAAATACTGATCACAAATATCAATTATGTATTAATTTAAATATTTGATTATTCTGGACCAGGGGTGAGGCCAAAAATGTTTAAGTGGGTGGGCCTATATAAAAGCAGGTGGGCAAGGTGTAGCGTATGAAAACTGCATATCAAATTGCCAATAGAAAATACAGCACAAATATTCAATGCACAACACTTCTAAAGCATTGATTTGTCAAGGCATACATGTTGTCACAACTGGTCAAGAGGCAGACAATAGTAGGTTAAGTAGGAGCTTCTTTTATTGAAACACAACTGAGGATGTCTTCCCAAACGTTAAATTCAACAAAGGCAGAAACACAGAAGCTCAATGCTTGTAGGATAAACAGTCCTATCTTAATTCCATAGGAAATCCTGGACGGCGTGAGGGAATCAAACACACGGGCAAGATCCCAAACAGGTAAATCCAAGCAAGAAGATCCGTGTGCAACCTTGAGAGCAGCCAGCGAGGGAATGAGGTGAGTGAGTATTTATGTGAGCAGGTAAGTGGATGCAGGTGTGAGCAATCAGTAATCAGGTGACTGTGAGCTTGTGTAGGAGGCTGGCGTGGTTGGTGAGGTGGGTGTGGCTGGTGACTCTGTGACAGTACCCCCTCCCCCATGGGCGTCTATTGCCCCCTGGGAGCGGGACGGTCTGGGTGGATTTGATGGAACTCGGTGAGGAGCAATGGATCCAGAATGTCATCTCTGTCCACCCAGGATCTTTCTTCAGGACTGTACCCCTCCCGGCTGCCTCATCGCCAGGAGTCTAGGATCTGTCTGACTCTGTAGATGGTCTCGTTGGTGTCGTCTTCGGGAGGAGGAGGTATCTTGTGCTCTGTGGACAGAGGAAGAAGAGGATTAACAAAGGGTTTGAGAAGGGAAACATGGAAGGTAGGTGCAATACGGTAGTGCTCTGGTAAGGTGAGTTCATTGGTGACACTGTTAATTTGTCTGCTGATGGGGAATCGACCAATGTAACGGGGACTCAGCTTTCTGCTGGGCAGTCGGAGACGGATGTCCCGGGTGGAGAGACAAATGCTGTCGCCAGGCTAGCATAGTGGAGTGGGAGAGCGACGGACGTCAGCGTAGTCCTTGTGTCTCCAAACTGCCCGCTGGAGGTGGACTTGAGCTGAGTCCCATACCCTCTTGCTCTCACGGAACCAGTAGTCTACCGCGGGGAATAATGGTGGTTGGTATCCAAGCACACATTGAAACCCTCGCCAGACCCTGGGGATGAACTGGGGCCCTCGATCAGAAACGATACCGAAATGACGAAAGATATGGTGGAAAAGAGCTTCTGCAGTTCTAGTGCGGTAGGTAATCCTTTCAAGGGAATGAGCTTACAGGCTTTGGAGAAGTGATCTATCACCACTAGGATCGAATCCCTGAGAGGGAGGAAGGTTTGTGGCAAAATCTACCCCCAGATGGTACCAGGGTCGGCGAGGTGGGGTAGCGGAACTAGTTTACCCTCAGGCAGATGGCTTGGTGTGGAGGTGAGTATTTATATGAGCAGGTAAGTGGATGCAGGTGTGAGCAATCTGTAATCAGGTGACTGTGAGCATGTGTAGGATGCTGGTGTGGTTGGTGAGGTAGGTGTGGCTGGTGACTCTGTGACACATGTAGCATGATTAACATTAATATTAATTTCAACATTTACTAATACATTATTAAAATTAAAAGTTATCTGTTAACATTCATATCTAAACTAACAAAAAGTATTTTTGTAAAAAGTATTTTTAACCTTAACAAATATGAATTAATACTGTAAATGATGTCATTGTTAATGTTAGTTAATGCATTTACTAACTGAAGTTTATTATAAAGCATTATTTTAGTCTGAGACAATTTGAGAAAGTGCCTCTATCTGTGCTTGTTCAAAGGAGAGTAAAGAAAACCACAGAAATGTGTGCAGCTGCAAATATGCAGTTTATTGTGGAGAACAGTATCTACCACAACGTTCATATTTCTTTCTACAAAGAATGCATCTATATCAGCTCAAATGCTGTATCTATGCTAATATGATGCTTACACATCAGTTCATAAGTTTCCAATCTATAAGTCCATCAGCTGGTGGTCTGGTTTTATTTGTAGTCGGTCTGGATTCAGTACGAACACTTAGGTTTCATTTGATATATACAATATTTTTAAAGACTGAGGTTTGTTTCACTATTTTCAAATTCAACACAATTTACAAATGTGCACATTTTACTATTATGTCTTTACGTCGTAAACATAAATGTGGGTTGGACTAACTGAAACTGACCATTCATCATTTTGACAAGCGTATGGTATGCACCTATAGGAAGAGGGAAATAATAACACTACTACTACTACTACTACTAATAATAATAATACATTTTATGTAACGTGCACTTTTCTTAACCCAAAGTGCTACAACAACAAGCAAAATGATATACAACAATAAGCAGCACAAAAAAGAAACAATATAAAACATATTCATTTACAGTAAGCAGCTTTAAAAATAAGAGTCTTTAAGGATTTCTTAAAATGGTCCTCTAATTCCTGCTGGTAGAGCATTCCACAATCATAGAGCTGAGACAGAGAAAGCTCTATGACCCATAGAGTTTAATTTATATGCCGGCTGCTGAAGGATGTTGTGACCCAGCAGAGCACAAAGGGTGAGCGGGAGAATAAGGGACAACTGAACTGGATAAATAGTCAGGGCAGTCCCGTGAATAGCTTTATAAGTTAAAATCAGAATTTTAAAATCAATACGAAACTGAACAGGAAGCCAATGGAAGTTATACAGTACCAGAGTAATATGTTGACGAGCAGTTGTATACGTTAGTACCCAGGCAGCTGAATTCTGAATATACTGTCATTTCTTAATAGACTTATCAGGAAGACCAACGTAAAGTGCATTGCAGTAATCAAGCCTTGTTGTGATAAAGGAATGAATAAGCCTTTCTGCATCAGGCAATGATAGAGAAGGATGCAGTCTTGCAATATTTCCTAGGTTAAAAAAAATTTAGTTTTTGAAAACATTTTGATATGGGCATTGAACAGTAGTTGAAGATCAAAAATAACAGCAAGACTGCATACTTATGTGGACAGGCTAGCAAAGTCACCTAAAAACACATGAAAGTTCTGTTGACTCATTGAGCTTAATAAAATTACTGTGCATCCAGGCTTTTATCTCGCCCATGCAAGCAGTAAGCGCTGTAACTGCAAGATTAGGATTAGGGTGCGTGCTGAGATAGATGAGTATCGTCTGCATAAAAATGAAAGCCTAACACAACCAGAATTGCACAATTCTTATGAATTATCTGACCCAAAGGCAAGATATAAATGCTAAACAAAATAAGCCCAAACACAGACCCCTGCGGGACACCCTGCTGTACTAATGTTGGTTCAGATTTCCCCAAACAAACAAATTGAAAGCAATTTGTAAGATAAGATTTAAAACATTCAAGTGCAATAACAGAGATGTATGCAATCTTTCAAGAAGGACAGCATGAGATTATGTCAAAAATATCAACATGTTAATTTATGTACGTTATGTAAGTTATCAACATGTATATTTATGTACCCTATAAGCTGCATATCTGAACAATTCAAACTCAACAACGTTAACAATTCAGCAAGTTAACAGAATTAACCTTGGGAGGGCGATAAATAAGTATGAGAAGTACAGGAGTGTTGTCATTAATTTTCATCACCAGGCATTCAAATGAAGACATGACAGGTGTGATAATTACAGAAATAGGCATTTCAGATTTATATAAAATTGCAAGACCACCACCTTTACCAGTGAGACGCGGTCTATCAATATATGTGTATCCAGGTGGCGAGACCAAGTTTAGATTGTAACAGTCTTTTGAGTAATGTCACGTCTCGCAAAGACAAAAAAGTCAAGTTTCCTTTTCAGGATGATATCATGAAGCAATGACACTTTCTTATTCATGGACTGCACATTTAATTGTGCAATTCTGATTTTAGCTGTTATAATCTTATTGCACATATTCCCTAAAGACATTTGTGGGTAAAATAGATTAGACATGCAGATAGCACGAGCATCTGAATGTCCTGAGCCCCGAGAATAGGAGCAGAGCACATTTATACCAGCCAACGAAGCATATAAACCCCGGCAAGAGTCCCAATGTGAAGATCTTGGCCGTTGAAACAGTTGAAGTGCTTGCAGAGCATTTTGTGTACAATCACTGGGAGGCAAATAATGATCTAATGAAAAAAGTTCAGAGAATGAGTACCTTCTCATATTGACGTTCAACAGTTTGGATTCCCATATTCAAATTTAAGTGTAGACCAAGGTAACAAATATCACAAAAGGAAACAGCATAATGATATCCAATCCAGTAGAGTCCTTAATGTATCCCGAGTCACAGGTATCATTCAGTGATTCACATGTGAGAGCAGCAATCCAGTCGAATCCTTGATAGATCCTGAGTCGCAGGTATCATTCAGCGTTTCGCATATGAGAGCAGCGACACCAGACCAGCCGACCAGCCGACCAACGCAAACCGGTGATAACAGGTGTCGGGCCAACCATGCCAAAGCAATAGGGACACCAGAAATGGTGAGGACGCCAGAAAAGATTAAATGCAGCCAACACACTATCTTTCAAAGATAGCATATTAAGTGACAACAACTTTGTCAAAATATTGATAATAAAATAATTAATTAATAAAAAGTGAATAAACTACCAAACATGTGGTAGAGAAGTGGCAGCCAATTGCGCCAGCTAGTTTACTTCCTCTTTTTGGCCGGTTTTGTTTCTCAGTGTCGTAAACTCTAGGGGCAAGGCTTCTAAACTGGGGTGCTTTTAGGGCTTTTAAATGTTTCATGAATCACACCTGAACTCTATCGTAAGTTGATTTGTGCACTCGGATCTGTGCTCCTTTCTATGTTACATTGATAAATGTGGGGGGTTTTCTGGTTACAGAATACCAAATGACTATAATGCCACTTCGCTTATATACCTAGACCAGAAACAAAGAAATCTTCAAATCAGTTGTAAAAACATAAAACACCTTTTGGTTTGTTAGGACCTCGTGAACTAGGGTCACACCTGGCTGGAGAAAGAAAAACATTCTCACAGACCCTGACGGAGACACACCCCTCATCAGCAGAACATAATTATTCAAAAGTTTACAATCTTTCTCATAATATAACTGACTGCTGTGAAATTGAGACCATTTTACCAATTGCATGAATATTTATGGCTCATATTTTCATCCGTTTTTCTCTTTCAGCTAAAAACCGAAAATGCTGAAAATTCAGTGCATCCATACTACTTACAGTACATTTATCATTAAGTTTTAATGGAAGGTACAATTGCGTATCTACGTTCTATTGATTAAATAAAACGAAAACCATTTTAGAATGGTGCCCTGAATGCATATACAGTTCCTCAGCTGAGAAATCTGAATTTTTTGATCAACTAAATGTTGAACTGAAATCTGAAAGGACCAAAGCAACAGCATTCCCATTATCTGTAGCCAACAAGATGATGTTTGTAACTTTCAGAAGGGCAGATACAGTACTATGTAATTTTCTAAACCCTGGTTGGAAAATTTTATACAGAGAGGCAGCCAGGGACCATTCCAGTGCTCAAACAAATATTAATAAAAGACAGAAGATCAGGCCCTATACGGTTTTCACATAAAGAATCAGACGCACCAAAAAACCTATTAACGACTGAATTTAAGACAATTTAAGACAATCTATAGTTGAAAATATAGTTGAAACTCTAGGTCTATGATCTTTTTTTTTTTTTTTTTGGTAATAATTTCTAAAAGAAATTTGCATTTAGGACTGTTCCATTTTACAGTCATGCCATTTGGGTTACACAGAGCTCCAGCAACATTCCACTGGCTGATGGATCAGATTCAACATGGGGCAAAGGACTGATGTGTGGCATCTTGATTATGTGGTCATCTACAGCGGTAGATGGGAAGAGCATCTACGGCACCTTACAGATCTTACAGAAGATTGGTGATGCAGGCTTGACCTTAAACATGACATAATGTGAGTGGGCAAAACAAGAGGCGCAAAACCTGGGATTTCTGCTGGTCAACAGTGAAAAAGGTGAAGCCTGTGTGAAAGGGGTACGGGCCTTCCTGATACCAAAGGTTTATACCAGTGTTCTCCAGTGTTGCAGTACCCCTGACCAACCTCACCACATTTTCACATTTCGAAGGATGAAGGAGAGCCTTTATAACAGTCCCATGTTTTGAATTCAAGATTTCTCCCAGAGATTCCTAGTTCAAGTGGATGCTTCGGCCAGTGGACTAGGAGCCATATTAGCACAAGGAGAGAAAGGCCAGGAACAACCAATCCCTCTACCTGAGCTGTAAACTGCTGCCTCGAGAGACCCAATACTCAGCTATTGAGAAAGAATGACTAAATGTCAGAAAGTCTCTGATATTACTTGCTGGGAAGAGAGATTGATCTCGAGACAGACAATAGAACACTGACCTGGATAAACTTAATCAAGGATCGAAATGCCAGGATAACATGATGCTACCTGTCTTTCCATTTTAAGATCAGACACTGACCTGGGAAAGAGATTGCTGAGTTTGTCAATCTAGGAGAGGAAGGGGGTAATGTGACAGAGGGCTCTGTCACAATTGCAACAGCACTACATTTTACCCACACACAATCCACTATCCCCCAATTTCTGCTGTTTCCTACTCTTGGCTGCACACCCAGAGGAGAGAGGAGAGAAAAATAGTGTCACGAATTTAGCTCAAAGGGAAATGTATATAGATAATTACAATTAATTATGATTAATTACAATTATTTATATCAGCTGCCAGTAGTAACTGTAGTAGAATTAATTTTCCATCAACTAATCTGTTCGCCCAACGAACATTCAGTATAATTTTTATATCAACTCTAAGAAATCATATTTTCTTGGCCACAGAAAATAACTTTTTAAAGTACTATTGCATTAGAGCATGTAGCTCGAATTGGAATTGCAAAGGGACATTAATTTACAAAGCAGAATCAGAATCAACACTCATGTAATTTGTGCACAATAGTTTTATTAACGAAGGACTAACACATAACTAATCTAAACAAACAAACATGAAATCACTCATACATGGGGGAAGGGTCAGTGAGAAGCAGTTAGAGAGAGACAAGGAAATGAAGCTATGAAAAGAGTCCACTGAGTGAAACCATCAGTGCTGTCTACAGCTTATACTAAACCTCTGTTCTGTTTAGTTAAATGTACGATACTTGCATTGCCTTGGTCGTTGAACAAGTGTCCGAATGCAGTCTCGGGTGAAAGTCTTGATGATTTGGAGCAGTGGTGGTTTTGGAAACGCGATCACGTTCTTCTGGGTCCGAAAAGTGATGAACTCCAAAGATGTTCTGACTCGATGGTGACTGGGAGTTTCTTCCCGTGTGAAAAGTGAAGAAGAACCAAGAGCTGAGAGGGACCCAGCTGAAGTCCTATGATCTTTGGGGAATGGAAAGACAAGGCTGCAAGGCCTGGCGCGTGCTTAGGGAAGTCCTGAAGAGTTCTAGCTCATCCTCCTCATCCTCGTAGGTTCTAAAAGAACCTCTGGCTGACTGAGGCGAGTCATGAAGATGAATTCCAGGGTTGAAGGAAAAAGTCTGGCTCTTTGTGGTCGAGAGTATGTTGGGGCCTGTCGGGCCCGCCGGGCATGCCCTGTGCCGGCTCAGGCTCCCTGTGGGTTCCTCCACACAGGCAGCAATCGGAAGATGTTGCAGACGAAGAAGAGAGTAAAGAGAGAAGAAATCGTTTGATGCCTTTAAGCTCTCTGGAGGCTGTGCCTCCAGGAGGTCCACGAACCAATGGTAACTTTCACCTTTTTGGAGGGAAAGTTTACGATTCTTTGTCTGTGAGCATAGTATTTTGCATATGTAATTCGATTGGGTGTTGATGCAAAACTACTAAGGTTTCTTAAAACAATAATATGTTGCATAGGTATCAACATCTAATTTACACTATCTTTTAGATCACCAAAATACGAATTCAAAGAGACCAAACATGGCATAGGTGGGTTATACGAGTAGTCATCTATCATAACACATGCATAAAACAGTAGAAAGACAAATACAAATACAACAGACAAAATTAAAATACAATGCAGTAATACTGTACACAATGACCTGGGCTATGTGTGATAGGAAGGTCAAAGAAAGGTTTGTCTGTTATTGAATAGGAAAGAGTCCATTTCTATAGGCAACTGTAGTGTGTTCTGCTCGCATTCCATCGAGCAATAAAACCCACATTATCAGATGGTTTTCCTGGCAACTGAGCCCTTTTGGGGTGTTAGTTGCTTTGGGGTGTTGTCTCTAGAGCTCCAGCATATAGCTGGTTTGTTGGGTTTAAAGACTATTTGTTAAATGTATCAAATAACTGTATGTCTGATTGGTCCAGATGCTACAAGAGGAAGAGAAAGCAGAGCCCCAAGAAGAGCTCCAGCAAAGAAAAGAGGCAGCAAAGAAAAGAGACAGAGCAACAGTTACAAACTTCTTTTATCCCTTCCTTGACTGTGTGACTAAAACCCAAATGTGAGACATTCAAACTGACCAATCAGCAAATTACAGCTTCACCCACTGTAAAGGTGTGACAATTAGCAGACCCCCGATGTATACACATTTTGGCCTACAGGCCTCAAACACTATCAGCTCTTCTGTGTCTTCAAGAATGCCAAATTGCCCTTTTGTTACTGATGATATGTTTGGGACAGGAAAGCAGAAGTCTTTGATTATTTTTAACCGTATAGTATATTGCTATTTAAGTGCATCATGTTAAAGGGGTGGTTGACTGGGTTTTTTCTAGGCTTGATTGTGTTTATGGGGTGCAGTCTAGAAGTGTTTGCCAGCAAGTGTTTGCCAGCAAGTATTGCTCACTACCACTACTCTGTGCGCACCCAACGCTTCTCGTATCCATGTGAAAAATATCAGTCTGTCTGTACACATAAAGTGTATAAAACGAGGGCACAATTGTAGGTCCCCCTCTGTAAAAATCACAAACCTGGGGCACCTAGAGCGGACCGAAAGGGCAGTTTAGTCAGAGCTCAACGGGGCAGGAGGGTTTGAGCAAGGTGTGTGTGTGTGAGAGAGAGAGAGAGACAGAGATGCAGAGCAGAGTGTGTGCAAAGCAGGGGGCATGAGAAACAGGATTAAGAACCGCTGCTTTACATCATTGATTTTGAAACTTGTGAATCCATTAGAATCGTTAGAAGACAGGTATATGAATTGATTTTTTTCATGCATGCCTAGTTTTGACAACATGGCAACAACTCTTCCTCTTCCTGCCTCTCCCCCTTTGTTGCATGTTCCCGGGGGTGGGGTTTATGTAAATATCTGGGTTTGTGATGTCACCAACCCCGGAAAGTAGCTTGTTGTAGTCCCCATGAGCCTTTTTTGTAGGCATTAAACTGACATAAATTTAAAAGACAATATCTCAGTTTGCATTGAACTTTTAGCGTTGTAACTTTGCAGATATTGCTTATGCTCAAACAGCAACATTACACACTAACTAAAGTTAAAAAAGTGAAATCTGAATCATCCACCACTTTAATAGTCAACCTTGGAGTCCATGTGGGTGGGGCATCTGGTTTAAAAGCCAAACCTGTGTATTAGTGATGAAAAGATCAGGTCATTTTACTGATCTTTGAATCTCATTCATCAAAATGAACAAATCTTTTTTCAAGTATTTTCATTTATTTTGTTTTCTTCAGCAGAATATCATTAAAATGTTACATGCTAATAGCCAAATTCCACAACACATCTACTTACGCGATGTTTCGAATAGGACTGTTAATGCAATAAAACAATAAGGCAACCAAGGCCAAATTATGAGAAACAAACAATTGTTTCAGGTTGGTCGTTTTTGGTCATGCAGTCTGTTAGGTTCCCCCAGCTCCCGATCTGTATCATTTGTACTATTGTTACATCACATACCCATAAACAGAAGCTATTCAGTCTGTACAGGAAACAGAAATGATTAGTTAATCTCTTGAGTCTTCGGGTTTGAGTCATTCGTTCCCAGCCTCATAAGCAATAACACTACACAGTCATGGAAACAAAAATGATTAGTTCATCTCTTGAGTCTTCGGGTTCGAATCATTTGTTCTTTTGTCACATGCCCGCTTCCTAGCTCAGTATCTTACAATGAAAAAAAAACCCCGAAAGACTCAGACCCAAAGATTCAAGATTTCCTGTAAAGAAGCAATAGGATGTTGTGCGTGCACAGTCAACACGAAATGAACAAATTCCTTGCTGAGATGACGCATCATTCATATTAAATCATATTAAAGATTACTTCAAATTGATCTAATAGTTAATGAACGTCACATCACTACTGTGTATCTGTTTAGTGTGGGTTGTAGTTTCCATCACTGTGTGCCTTGTCACACAGATTTAACAGCTTCTTGAAAAGCAGATAGAGAGTCCCTTAAAACTTCATAGGACATCTGCAGCCTGTTCTTGTGCATTCTGGCTTCTGCACATTTGTCTGTGTAACCAAATAGAATTGTTAAACCAGAGCGCAGATTTTTGATTGGAACACTTGACTTTCAAAGGAGCAGTGGTGTTTACAATGTTCAAGCTGGTATTACTGAAATGACTAAGATACTCGTCTGCATCACAGCTTTCTGAAATCCAAATCAATGCAGATGACTCATCAACTGCATTATAAGCAGCAGCAAAGTCCTCACAGACTGTAGGAGAGAAATTACGAATTCATCGCGCATGGGTCGAGATATTAGTAGATCGACAAGGAAGGGCAGTATGAAAAGTCACAGATTTATGGTCGGAAAAATTATCACCCATCTCTATGTCCATGACAGAGACACGGTGTGAAATAACCAAGTCCAAGTCTCCGAGCCAGGAGACCTTTCTCCCTGTGTCTGTGTGATTTCCTCTGAGAAAATGTAAACAAACACACATACAATCACATAATAAAACAGACTTTGGGGAAAAAAAATGTAGACAGGTTGCAATAAAGAAATATTTCTCTTTCTTGAATGAGACTTTAGATGTTTTATGATCATTTTTTATGTTCTGTGACATTTTTGATCTCGGTCCAATGATCCTTCAAATTTTTGCTATAAGTTTGTGCTATAAGTTTATACTTTATCTTTAATAATGGATTCACTAATGTAATCTAAGAGAGTGAAAAGTGTGTTATTGTTCTGTGTGATTGTACAGGTTGAGTAACTGTGGCGTCACAGATGAAGGTTGTGCTGCTCTGACTTCAGCTCTGAGATCAAACCCCTCACACCTGACAGAACTGGATCTGTCTTGGAATAAACTAGGAGATTCAGTGAAGCTGCTTTCTGATGTACTACAGAATCTTCACTGTAAACTGGAAAAACTGGGGTAAGATCATATTTGACTGTCACACATGAAGCACATTGTAAAGTATAGTTGAAGTGTTCAGCTTCTTTCTGCTGCTGTGGGTTTGACTGAGTTGTTACACATGAGCTGTTCTTTACAAATGATCACTTACTGATTACTCATATATTCCATTACTGATTACAGACTAAACATTTCTCCAGAGAGCAGGGCCAGCACCAAGGGGGGACATTCGCAGGCCAAGCCCCCTCAAATGAGTTACTGTGCACCCCCTTTCCATCCTCTCTCCTGCTTGCTGAACGTGATCGTTTTCGAAAGCGAAAGTAAAACCAAAAAACAGCTTGCATAAGAAAGCGATTGACTATTTATTATGACATGTAGGCATTTTTATATTTATGTACACAATAATAATATTTTACATTGTAATCCTTTTATTTTTAATATTTGGCATGTTTGTGTGCTGCTGCATGTCCCTGTGTGTGTAATAAGCAGTGTGTATGTGCATTGTGCACCTGCCTATAGGCACACATTACTAACGCGCTCTTTAAATAACATAAAGAATATTGCGCCATTGAGGTTTCAGTTGGTCAATGGCACAGTCTATTTCAGTTGCTTCAAAATAACAACACACCAACAATGCGCCTGAACACATCTCGTTTGCAGACCAGCACAGCCATGGGTGCACAAATGGGTGCAAATGCATTTGCTATTTAAACACTGTGGCACAGGATGTGAAAATGATAACTGCGTCGGGGTGAAACTAGCAATGAACACTTGCGCCACACCTGGCGCCACATTGTGCCGGATGTATGATAGGGCTCTTTATACGTTTGCGTGTGTCGTGCATTTTGATAGAACTGTGTGTGTTTTAGTCCATTGAAGTGCTACTGGTGAGCTCTCTGAAGCGGCTCAGTGTATGCATACAGCCGAATGCGCAACCTTTCAAACTCACTGCACCGTTTAGGCGGCGTAACCCCAGGTATGTGTCGTAACATTCTCGGGTTATGAATAATAAAAAAGAGAAAAAGTAATCTTCCGAAATGAAGCAGCAATATCTCCTCAAAGGCTATAGGTCCTCCCTTGCAGGGGGAAATTACCGTGCGACCCTGGAAGACCTGAAAGTGAAAGGATCTTAGTCCCCACTCCGGTGCTATTAGTCTCAGTATGCACTCTGTGTGTATGTTTTAGCTTACACTATTGTGAACTATAAAGAATAGGAAAAGCAGGCTTCAGGTAAGTAGGTGTCAGTACGGTGGCTCTCTGAAGTCTGTTCATGTGAGGTAAAATAAGAAAATTCACCTTACCACCCTCCTAATCCTAATAGTGTAAATGAGACGACTCTACTCCAAGGTAACTTGCACAAATAACTGTAGACTGTATGATCTTTTAACAATTAGTAATTTATTCTGTTCCTTTTTTAAGAAATTGGACTTTTAGAATTAGCATTGGTTTAATGCAAGAAAGAAATAAAACAAATAATTGATCACAAATTCTCTGACGTTTTCAACACTTTAACTCTTCATATACACAAGTTTCCTAGAATTAAATTCAATATCAGAGCGTGCAAATTTATTTTTAAACAGCACTGAATATTCCAAATGAAACTCTGAACCATATAAGTGACTCTTGCAGTTAAATTCAAATGATTCACTTCAAATGAACCCTGAAATGACTCTTGACTCAGTTCAAATGAGCTCTGATATAACTCTTGACTCAATTCAATTGTTTGAACAATTCTTATGAATCCACGAATGATTCGGTTCTCACACCAACCCAGTTCAATTGCTTAGTTCAAGTTCACAGTTCAGTTCAATCTGTATCAGTGAAGAGTTTATACGTGTGTGCAAAGAACATTTGTACCAATCTATGTCAACGATGAGATTGATGAGATGACTTGCAATGACTTGTGACGACTTGAGATGATGAAATGAACAGCTGGGTCAGGACAGTGAGTTGTCAGGATGCCAGGGTAATAATAATAAAAAAAAAAAAAACTAGAGCAAAAACCCAGCGTGGCTCAGGGAAACTCAGGGCCGAACTTCTGCAATGACTCTGTCTCCAGTCTCACACGATAGCGTTCACGATGTTCGCCTTACAGATAATAGAACGGGATGAATGGTATGCGTATTTGGCATGCTGTCAGGAGAGAGGGCTCCGAGTTCGGTAATGCCTCCCGAACCCGAAGTACTCCCCCCTGTACGGGGAGAGGGTTTCGAGCTCGGCATTTAGCCAGAGAGAAATCATAAAATTGTTAAACTAAATGTTAAATTAAAATGAATGATTTTGAACTTTATTTGTTTAAATGTGTCAATCAGCCATAAACATGGAATTGTTGTTAAATTATTCAAATATTAACCGTCATGTGGAGTTGATCAATCTGCTCGAAGGAAGATTGATCAACCCCAGCCACAACGAGATGCGTCATTTGACTTTACTTCCAAGATGTTGGTGAGTCCTGCTTCCAACGAGCAATGCATATAATTTTCCAGCCCTGAAATACATGCATTTACAATATACATATGAAATATGTAAGAATAACTTGTTTTTTGTTCATTTTTCCATAATTGACACAAAAACACCAAATGTTGGTCAACACCGTTATTCTCACGACCGTCCTTGTCTCAAATGCAGCACAGGCACATGTCACAAAAGCACATTTGTGCACACTTTTAAAGCAAAGTTCACAACTAATTCTCAAATCTAATCAAATCATTTTTGAAATATATTTTTGAGACTGTCTTTGGTACATGAAGTTTTAAGGAGAAAATACTCTAGTAATGTTGTTGTCACACGGTTTATCCTTAAGCATATTTAAGACACCTGATAGACCTGTAAACAATGTTAAAAACTTAATTTTCACCGCAGGGGTCTGTATGTTATATATGTTATGTTATATACTGTATGTTAAACTTAAATGTTTTAGGATCATGTTTGCTGGTTTGTAACATTTTAGACTTCAGTCCAATGATTCATTTAACATTGATTTGAGCTGTAAGTTTGTTATCTTTAATAATGGATTCACAGCTAAACTGATCTGATCTGAGCAGTGGTGGACGAAGTCAAGTACTTGAGTAAAAGTACAGATACGTATAATAAAATATTACTCCAGTAAAAGTGCTCCTCTTTCAATTTTACTCGAGTGAAAGTACAGAAGTACCTGATTTTTTATGTACTTAAGTAAAAAAGTACTGATAAATTTATTTTGCAATTTTATATAGGCTACTTAATTGAATTTTATATTAGCACATATTTTTTATAATCCTACTGCTCAAAATACCTGGGATTTTCCCAAAATAACCACTATATGGAGTAAAAACATATTTTTGTTGTTGATATGGTGTTGACGGGAGTGATGTAGTCAATGTGAAGCTTACACTGTGATGTACCTGGGGGAAAACAGATTTGACCATCTAATTTTCACCAGTAAGAAAAAAGTGTTTTAAAGCTTGTTGTTCTGCATAACGTCACAGTTATATGACATGACAATAAGACCTGAAGTTAGCAAGAAAAATATATTTATAATATATTATTATATTTATATATATTTATATTTTCATAATATGTTTTTATGTTTTTTTCCTTTCAAACATTGTCTGTGTAAAAACACCCTTGGCCAAATGCCCCCAGAGGCCATCACTTTCCACTTTGACAATTACTGTAGTTACCATGTTCTGAACATCACATCCTTTCTTTTTCCCTTGGATGTAATCTATCTGGTTAAATAAAAATATTTTTACTTTATATCTAAAAATTACCTCAACGTAGCACCAGCAAGCATATTAGCAAGACAGTTTGCATCAGCTAACAATATTAATTATTTTCAGTATGGTTATGAATAAACATTCATCTGTCTACTCTAGTTGATCCAAACAATATAAAAACTGTTGCTAAACAACATAAAAACAGACGTCACGTAGGGCTACATGCATAGCATTTTAACAAAACTGATAACGTTACAGCAGCGGGGAATATGAACGTGCATGTGTTATTTTATTTAATCTGTTGTTTAAATTTTTCGTTTTTGACCTAAAACAGAGACACTGATGTTGATGTGTTTCAATTCATTTCAGTGGACTTAAACAGATCGTCCTTTACAGCAGATGTAACGGACAATGGACAGCTTTGACCTAAATATTATTTTTAGTTACAATAATTAATCTTAAAATTCGACATTAGTAACTTACTTTTCGCAGCATCAGTCGTGCGCGCACGCACAAGATCTCCCGGTTCTTAATTGTGAATTCAGTTGACTGGAGACTCTCTCTAAACGGATCATTTGAATCAATGAGTTGTCAACTCGAGAACAGCTGCAATCGGATCATTCCAATTCGTGAATGAATCATTTGGTGCGACTGGCGAATCAATTTAACAGGTTCATTGAAAAGAATCAATTTGGTCATGAATCAGACACCGCTTCTGCGTCTCAAAGCATGTGATATATTATAAGGAGTAACGATATGTTTTATGAAATGTAGTTAAGTAAAAAGTACGATCTTATGCTTTGGAATGTAGTGAAGTAAAAGTGGAAGTTACTCAACATAAAACTACTCCAGTAAAGTACAAATACTTGAAAAATGTGCTTAAGTACAGTAACAAAGTACAGCTACTTCGTTACTGCCCACCACTGGATCTAAGAGAGTGAAGAATGTGTCATTGTTCTCTACAGGTTGAGGGATTGTGGCGTCACAGATGAAGGTTGTGCTGCTCTGGCTTCAGCTCTGAGATCAAACCCCTCACACCTGACAGAACTGATTCTGTCTGTGAATAAACTAGGAGATTCAGTGAAGCTGCTTTCTGCTGTACTGGAGGATCCTCGCTGTAAACTGGAAAAACTGAGGTAAGATCTCTTTGATCTTCTCTGATAGTCGCATATGTCATTGTCCTCTTTGACTAAAACATCCTTCAATGTCAATTCTATGAATAAAATCAGCAATGTTCAGAAAACACACTAAATCTCAGCAGAAATTACTCTGATTACGTTTCTAATTATTTCATTCATCTCTATCACATCACATGACCTGCTGCTCCTGTTTGACCCACTAGGAAAGAATGAGTTTAGAAGAGTGAAAATATGAAATCCCAAGTTTATAGCAATATATGCAATTGCTTAGACCTGAACAACCATCAATCATTTAATTAACCCTCGTGTTGAGTTTCTCAATGAGGTTATTAAACTTTATATCAGTTGCACCAGTTCAGCTAGAATCTGGAGGTTGCTTGCCTTGCCTTTGTGTTAAGGGATTCCCTTTGATGATGTCCTTGCAGAAAGGGGATTTCCCAAGGTTGCTGATTGGCTGGAAGTTTGTGGTCGTTCGAAGTGATGTCTTGGGCGTTGGCTGGAGGATGGAGTCATTCACGCTGGTTGAAGTTTTGAGGCAAAATTTTATGGTGTCCTGTGGTTTTAAACTCAGCTTTGGACACATCCCAAAATGGTGTCTTGACCAATTAGATGTTGTCTTAACTTGGGATATTGCTATGTTTCTCCTCCCAAAACATAAATCAACACGTTATCTTATCAGTCACATGGTCCGAATTTTCCCGCTCTTGCAGAGTATAATTTGGCCATGATTTCTATAACATGAATATAATAAATTTTACAAAGAATTGATCGGTGGATTAAGCTATTCAATAGTTATTAAAAGGACATACACAACGAGTGATTAGAACATAATAGACAAATGTGTGGGTAACATACATAGTAGGGAGTTATGCAATGGTCTGATGTTCATTTATAAGTCCTTTTAAGCATCATTTTGGTGCATATTTAGGTAAAAAGGACAGTCTCTCTGTCATTCTATGAACTAAGGGCATGTTCTGAGGAACGAAATAATTTTTAAGGAATTTCAGTCTGGTTCTTGTCTTGGGTGGGGGAGCACCACCCAACAAAGTTTCCTCATGTGATGGTCCTGATGTGCTGTATCTTTGACCATTTGATCTTAGGTTTCTTGCCCCAAAAATTGACAATCTCCTTCTTGAGTTGGGATTATCAATAATTGTGTTCTTTTGTGTTAATGTTGCAAGTTGTTCAAAGCTGTTCAAAGTTGGTTGGTTAGGCTTACTTCAGGTTGGCTGGCGACAGGGTATCATGGACAGATTTATGGCGTGGTCTAGTTAGCCAGGGCCTCTTTGTGGAATTTGGCTCTTTGGTTTCACCAATGTTCTGATCGAATATTCAGTTTGTCTGATTCGCTCTGATACCCTACAGACCATTGATGTGTTTGATCACAAGAGTTAATGAATGAGATGTAATGGGGAACACGTGGCTCCTGTGAAGCAAGTGTGTTTATCAGAGAAGCAAGTAACTGTTTCTCCAGACAGTTCTTTCCTTATATCACTATGAAACAATATCTCACATTCAGACATGAGTCTGAAGCACATGACAGTTTCAAACAGCACCATTGAGCATCAACATGCATAAATCTCATTCTATCAGCAGCAGTTTGTGGCTATGCTTGTCATTATATCTCCTCTCCTGCTCTGAGACCAGAGTCGATAACAAACTACAGACACTTCAACTACAATTCATACTGTGTCATTGTTCTCTACAGGTTGTATAAGTGTGGCGTCACAGATGAAGGTTGTGCTGCTCTGGCTTCAGCTCTGAGATCAAACCCCTCACACCTGACAGAACTGAATCTGTCTGGGAATGATCTAGGAAAATCAAAAGTGAAGTTACTGTCTGATCTGAAGGATGATCCACATTGTAAACTGGAAAGATTATACTATTGTGAGTTTTTAAAATGACCCAAATTCAGTAACAGACCTCCTGTGTGTGTGATTGGAGAATATAAGATAATAATTCAGCTCCACTTTAGATTCTGTACTTGAAACTGTTTAATAAGAGTTTAATTCTGTGATGTGACTGATCTATGAATATTTTCATCTCTTCAGTGTCTCTGTGTGTAAGTGATAAAGAGAGAGTTGTTGATCATTTACTGTTATTAATCTATGATCAGTTGTTCATTCATATCTCTGGCTGTAATATGAATATACTGTTTTTTCTGAAATGGATCTGTTGATGTGACAGCAGTAATGTCTCATACTCATATGTGACTGTGTGTTTTACTGTAGGACTCTCAGTATTGAGACGTCAGTCCAGTTTCCTCAGGATCAACTGATGGTGAATAAGGAGCCGCTACAGAGACGTCACAGTCACACAATCAACAGAGACTGAACACACAGAGACACACAGCATCACACTGTCTCGTGTGTGTGTGATGTCACATCACTTTCTCATTAGCTCACTATTGCAGCAGTGTATGGTTTAAGGATAATGTATATTTATAATGCAATGCTAATTGACATTATCTTAACTGTATACAGTACTGTAAAAAATTTAATTTTCTGCCTTATTTTGTGATAAGAAGCCACACCAGTTATTTCAAACACTTAATTGATGCTATAGCATGAGTTTGGAGTAAAACATATGTTGTCACTGTCATATATCATTGTACTTTGCTGTATTAAGTAGTGATAGGAGAAACATAATGCTATCACTCAAGATTTCTATAATTATCACGACATATCATTATCATAAATTCTTTTGGCCATGATAATTTTGTAGTGTAAAATCTGATATTGTGATAGCCTTGTTTCCACATGAGTCTTCACATTATTTTGCTGGTTTCTTGCATTTTTTCTCCTGTCTCTGAACAGAGTAAATCACTGATTGCTTTGATAACACATATGACTCTTGTATGATATAGGGCTCCTCAAATCACGTTCACAGGGCTGTCACAATCGCAAAATCACGTTTGCACTAACTGCAAACAGCAATCACAAAATGTTCCTCTAATGTTCTCATATGGTTTAATTTTGGCTATTTTTTGGGGAACCAAATAAGATTTTTAGGTCTTACATGCATAAACTAAGGGGAATCTATACAGATTGTTCCCCAGAGGTTATTTTTAGGTTTTATATTTAAACCCATGTAAATTAATTTCTCATAACCATTAACTAAATTTTGCAAAATCACATGACTGACATTAGTGTAATACAGCATTTAGCCTAATAAAATGTAGAACTCAGATGAAAATGTAAGATAAAGATTGATAAATCCAACTTTATAGCTTAAATATTAAACCAGTTTGGAAAAAACATACAGGAATCTGTTTCGTTGGTTTGTTTCTATTTTTGTTTACTGTGCACCTCTGATATATCATGAATAAATTTCATATTTTAAAACTTGGTTCTTAGTTTTAGTTGAACTTGACGTCACAACTCCGTCCTCTATATCAATTGACAAATTCACTCTTGCATATTAATTTAATCTTATATAAATGATAATCTTAAATAAATGATTAATCATGAATAAATGATAGAGCAAAACAAACTTGGTTTGTATCCACCTTATTCTTCAATGCAAAAGTAAGTTTAAGTGTGAGACTGGGAAATAAAAGCTGTCTGCACTACAAATCCAGTTTGTGCATAATTAAGATAATACATTAAAACAATATGGAAAGACCAACGTTTTGTACAGTTAAAAATAAATGGATGCAGATGAGACCGAAAATTTACAAATGCCCACTTTAACTTGAAAATAAGGTGGATAGTACGGATTACTGGCATCCATTCATCCAATGCGTATCCTATAAATCAGGGATCCTCAAATCTGGCCCTGGACATCCAGTTTCCTGCAGAATTTAGCTTCAACCTTAATCAAACACACCTGAACAAACTAACCAAGGTTTTCAGGATCATTAGAAAGTTACAGGCAGGTGAGTGTTGTTTTATAGCAATATTTATGTGCTGTGTGCACCTAAACTTAAATTTAATATTTATGAAGAATAATATTAACAACTTAAAGCTTAAACTTAAACCACTGGATCGGATATATATTAAAGTGGCAGTGGATTCCACAATCCACCCCTTCATTCCCCTGTTTTAGACCAATGCGGGGTCCAATACTTGACGTCTGGTCTACCAAATGAGGCCGCTACAGAAGGTGAGAGTGTAGATACACGCTAACCCAGCTGGTGTGTTACAGTTGTGTCAATTCACAACAGGGTGTCAATGTTGTCTTTTGTCAGCTTGTTATGCAGACTGCATTAAACCTCAGCAACCAAATCTCCTCTTTAGCAAGGTTCACTGTTCTGCAAGCAGACTTGAATAGATACCACAAACAACAGCAAACAAACATCCATATAAATAAACACTAACTTTAATCCCAAATATTGCTCAAAAGCATATGGCACACGTTTCTCAACTCCTATCTCAACTCAACTCTTCTTCAGAGGCTGAAAGCATTCTTCCATCAGTCTGCAGCCACTCACAACCCCTGCAAGCACAATTAAATTATACAAACTGGAACATAGTGCACATTGTGCATTGCTGGTCTTCACGACCTTAGACACAGTTGTCTTATACAGCTATGATGGCTTTTGGTTAATTTGGTCATATCAGAAAATGAACGGATTACAAGAAAAGTACGTATTTATTTTCTGGAAGCCAGACTAAATGAATAAAGACTGTTATTGCATTCCTGACATGGGTAAGACCCCCAGCCACCCCACTGATACCAAATACAATCCTTTCATTCCCCCTTATGGACCATTTTGGGGTTAAAAACACAATGGTGGTCTAACTAAAAATAAATAAACCAAAAATAAGTAAGACCCAGATTAAGCCATCTTTAAAAAGTTTTAGTTTTTAGTATAAATATATGTTAGCCTTCAGTTGCAAGTGAAGGCAGCTTTGTGCTTGCTTCTGCTGCTGTGGCTGTAGGCCACGGGAAAGGGGGGTGGTTTGTGACATTTGGCGGGACATGCTGAAATGTCCGGGTAGCCTGCTTTGCTGCCGATTTAGCAATTTTGTTGCTAGATTTAGCAATTTCTCAGACTACCCTAGCAACTTGTTTTTCAAAGCAACTAGCAACAAATGTAGCTATTTTAACAACCATTAAATGTTATAAATCCATTTATTAAAATTTTTTTTAATCATTTATTTATTGATTGTTAATTATTTACTGTTGGTCCACTGTGATCAACGGTGAAAGCCTTTTTTTGCCACTGTTTATCTCTTCCACGAAACAAATAATTAATCTTATCCCTCTTGTCTATTCATTTTCCTAAATGCAATGTGTAAATTAAATGCAGGTAAAATGCGGATTGCTGCGGAGAATCCGAAAATAGGTCAGTGATATAATGGCTGAGAGACTGCTTTGGTTATTTGTAGAGATTCTCTTGTGCTGATTGGATAGGGAGTGTGATTGCTGATGATGAATTGGCCATGTTAATTAACAGAAAGCTGTTTGATAGTGTTTTTATGATTTTCATCTCTCTACAGCTTATATAATTGTGGTGTCACAGATGAAGGTTGTGCTGCTCTGGCTTCAGCTCTGAGATCAAACCCCTCACACCTGAGACAACTGGATCTGTCTGAAACTGAATCTTCTCCCTCTTTTTCATTACATTATAAAAATGTTTTTATTTTAAACAAAAATGAAATATTCCAAAAATAGAAATAAAGTGTCTGACAGGTATTTAATAGTGGGAATAAAGTGTCTTATGGTTAATTAATAGGCCTTCTGATGTCAGGGTCGTGTGTAGAAAGGAGGCGTAGGACGAGGAAATATAACAAACAAGCTTTAATCATAAAATCCAACATACACTCACATAACGTTAAGATCGGACGAGAACCAAGGAACTCAATCAAACTTATAAAGGGGTGCTAACGAGACAAAGACAGGTGTGGGTAATTAACCAATGAAGACTTAACAAGAAATGGAACAGGAAAGACCATATAAGGGCACAGAAGGGCAAAACCAACAAAACAGTCCACAGGGGTGTGACATTACTCCCCCCTCCCGGAAGGCACGTCTCGCGCCGTAACATATACACCGGGGAGGGGGGGTGGGCGCCCTGGAGGGTCAGGGTGCTCGGAAAGCCATGGCGGGGTCAGGGAGCTCAGGGAGCCATGGCGGAGCACACAGTCCGGGAGGCCATGACGGAGCGGATGTTCATGCGTATAGTCGCACTGGTGCTCCTAAATATTTTTTTCCATATTCGCACGTAGTTGTTAAATGTGACTACAACTGTCGCACTGTATAGCCCTGAATGGACCGCGATTGCAAATTAACATTCGGTGGACGGGTGTGGATCGCAGGCCCTCTGGGCGCTATGCACTCTGTCACCCTTTTCCCGCCACTAGCGACGCCCCTGTCTGCTCTTACAGCAAAATAAGGTGGATAGGACTAATTATTGATGTCCATTCATCCAAACCATATCCTATAAAACAGATAAAATCTTGACATCCACTTTCCACAGAGTTAAGCCGAATACAGTTTCGGAGTTTTTAGCAAAAATGAATTGTAAAAACATAACTCAGCCATTAGATTTCTCGACATGAAAATAGCCACAGAAGCTAGAATGGCGTTAAACACAAACAAACAACCAACCAGTGGAGTAGTATATGTGATACACAGGTATATGCCACATAGGAAAGGTCAAGGATTTTACATATACCCCCTTAAAAAAGTGTGAGGATACCTATCAACATAAATTCACCCCAACTGTGTTGCGAAGCACCGTTTTTTTTTGTTTTTTTTTTGAAAATCACGCTGTGACACTGTCACACAGGACATGTTTTAACTTTTTAGTATGTTTTAATAGGTTTTCATGTTGTCTTAGCCATTTTATTCCTCTTAACCATTTTAATGTGTGCATGTCTTTAAGTGACTCTGGATCTCATCTGGATCTCATCACATGACAGGAAATAGGAAATGAACAGTATAAAGGAGGCAGTGTGGCAAGCAAACGACCCCTCATTTACAAACGTGCTGGTGATCATTTCTGGACTGTGGAGTTTTATTCTGACTTAAATTTCCAGATTCAAGCACTTGGAATATCACTTGGATTGTATATACACTGTTGGTAAATTTTGGGACATCCACTTTTGGACTAGCAACGCGCTGGATTTCTTATTCTAGTTTTATTATGTTGTTTTTAATTCCCTGTGATTTACCTTTTTACTTTGTTTTCTGTCTCATCTTTTTAAACACTCTGTAATCTGACCCCATTTTAACGACGGACCACCCAGGGGCCAATCAAACTCTATCACTGAGAGAAGAAAAAAAATAAAAAAAAAAAAGAAAAAAATAAGAGGGGGACAGTCGTGGCCTAATGGTTAGAGAGTCAGACTTGTAACCCAAAGGTTTAGGTTCAAGTCTCAGGTCCGGCAGGGATTGTAGGTGGCGGGGATTGAATAATCAGCACTCTCTCCACCCTCAGTACCACGACTGAGATGAGGTGAGACCCTTGAGCAAGGGACTGAACCCCCAACTGCTCCCCGGGTGCTGCAGCATTGGATGAAAAAATAAAATAAGCAAAAATTACTTTTTTTTTGGCCACTTGGGCTCACTCTGAAAACACATAGAAAACAAATAGCAGGGTTTGTTCAGCTGGTACTGACTATCTACAGTAGTCAACATTTGAAGTGAATCAAAAAAGTTGATCAAAATTGTCCTAAGACAAGCATGGGTATTGTTTTGGTTTTAGGACAACTTTGATGAAAGGGTTTGATCCACTTCAAACGTTGACTACTGTATATCTAGTATTCACTTTTTTGTAATGTACAGTATGAGTGTGCAGCCCCCAATATTTAAATCATCCAGTTATATGGGGAACAGAGAAATAAGGCTTATTAAATAATTTCAGTCAAATTTACTGAACTTCTTTATCTGTCCAACAGCTTCATCTAGTGTGACGCAGATGAGAACTGCAAAAAACACAAGGGGGTTTGTGAACCAAGATTTATTGAAATCTACAAAAGGCTTCATTGACTTTTTTTCTTTTTACAATTTAAAATCTTAAAAAGTAGAAAATGAAAAACACAAAGCAGTCTGTATCATACTGCACACACAGCATCTCACCTACAAAAAAAGTGACAATGTTTGAATGCAGTCGAATGAAGCCTCTGTGTTCAAACCAAAGCTAGCAGGAGAATCATCTGCGTGAGGAGCGCGCCTCCAGGATCTGCACCACCAGTCTGTTTTTCAGACTGCGCAGTTTGCTGCTGTAATTCTCCTGCAGGACGGCGTCGAGTCGCAGGCGTAAACTTCTCAGACACGGCAAAGAGCTGCAGTCCGGCACGTTCAGCAGCGTGTGGAAGAAATCCTGCCAGAGATCAGCGTGAACGTTCCTGACAGAAAAAGACAGAATGAACATTACGGTCACCTCAAAAACGTGCTTCAACACTAGTCACGATCCAGCACGCATTCACGTTACCTTTTGAAAACTCCATTTGTTCTCCAAATGCCACCTTCCTGTTTAACCTGCATGTACGTCCCAAACATCATACAGTAGACTGTGCCCGCAATGCCGAAATAATCAGTCTGTTAGAAAAGCAAGATCATAAGCAAGAGTGAGCACTTGTCAAACAGAACACTAAACCAACTAGACAGAAAATCAGTGAGAAACTCAAAATCACATTATACAACTGTTTGTCTGAATACCCAATTCTGATTGGCTGGCAGGTGTGCATTAAAACCATTTAATGCACAGGTAGGTCCAAGTTTAATCACAGTTTCTCTAATAATAGTCTGCTTTCATTGACACACAAACACCGATCTCTGCGTCTGTCTGATGATGCACATTGAGAACATAAACAGCTCATACTATAACAGCAGCACGTCACAGCTAATGACGCTCACCTGGTAGGTCCAGGGTCGGCCGCTCAGCATCTCCACACACTGGAAGCCTGACGTCATGCATTTGGCAGTGAAAGCAGTGTTTTCTGGGAAGAGCGTCATGTCGATGCTCTGCCCCAGATCAATCAGAGCCAGGCCGTGCTCCAGATGATCCTGCTCAAAGCAGTCATTCTCCAGAAACCTGAACAGCAGCGACAGCACACGTCATTCAGCCTGCCACCACCGACCGGGCCATCAGTGAAACGCTGTTCGAGTACCTACCTCTCTCCCAAAAGGAAGTTGTCGGGCTTGATGTCGGCATGTATAATTTTGGCCTGATGCAGCTGCTCGACCATGTGCAGGATGCAGACGGTGAAGTACAGCACCAGAGGCTGCGGCATCACCTTCTCACTGCGGCTCTTGTAAAGGTTTATAGCGCTCTGGAGGACGAGAGGGGACAACACCAGCATTTAGGTACATTTAGGTGACTGTGACAGATGTTTTATCGGTTGTTTGGCTGATGTTCTGGTGTCGTGATGGGAATGCATGTTCTTACTGATCCACAGATGCCTGCACAACACACTTCAGACATGACAAGCATGGACTGACTTATAGACTTATAGAAAGATAAAGGGGTGGGGGGGGAATTATTCGGGCTTACTCACAGATCCACATTTTTACGACTACTGGCTTTTCAAAGAAAAACTGCAGTTGTTTAGCTAATGAAATAAAAAGCAATATCTTTATTATTGTCTTATTTTAAAACTGATTTTGTAGTGAAGTGGCCACATCAAAAAAAATTGCAGGAATACACCAGTTTGTTTACACCAGTTTACTGGCCAACCAAACTAGAGATAAATAATTGAGAAGCATCTGTCTAGATTCATCTGTGAGGACAGTAATAGTGGGCTGTGATGTGTGTTATGACCTCCTCACCAGTAGCGTGCCACAGTTGTGCAGCTCTCCGATCAGGACGCTGCCGTTGGTGAAGAGGTGGCCGGAGTATATGGTGTTGAAGAGGTGCCGCACACTGGGCTGCAGGCGGGCGTTCAGCTGGCTGTCGATGTAAAACTCCCACGGGTTCGCTGGCTTCTGCACCTACGAGAGCAACAGAGGAAGAACAAATGATGTTATTTGAACACAAGAAAAGGTTGCTCTTCACTTTACTGATGCTCAATGCAGCACCATGAGTTTAAATGTGATGTTCGAGTCACTACAAGTGCTGAATGTGAAGCACTTCTGAGGCAGAACTTCGCAGGTGATGTGCGTGACGTCACTAATATCTGTATATCCGGTGCGTGCGCTCTCTCATTACCTTCAGGAAGAGTTTCTGTGAGCTCATGAGGTTGGTGGCCTGGTACACCGTGGCAAACGCTCCTTGTCCCAGAACAAAGTCCACTCGCAGAGACTCTCCAGCTGAAGGCGAGAGACACATGGAGACACATTGAGCTCACGCAGCATAGTACCAGCAGGAAATGAATATGAGGAGATCTATAGCAGGGATGTGCAGCACACAGATCTGATTGGAGAGAGACTGAATTGATCTGCATTTTACTATATGTGATCCTGAACCATAAAACCAGTCATAAGTAGCACGGGTATATTTGTAGCAATAGCTCAGGGGTACCCAAACTAGGTCCTGGAGGGCTGGTATCCTGCAGAGTTTAGATCCAACTTGCCTCTACACAATTGTCCAGAAGTTTCTAGTATGCCTAGAAAGAGCTTGATTAGCTGGTGTCTAATTGGGGTAAGACCTAACTCTACAGGACACGGAGTCCGACACGTATTAATTCATTCGTTGCGGAAACAAACAAACAAAAAAAAAAAACAATTCACAACGGAATCTTCAAGCAGTGAGGATGATTTTGTTGTCCACCAAGAAAAGACATATTGGGTCTATTCAATTATAAGATGTAGAGAGGAAGCAGAAAATACTTTTTGTGCACACCTCCTTTAAGAGCTGCAGGCAATTTAAAGTTTACTTTAGGATGCGAAAAATGCAAAAAATATAATAATAATAATAATAATAATAATAATAATAACCGATCTGAATTCTAAGGCAGTGTGTAAACGTGACTGACATAACATGAGGTCAAATTAATTTTTTTTTTTTTAAATTTCAGACTCAGTGTGCAATGAACTGAAAGGCAATTTTCTCAATATTTTAATTTTTTTGCCCCCTCAGATTCCTTTTTTTTAATAGTTGCATCAGTGGAAAGCTTTTAGATGATGTATAAATCTCAAATTCAAAATATAGCTGCAAGCAGCAATTACTGGGGTTCAGGCGGCACACATTAAAAAAGTTATTACTTAGCAAGCCTGTAACCACCTAAATCAATGATTTAAAAAAGCATTTTTGGCAAATGCAGGTCATTTACCATAGAAACATTTGTTTTTGTTTTTTTTTTTTTAAACATTTATGCTTGTTAAAGCACCAGCTGTGGTCCGATCTCCTTAAAACTTTGCATGCATATTTAGAATCACCTGTCGCTCAGCATGTGCTCAGCAGGTTTCCTGAAGTTTTGAGTTTTTCTTTAGGCTTTATTGGATTTTTGGTAAATTTGGACAGGCCCCTTTTCTAAATGACCCTGTTATAGCCTCCCCAGAGGTAAAATTTAAATTATTGTTTGATAATTATTGGCCTAGAGAGTCTAGAGAATTGTACTGCAGTGTTTTTTCCAGATTCAGCAAAAAACCTAGGACTAGTTCGCAAAGGGGGGTTTTTGCCATCATCTCAATCATTTAACAAATGATTTAATTGACATCAGTGGTTCTAGAGGCAAAGTTGTCTGGAATGAGGAGTTCTGAACCGCACAATGTACAATAGTTGTGGCCCGCCAAACACATTACAAAGAAACTTTTACAGTTAACAGTTTTACAACTCATTTTTGTTTTTACATTAAATTTAAAAATGTACTAAACAACTATAAACTATAATGTTTTTATATAAAATAATTTTGCTTGTCATATTTTCAGTAGGGATGCAACAATACAGTTAGTCCACGGTTCAATACGTACCTCGGTTTTTAACCACGGTTTTCGGTTCGGTTCGGTTCTGATATCTTACCACTTCAGTGTGATTTTTTTTTTTTTTTTTGCAACAAATTAACAAAATACTCCCGTAAACCTCTGTAAACTGGAAAAAGTGTAGTTTAGTATATGTCTACTTAACTTTTCTTTTGAGAGAGGTATTATTTTTTCAATTTTTACGCAAAATAGAATGGGTTTCATTCATACTGGTCGCCAGAGGGCGCCCTCGAGCAAAACAAACACATATGCGTCAAAGAAGTAGCACTGATTACGTTCTGTTCCAGCTTCTCTAATATGGGTAAAAGCATCGCTATTGCTGTCACTGAATAAAAACAAAATATAAACGTTTTGAATGACGAAATATAAGGACAATAAACACCGCAGTAATCTATGGTTTATCTGTGTTCTTCAAACCATCTTGTGTATTTTCATAAGCCATTGCTAATCGACATACATTGAATATGAGTATAGAATTTATTGTCTGCCTCATTCTGTGATAAGAATCCACATCAGATCACACAAGGAAGTTATGTGATCTGATGGGGGCTGGGGGGATATGGGGGGTTTGCGATATCACCCCCCAGTGACAGGCAGTGACTGCAGAAACAATTTCTCACAGACCTTTAGGGCCGTGAGCCAAACAGGCACACCGAGTTTTCGGCCTCCGAAAATTTCTTCGGCCAATGGCAGCCATGTTTTTTGAGATACGCAAATGTCCTTATAGTCACTTGTGGCACTTTGGACCAAGACCATACATACATTTATTTCTCAGCTGTTTTCATTCACTCAACACATAACTCACCGCGTTTAACAGAATGACTGTCAAGATGGGTATTTTGACAATTTTGTGTGTATGCGAAAGAGAAATTAAACCCCGTTGTCACGCGCTGTCTGAAATGCGTCTGTGTGTGCAAGTTCATCAAAAACTGAAATGCGTCTGTGTGTGCAAAATCAAGTTCTTTCACCTGTTCTTGCGTTGGAATTGTTTAAAATCGTTTGAATGTGTAAACTGGCAAGACAAAACAAGTACTAATGACAAACTTTCACTCTACGATGGTTAAATTTTGGCAATTAATCCGCAAAACACACGTGCTGAACCATGTGGCCTCGTTCATTCAGATCATGGATCAACTACGTGTTCACTTTTAACAAAAACATTTTGATTTGCATTGCTCACAAATAAATGTGGATATCTGGATGCACATTGTTCATTTACATACACTTCTCATGTTGTAACTATACAAAAGCAGACTTCCCCTTTAATTCTCCAACAATGCTGCAACTCATCCCAAAGACTTTATGGACTGAACAACGTGAAAGCGCTCGTAGAGGTGATGTGTCAACGTGAACAGCACTGAGATGTAAGGAACACTGGCTAGATGAGCGAGACGTACCGATCTGGACGGTCATTTTGGGCGTGATGGTGGGCAGGCGGCAGCTCCAGACGGTGAGGTTGGGGTGGGAGGAGAGAGGAGGCTGCAGGCTGGAGAGCAGAGACACGAGCAGCTCCTCATCCCAGGGGTCTGACAGCGGCTGAGCACAGACTGCAGAAACAAGCACATGATGAGCGCGGCGCAGGAAACACAACAAAGCCTCTGTGTCATGCAGTATAAAGCCACTTGTGAGACTGCACAAGTGGGTCACTAATACCTGCTCTGGATGTGTCCATGGGGCTCATGGGAGCATTCAGTGTCCTGGAGCTCTGCGGTGGGCTGGCCATCACATCCAAATCCGGTTCGGTCGGCCGCTTGGGGCTGTCAGCGCAAAACCAGTCCTGGTGAGCTGGAGCCGGGTCTGGACTCATGGGCTCCTCCTGAGTCGGTTTAGGGGCTTGCTTTGGACTCATTAGGAGAGATTCATGCAATGCCTGCAGCGCTTTTGTCCCCGATTTGCGGCGCTGGAACGATTTTTTGGGAAGCAGAACATCTACTTCCTCCAGCCCCGAGAGCACGTCTAAATCCTGCTCCGCCGCCGGCTCTGAGATCGTGACCCACAGGAAGTCTGTTTCAGGAGCTTTCTCAGGGCTCTGGTAGATGGTCCAGGTGGGCTGGGCGACGCCAGAGACGGCAGGAGGACTCTTCATGACATTGAGATCTGGTTCTGCCGCGCGTGTCGAGCTGTTCATCTGGAACCAGTTCGCTCCCGGGTCGGCTGTCGGACTCACGAGGACATCCTGGTTCTCCTCCAAGGGCTTTTTCCCCGACTTGCGCCTGTGAAAGGACCTCTTCGGCAGGAGAACATCAACCGTTTCTTGATGCGCTGGAGCGGGGAGTGTGGGCTCTTTCTCTGGGCTCTGATAAATGCTCCAGCTCGGTCTGGTGCTGCTCCTCATGGACTCGTCGTGCGTCCTCAGGGCCGTGTGGTCGGGGAAGGACAGGGCGGCCAGCGGATGTCTGCTGCTGCTGCAGGAGGTTTGGCTGTGTTGGGCCAGAGAAACGACACCAGCTAACGACACCCCTTCCCCGACGATAGTGCCCTGAGCGCGCATGCTGCACTCCGCCAGCTCCGATGGCTTCTCCTCCAATGGACTCTGCTCCATGATCGGACTGCAAGCAAACCAGACACTCGGCCATCAGCTACAGCATAACGCACACAAGACCACAACTAGAGAATTCAACACTAATGACTTCAAATTGTAGTATGACACAGAAATTTTGGCAACCGAATATTTTCATCTGAAACGAGAAGCCTGAAATCAATGATAAAATCAGTCATGTTTAATTAGTCTGATGATGCATTTTGACTATCAGTGTCTATTTTGTGCATATAACACAGATAAACATTACAGTGGTGTGATGCTAGTTTCGGATTAACAAAAATGATTTCTCACTTTTAATGAAATGATACGATATGGATTTATTTCACAGAAACAGAAGAACTTACTGAAATTAATAATTTCCCATTTAAATCACAAAGTCAGTGTTTCAACCTCAGAAGGACGTCAATAAAACCGCTTGAGAACAAGGTCACATTCAATCGCCATAAAGTCAATCGGCTAGAAAAAAAATTCTAGACAGGATTTTGATCAATATATGCACTAGTTCACATACTCATATTTTCACTTTACTTGTTCATTAATGCATGTTTAAATGCATCTATCATAAAAACAAGTTTTTATTTTATTACAGCCACTGTTTAAATGTTTATTTTTCACAAACTGAAGTAGAAACAATTCAGTTATCACAAAGTTGATTTAAAACACTTGTGTCTTATTTGCAATGTAAATGTTTTTAATTAGGGTATGGATCATTAAAGGGGTCATCGGATGCTCTTTTTCCACAAGTTGATGATTCTTTAGGGTCTTAATGAAAAGTTTGTAACGTGCTTTGGATAATAATTCTCGATACTGTAAAACAAAACCTTTTTACCTTGCCAAAATCAGCTCTGAAAAACAAAAACAAACATTCTGTTGGATGTTCCTTTTAGTGATATAGGCTTAATTTATCATGATAATTTCTGGTATTTATTGCAATAACGATATCGATGACAATAATTCAGGGAAATCCTGTTTCTTTAGAGAAAAGTATTATCTTTCCTATTTTTACCCAAAATAGAGTGTTGTAGGCATTACTGAGTACACACATAATGTAATGACTGTTTAATTCACTGGAATGTGAATCATATTTGTACTATCTGTACTGGAAGCTCCTAACATTAATAAAGCTCTTTCACATTCAGAAGCCGGAGGGCGCCCTTGTGAAGAAACTCCACGTGCTTTATAGCAGAAGTAATTGTACTGACCACACTTCAGGAATCTCTAATCCAGTTTTCGCTGTAGCTGAATAAAACGCAGATAGAGGAATTTTAACTGAGGAAACTTGAAGACAATAAACATACGATTGCTACAATATATGGTTTGTCCGGGTTCTTCAAGCAATCTTGGGTATTTTTTATAAGGATAAAGTATATTTATAATGCAATGCTAGTCGACATAGCTTTTATAATTCTACAAAATAGTATGATTTCTGTCTCATTCTTCTCATTCTGTCCCTGTTCTGGCATCAAAACAACGGCGATCGGACAGTTACTGAGACTGCACTTTAACATTATGGGGTGTTTGTGTACATACACTGCCAACACACATTTATGTTCAAACAAGATGTAAGTGTGAACTTTGCCTCCAATGACCCCTTTAAAGAGATTTGTTTAATTATTTGATTAATCATTACAATTTATTTTTGCTTTCACTTTTTGATCAAGTGCATCCTAAATTTTCAGTTTCAGTCCAGAATTTTCAGTTTCAATGCACCATTATATCCAGCTTATTTTTAACCTAAAAACAGACATGGGCATTTGTACGGCTTCCAATGTCATCTACCAAACAGTCATTTATGCTGCTTGATACTGCAAACTGCTATTTGTTGCCATATTTTAATTTATACATTGGTTTGTAGCACAAATAGTTTTGCTTTTATTATCATATTTTTGCTAAACCAATTAAGACATCTAATAACAACTAAAGCATATTCTTTCGCTTTCTCTATGCAGTGTTTTTAAAAATAACAAATGCAATGAAAACACAGGCATTTCTAATCAGTTATTTACCTACAGAAGCTGTTGAATCACAAGTCTTTCACAGGAAATAGCTTCCTATTTGCAAAATAAGGTGGGTACAGTATGTACACTACAGACCATATGCAAGAAATCAGCAAAAGAAGGGCTTGAGAATAATAATGTTGTGTTCAGGAGGATGATACCTGAGTTTCGTGGGCTGTCGCATGTATGGGTTTTCCTCTGAACTGCTGACAGCTCTGACCTCTGCATTTTCCTCTGAGAAGAGGACAGTCACAAATCACACCCAGATCAACACAGATCAACCAAGAATAGCGGATGTGTGAAATCTTGCAGTTAAATACCTTGGACCTGCTCCATGTCCCATGAGTGCGGCGCATGAGGGTGGCGCGGTGTGGACACCAGATGAGCGGACAGGGCGAAGTCACGGGTGTGGTTGGGACACGGGCCTACAGAGACATTACGTGCTGCCCACAAGGTACTCTCATCTGTCACAGACTCTGCGCTGACCGGAGTGTCCTAAAAAAGACAAACAAGGTCAAAAAGACAACACAGACTGGTAAATATTCGCTTGATTACTGGCCTCGATCACTCTACAGCTGCTAACAAGACTTACGTTGGCTTTGGAAACAGGAATCTCCATCAGCGCTCGGGTCACTGGAGGTTTGCTTCTGTCCTGACCAGAACTGAAGGATATATGGAGAGAACACAGTCAGAGCGCCGTCTCAAACGCAGAGTCTTACAGAGACCATTCACATCACTGGATGAACAAAGGGCCTCGTCTCACCCTCCATTCTCCTGCTCATTTCTGTCCTGGTAAATCATGAACGGAGTCGTGCTGGGAGCTTGAACACATGAGGGGGCGCTACCTGAATAACACAAGACGACACAATCAGAGCGCATTATAACCAGCAGCACATGGTTTCAAAAGCCAAACGCTGTGTGAAGACAAAATAACAGCCATCTGAAGTCAGTGTCACTATCGAATGCAGCAAATTACAGCATTTTCTGGATCACCAGTGCTGTGTAGAAACTATTACTGGTCCTGGAGTTTGTGTGTGTGTGTGTGTGTGTGTATCTGAGAGCAGGACGTACTGATTCTGCAGCTCTTCTCAAAACTGTCCTCCGGCTGAACGGTGCTGTTGAACATGGACTCCTGGAGGAGGGTGGGCGCCTGAAACATGTCCATGATCACACCTACAGAACAACACACATCAACCACAACAGCCACACATAACAGCGTGAACCCAAGAGATGTGTGTGCTCTTACCCAAAGCCTCACGCGTGTTGACAGTGGGGGAAGGAAGAGCACGGGATGGTGTGGCATGAGCGAAACTCAGAGATGTGTTTGGAGTGACATGAGAGTGATTGAACATGCCACATGACGCTGAGAGAGAGACAGAGTAAGAGTGAATGAAAGTACAGCAGCTCTATGGATCAGTGTGTACACGAGGAGACATACTCACTGTCTGCATTTACATCCGCACCACCCTGATCACACGCGTCACTACAGACAGAGAAACACACGTCACTACAGCTTCTGTGCATCAAATAATCATGACTAGCATCACAAGAGTTTGTGCTTCAGTGTCATCTTTGCTAAGTATTCTTATGCTGCCACAAAGTGCATTCAGTTTTTTTTGTCAAGAAACAATATTTTAGCACGTTTGGTGGTTGCTTGACATGAGTGCTTACATTTTGCACCCGACACAAAGTGTTCATACAGTGTGTGTCAAACAGGTGAAGGGCATCAGAAAATGGTGCAATGTGGAGGATGCCAGGATTCAAACAGATACTCTAAAATGAAATTCCAGGGGCTTTCGAGAACTACTTTCAGAGATCTCATTTACAACAATGTCTTCCCTTTCAAATTCTAAAAAAAAGATAGTATACTACACTTTTACTATACTAAAACCATGGTGAATTTTCTTAAGGGATCTGTATTCTTTTTTTCTTTGTTTTGTTTTTATATCTGTATTGCCTTAATGGTATGATATTTACTACTTGTTAACTCAGGGGTGCTCAACCCTGTTCCTGAAGATCTACCTTCCTACAGAGTTCAGCTCCAACCCTGATCAAACACACCTGTCTGTAATTATCTAGTGCTCCCTCAGATCCTAATGAGTTGGTTCAGGTGTGTTTGATCAGGGTTGGAGCTGAACTCTGTAGGAAGGTGGATCTCCAGGAACAGGGTTAAGCACCCCTGGATTAAGGAAAAGAAGAAAAAACCCTCACCAATCATTTGTGAATCATTTGATTTGAAACATTAATTTCGTGAAATGGTTCACAAACCCGTTCCGATCTAAATCAAATGATTTGCGATATGTGTGCCAAAGTTCAGATCTGAATCGATTGATTCGTGATACGCAAAGTTCCGATCTAAATCAAATGATTAATTGAAGTGCTGATTAAGTCGACCCACACCGGAGTTCCAATCCAAGTCATTTCATGATTCGCAATACGTAATTGGAAGTCCTCATCTGAAACAAATTCAGATTTCTGAATGGAGCGCTTCGAATGTGAATGTGAACTGGAGTGCTTTCGTGAAACATTTTGAGATGCAATGGTTTAACTGATTCAGAGTTCGAAAAGCTCCATTTCACCCATCTGTACATGCTTTTTAAAGTCATTACAAGTGATGATAAATTTCAAAAGTCAATGGCTCTTTTAATTTGATCTGGTTTTTGCTAGTGAATCACTTGAAATGAATGACTAAAGTCATGAGGTGAAATCAATCGGAGCGGTTCCAGCGTGAATGACTCAGTTTATTTGGTTCATCTGTTCCTCTTTCTGCTTCTTCAGCATTGCTTACATGACATTGTCAGTACTGCTACTGGCATACCTCACTAGTTTTCTGACATCAACTGAAATAATTTTTTTTTTGGTTATGTTTTAAGAATTGTGCAAATTTTATGCTAAAAGATGTGCTTACTGAAAAAACTGAATACTTCTAGCACTTTTCCAAGTACCTCTTCAGTAATACTGCTATTTCCAAGGGTTTTCCAGGCCTTCAATTTCAAAAAGTCAAATTCATGTACTTCAGCACATTGTACGAACCCTGGGATGGTGAATTTTGATTTAAAATTCTAAACATAGCATGAGTAATGACGTTGATGAGAACGGTAACTAACAGCACAAATTAAGGTGGACAATAATTATGCCAAAAATATACCACCATTTTTTTTAGGCAGGATGATGCTTAAATGACTTTCACGTTGGGTTTTAAGACTATTTTGCTAAGACTAAGTTAATGAGCAGTAACGCCAAACTTCCCTATTTGTCCCCCCATTTAGAAAGGCAGAGCGGTACAAGATAACAAAACAAAGTGACAGTAATGTGCCGCTATGATCCACAGTGAATGTTTCACAGCTTCTCAATTTTCATTTTGTGATTTTAACAGTTCTTCCGTTGTCAAACTGTGAACAAGCACTTATTTTATAATGTAAGGTTCGTATTGTAAACCTTGCGCAATGTAGAATATGACCTAGACTCATAAATTATGGACTCTTATTCTGACGGCACCCATTCACTGCAGAGAATCCACTGGTGAGCAAGTGATGGAATGCTACACTCCTCCTAACTCTGGATGGCCTGAGGGCGAGCACATTTTCAGCAAATTGTCATTTTTGGACGAACTATTCCTTTTGCACATTTTCATCACTCTTAAACTGAGTGAAAGCAGCTGTCTACTATCAGATGGTGTTGTGTGGTTGACACTCACGGCTGTCTGTTGTCGGGGACAGCGCAGCTGCTGCTCTGGATCAGGGACGTGCTGTGATGTGTCTGTCCTAGCACACTCTCGAGTCGGGCACCGCAGGCTGCACTGGGTAACGGAGCTGCGTAGCTCGTTTCAGCCACACTATTGTCCCGTGTCCCAGCGCCCCCTACAGAGTGCTCCATCTGGAGCTTCAGTCCTGTTTGCGGTCTGGAGGACCACACTGGCTCAGGGGCTTCAACCACTGATCCCTGCACATTACAATAAAAACAAATCAACATTTGAAGGGTTATTACTTAGTTGCTTTTTAAAACGACTTCTCTTGCTTCATGAAAAGTCAGACACTCCTTAGTGTTACATTAGTGGCCCACAACCTTTGCATTTCTTATAGAAATAAAAACTATTTAGTTCAGCCTTCAGTGAGACAACAGACGCTACAATTCTAAACTGAAAGTGTTTGCTCTGTACAATCAGATCTCACTGTCACGTTAATAGAGTAAGAAGTGACGACTGACAGATAGAGGTGGAGGACTTGGTGTCAAAACCAAAAGCAAAAGTGCCTATTTGAAAGTACTTCTAGGTTTACATCAGAGAGCTTGGCTTTGGGTTTTTTTTAAATTGTTGTTGTGTTTTTCAATAAAAAATAATAATAATAAGGGACTACCAACTAAGCATGTTATAAAATAAGGGGGAAACACACAGATCTTTCTTTTTTTGTTACAACATGGGTAACAAATGGAGCCGTACTCATGACATGCAAGGAAAAAAAAAAAAGTGCATGTTGTGACAGTCAGAATGAGATAACTACCATAAAAGAAGCTGTTGCTGGATTTCCCTGCTCTGCTGGCTGTAGAATCGCTTTCTTCTCCAGATCATCCAAGAGTTGCTTCATCTTCCTCACCTCCTCTTCCTCCTCCCAAAGCCTGCGCTGCTCCTCAGCTGATCAAACAACAGGCATTGCAGCAACACATAAGAGATGGAAGAAAAGCTCTGCATTGATACGGGCTCTAGTCAGTCCATGTGAGGTGCATCTGATCACAGTTTCATAGTGTGTCTACTGTACCACTCAGAGCAGGAATTTAGATCATTTAGATTTGACACATTGGCAACTTATGCAGTGCAATCACACACAGCCTTTCAATAAAGTACCCATCAAAATTACAATATTCCACACATCAATTAACACCTGTGAAGTGAAAAGCTATAGGAAACTAATCCATCATTAAGCCATTTTTAAAGTCCCGTTGTCTCTTGCATCAAAATCTAGCTACATATTTGTTCAGAGTTGTTCTGGCTTGTAAACGGTGCTTGATCTGTGCAGATTTCTCTCCTGATTCACACCAGACCACTTTTTCACTTAAGGAAAAGTTATGTAGTATGGACTCGTAGTTTACTTTGAAAACATCTTAATGATGGATTTGTTTCAGCTTTGTCTTCTCTAAATGTTAATTAAAGGACTGGAGTGGTGTGGATTACTTGTAATGTTTTTTATCAGCTGTTTGGGCTCTCATTCTGACGGCACCCATTCACTGCAGAGGATCCAGTGGTGAGACAGTGACGGCATGACAATTCTCCGTGTCCGTTTTATTGGTGCATGTGCAGTGTGGGAAGTTCTTCTTACCCAGTCGCCGCTGTTCTTCCTGTTGTTTACATTTAGCAAAGTAGCGTCTGGCTCTGAGCTCCTCAAATGACAGCTCCGATCCCTCACACTGCAGCTCATTCACACAGTACATGGATACACACTCCACGCTGTTACTGCCACCCGTCCGGACCGGGTTATTCTCCGAGCGGGAGATTCTGAGAATGGGGAGCGATTAAAACAACATCATCATCATCATCATCATCATCATCATCAGCGCTGCACAAAGGCCTACTGAACCTCACACTTCAACAGGTAGTGCAGGGCTTTGACATGAACTATTGAACATGAAGCCAGCATCATACACACTTACATTCGCACCATTCTAGGAGCAGGAGAGGGCGCTTCTGGATCCTGCAACAGAAAAAACAAACTCAAGCTTAGTGAAACACTAGGTGCGTTTCCATTACAGATTTGCATATAACGTTTGGGATATTTTATAAATGTCACGAAATAACATTTACATTAACCAATGTTATGTGACTAAAACAATGTTTCCTCTCGCAATAAATCATGCCGATGGATATTCTTTTGAGGTTATATTACATTAGAGAATGATCAGGTGACAAGGTGACCTGTAAATGCAAAAAAGCCATTTCCATTGCAGTTGTGAAATATTTCTTTTTTGAATTGCCTGAAAAACCTTTTTGTATAAAAACTTTATGTTTTTGTGAAATTGATGCTTTCCATTACGCGTATTTTGAATTTACAATTTCAATTTGTGCAATTTGAAGGGTAATGGAAACACATGTTCAACTGAGGTTAAAATGTAAAAGTTTTAAGAACAATGGAAAACAAAATTAGGCCGATGCGACTGGTGCTGAGTTCTGAAGACATATCACTGATTGCAATCGCTGCTCTCCTGTGCACGACTGCATAAAAAGAAAAAGCACACTACAGCATCATTTAGAAATTCAGATCTACAAAAACAAACAAACAAACACTTTCCACTTTTCACTTTCAAGATGAGACACTGCAGGTGAATAGAGTAAAAAAAAAAAAAAAAATTAACTAATAGTTATCACCTTACTCAGTTGATTGATTACATTGATAATTGCAAACATGTTGTATCACAAGTTTTCTAAAATATTAGGTTTAAGTGTGCAATTGAGGCATTGTTTAATGAAATATGTGCTAATTTGCATACATTTCTAGTACAAACATCTAAACTCTGGATGTCCGTTTCAAAATTCTTGATTAATTTTTTCTGACATATTAGTGTCAAACGTTTTTAAAGAGGAAATTTTGGGTCTCATTTTGTCAAACTTTGAACAGACAGAAAATATATATGTTTTTTTTTTTTTTTTAAACAGTTTTTGGGGGAATAAAATGTTATAAATATAAAATAAAAAATAAATGTTATATGTTAAATGTTACAAATATAGAATAAAAATATAAAATCAAGCAAATTATATATATGAACAAATCCCTCTGTGAAAACCTTCAGGATATAGACAGGAATAAAAATGTAAAGTTTGTTGTGTAAGTGCTGCTGAAGTAGAGATTTGGATATAGGAGAAAAAAACTCATTTTGAGAAAACAGCCTTTAAAAATAGGTACTGTAATTTAAATCTATTGACACAAATAGATAAAGTGCTATAAAAGAAACACTTAACAGTGTATTTTAGATGTTTTCTTTCCACTTTATGAAAAACCAAAAAGCCCAAAATCTTAAACTTGACAGGTGCATGGAGAGAAGAAAAAAAACAAAAAACAAAAAAACAAAAACAAAACTGTTTTTGCCTGCAGTGTCTCCCCTTAAACAAAATGACTAAGTAGGATGTCTTGTTTTATGAGAAAGTGATCAAAAAAAGTGACTTAATAAAACAAGAACCATCCATCTGGGCTCAATCAACTTCAAAAATCAACTTAAACCAAAGGAAAACAAGTTTTGATATTTCACTGGCAGATATTTGTTCTTGTTTTAAGCATAAACTCAATTTTGCTCATTTTCTCAGAAAACAAGACTTCATATGTTCAGTTTGCATCTCAGGTAAATGTATCATGATTTAAAAAAATACTGGGAAAGACTTTTTTTTTCCCCAATGCATGCATCATTTTATACTTTCTGCTCTAATTTAAGACCTTAAATTGTGGAATGGTGAATTAAAAGACTTTAAAAAAGACTTTAAAAGACTCTTTTCATTCCACACACAGTCAGTCAGTCATACGGCTTTGGATCGGCATGAGTAATAGCAGATTTTTCAGTTAATCTGACGTTCATGAACTAGAGATCTGCAGTAGTAGACATGAACAGAGATGAGATGAGATGAGGCCTGTACCTTGCACTGTGCTTGAACAGCTTCTCTCTGTCTGGGGTTCTGATTCACCAGCTGTGAGTTCTGGAGAGGCTGCCGCACATGATCTGAGTCAGTCAAGAGACAACAGTGTACGGGTTACTCTCCTCGCTCATAGTATAATAACTGATGGACCACAAACACAAGTTACTCTACCTGACGCTGCTGTCTGAGCATTCATCCGGTCCTGGAAGAGCCTGAAAATACAACACAGTTCAATGCGACATTTGGAGGGAGTGTTTTTACTGAAAGACGCCTGCAGTAACAGAACTTTAAAGAGACAGATCAGCATTAAGTTGTTCCAAACTTGTATGAGCTTCTTTATTTTGAGCACAAAAGATGATATTTTGAAGAACGTGGGTACACAAACAGCTGACGGTGGACGTTGACATCCAAAATATCTTTGTTTGTGTTTAGCAGTAGAAAGATGCTCATGCAGGTTTGGAACAACTAAAGGGTGAGTAAATGATGACAATTTTCATTTTGGGTGAACTGTCCCTGTCCAAGAATGGGCCTCACCTGTACTGCTGCACCACACTGTCCTGTGGGTGAGCCTTGTTCTCTAGAGCTCTCTGGTACACCATCTCAGCCTGGGACAGCTGGCCTTTCTTCTCAAACTGATGGGCCCAGTCTACATACAGCACCGCCGTCTGCGTCCCTACGCCCCGGCCGTGCAGATAGCTGTACACCTCGATGGGATCGCTGTAGAAATTGGCCTGGACAGAGCGGTATCACTGCGTTCATCTCCAAGAGCAAGTCGCAATCTTCAAATTAGAGTGACTGTGAATGTATGCGAGTGAACCTACACATCTGACGCAGTGAGTGACGTATCGTGAGTCGTTGTGGTATCGCTCATCTTGAAGGAAGGTCTGCACAAGGCGCTCCAGCACCACAGATAAACCCTTCGTCTCTTCCAGGGACAGCTTGCTATCGAGAAACTGCACAAACCTGCCACAGCACAAACCAAGCATGTGTAACGAGCAGAAAGGGGATGGTTTTAAAACCATAACGAAGACATTGAAGACGTTCTTACTTATCCCAAGGATCCAGAGGGTCATCTCCAGTGTAGCTCTGCACACTCACCTCAAAGGCCCTGCAGTGACAATCAGTCAGATGTTGCAGTCAAATGATGAACAAGAACACATTAGGACCACTGGCACAAGTTTACTGAGATTTCATCTGGCCACAGATGGTTTACTGTATTTCTCCATCGTACACATCATGTAATAAATCTTTACATAGCATTAGGGTTGGATATCATCAGAATTTTATCAATTTCGATTCTCATTCCTCTTATCGAGTCCGATTCTTTTCGATTCCAATGTGAATAAAAGATGATATCAAGCATATTTTTTTTCGGTTTCTTTGTTTGCTAAACATTTAGTTGCAGCTCAATACCATGAACAAAAAAATCAACAGGCTACATAAAAACAAGATTCACTTAAGAGCGGTTTGCAAAATAGAGCTGCGTGATTCTGGATAAATTGTTGTTCTTTTAAATGGAAGTTGTGGTTCTCTTACGATTCTGAAGAAAAAAAAAACATTAGACAACTAAAAGTCACATGTAAGCCTAATTTTTTAGGTGAATGATTCAGTGATTGACTCAAGATTTACTTGGTTCATTACTGGATGAATCAGTGTTTTTGAATGAATGATCAAAGACAAATACATCATTAACAGCCCCCTTTCGTCATCTACTGGCATAACAACGTAATCCATAAATCTGTAACATTATTTGTAATGCCAAATTAACTTTTAAAGGATGATTTACTCTATTTTGATCTCTACCGTACATATCAGAGTTTATATCCGGACTATGAACTTTTATCCCAGTACTTTTGTGATTATGTGAATGTTTGTAACGCAGAAACAATGAACTGTGTGGTTGAAAAAGACTGTGAAACTGTTTCATTCATACACGACACTGTCTCTTCAGGTCAGCGGCAGCACGAACACAGATCTGAATGTTCAAATCACACTAGTATGACGGAAGAAAGGTTGAGGAATCAAACAGATGAATCATTGTAATTTAGGATCAGAATCACGTTGGTATTTGAACCGTGTTTGTGATCTTTAACGATCTGTTCAATTAAAATGCTTTGTCATATTGGTGGTGACACCTCTATTGCAAAAGGTTTAGCTTGTCACAAATTGTATACTTCGCTTTTTTTGACTTCTGATCGCAAGTGTAGCCATAAGTCGGAGCGCTATGCGCTTAGATTAGCGAGCAAGGACCTGGCAGATCGCTGGGTCGGGTCCTCGCAGATGAAAAGAAAAACAAAAAGAACTGCACATAAGAATCGATAGGCAGAATCGAAATTTTAATTTCACAAGAAGAATCCGATTTCTGACCTTAAGTATCCGATTCTGGAATCGGAATCAATTGTCGATACCCAACCCTACATAGCATACAGACACTGTGTAAAGTACTAACAGGCAATGACACATACATTAGCTCTGATATGAGTGGGTTAGAAAAACCACCAGTCTATACAAGGAAAATACACAAATATGTTAGAGAGAATGAAAACATAATGGCATAATAACAAAAATCACGCGAGAAAAATAATAAACGAGATAAATGGGACCTGAATAATCAACATTATCTGGGCTAATACACTCTCTGACATGCTAACATGCTACTCACTGAAAATAAGAGTTAATGTCCATCGTTTCTTCTTGTTGAAAACAAAAAGTCCGAGAGAAAATGTTTACGCTTAAACTAGCCGCATTTAAAACAGTTTAATAAAACTTTTAAGTCCGTATAACTAGATATATCGCCTTTTTTGATCGCTAACTAACCCCGTTCCAGTAACAGCATATTTTCAACAACGAATTGTTTTTAAATTTACCGCGTAGCCAATCATTACCCGTCACGTGGCTCAAAAGCCAATCAGAGCCCGACTTAACTTTGCGTCACATTCACCGCCCTTCGTGCCCCGCCCTTGTGCTCGGGTTGGCTAAGAGCTTCGAACAAGCGGCCCTGCGATTGGACAGATACGATGTCCATCATAAAGTCCAAACAGAGTTAAACAGCAGTAAACACACGGAAGAACAGCAGCAGCAGCAGCACAAGGTTCATGTAGCAGGGCAAGCAGGTAAGTGTAAATTATTTGTATTCAGAAATGTACATTTTCGAAGAGAAAATTAGTTTTATCCCCCTAGTTTCTTTAAAGACACGAAACATGATTAAAATACACGGTCACTTTCTGTAAAACGCTTTGAATTCAACATTCCTGCAGTTGACAATTGCAGTTTGTACTATGCTGATGGATTAATAATAATAATAATAATAAATAATAAGCTGACAGGCTAGATCTAAACTAAAGTCGCTCCCAGTTTCAATCATCACGTTTACAACTTCGTTGATTATAATGTTAGCTATCTTGTATTTGTCTCTGTGTGTGTGTTTTCAGCCATATTATTGAGGACCAAACCTGCAAAAATGTATAATAAATGAATAGCTGTAATAGCAGGACAATAAATAAAGGTATAATAACTTAAAAAAAAATAAATGCAGTTGATTTTAAATTAAATGTAGCCCTCAGTTTGTTTTTGGGTGACTCTTCCTTCCCCCTATATTTTGAAAAACTGTGTTTTTATTATTTGATTAATTCTTTAAATTGTTTATGCATGTATTTGACAATTTATTTATTCTGACATGTATTTATTTTTTATTTTTAAATACTGACACATGCTTCACAAGTGTTTATGCTGCTCAGAGATTTCACAAGTACATTTGCGTTGCAGTTACAATCACATAAATAATGTTGTGAAATGAATGTGTTCAATATAGGGTTCCCCCTAAGGAATGTCAGTTTTTTTTCTGTGAAGCAAAAGTTTAATGTGTTCAGAAAAGTTCTCATAGTTTTAGTGACAATGGCAGAAATGATCAACAATGTATGAAAATTGTCCAGAGTTTTCATGTTATTAGATTTTTAACAAAAATTAAATTTGCCAGGACTACCCCCCACCCCCCAGTCTGACAACGCTGTTTACTTTAAACTTTTACAGCAAAATCAGAGTACAGGCAGATTTAGCTTAAAATTAAAAAAAGAATATATTCAATTAATATATTAGAATATATTACAAAATTATAATAAACTATTTGAAACATTTTGTTAGCTGATGCTAATTGGCTAGCTAACTAGCTACCTGATGCTAAATATAAATTACAAATATTTTTATTCAACCAACTAGTTAGAATTCATTTGATGGAAAAAACAAAGGATTTGATGTTCAACAAAATAACACTTTTTTTTTTTTTATTACTGCTGAAAATTAAATGATTTACTGTGAAACTGTTTTCTCTCCGGTGCATCACCAGTGTAAGCTTCATGGTGAAAACATCCACATGACTCTTGTCAATGTAGTCCATAGTTACATTAAGAAAATTATCTTGATTTCATCTTGCGGTTATTTTGGGAAAAACTAAAACCATCAGCAGGAGGTGACAAGTCACTGATTCATTCATGATTTTGGAACCATGTACTAGAAATACCACTCTTGCTATTTCTGCCATAGAAAGATACGCTAAAAATAGTAGTGTTGGGCAGTAACTAGTTACATGTAATGGAATTATGTATTTTAATTACAAAATAAATGTAATCTGTTTTAGAGAATAAATGTGTAATTTAATTACAAATATTCATCAAAATGTTAACACTTACAAAGGGGGTTACATCTGAAAATATTTTCACACACATAAAGATTTGATTTATTTATTTATTTATTCTCCAAAATTGCATTGACTGCTCTAAAATATGAGACCCCAATGTTTCAGGAGTTTAGGACATGGAATCCTATGTGGGTTTGTGCATATGCTTTATTTTTTAAGATTAACTGTTTTGTTTTTTCAAGCATTGTAAAGAGTATCATAGCTATTAAATTATATCTTGTTTGTGATCTTAAATCTGTATTTAATGATCCCAAAGCAAAAGGAGGTGCTAAAGTATGATTTTGTGGTGGCTGTGCTTTAAAATTAAATTATTAGAATCTTAATTCAAGTGATGAAGGATTTTGAGGGTCTGACAGTAATCAGTGTTGAGTGCTACTGTAAGATTAACCCTGCCTGCTTTAAATGTTTCAAAATTATTAACAGTTTAGAAAAAAAAAAATAATTTTGAAAAGTAATCAAGTGTAATCAGTTACATTACTTTAATAAAGTAATTGGAACAGTTACATTACTTATTACATTTTAAATAGGTAACAACTTGTAATCTGTAACCTGTTACATTTCCAAAGTAACCTTCCCAACACTGCTGGATGCAGTTGTGAATTTAGCTACGAATGGCTTACGGAATCATTGACTCACCCGGTTCATTCAAAACCGCTGAATCATTCAGGAATGAAACACCGCTGTTGATCACAGACGCAATTATTGATAATTGAACAAAATCATTCTTACTGACAACATTGTGATGTCACTTAATATTAACTTTAACATAACTTTAACATTTTTATATATTTATTTATTTCCATTTTATAAAACAATGATCTTAAAAGAAGAAAAAATAAGTGTCCAGCTCAAGTCTGTGGCAGGAGCCACACATGGTATTTCAAAACCAAACTTTCTGAACTAAAACCAGACGGATGACCACCCTGTGTTCATCAGGCGAGAGGCAGGAGTGTCTAACCTGCCGAAAAGAGTTTGTGTATTAATTACTAATATAACTAACAACTAATAATCACTAGTAATAATTAAGTGCTTGGGTGCTGTCAAAATATTGTACAGTGGTACGTTAGCTTTGTCATCTGTGCCACCTCAGCGGTCTGTAGCTGTCTATCTATAGTTCTACTTCCCTTCTTCAGTTCCTCTTCTGTAGTGCTTTGTCAGTATGCAATTTTGCAAGTAGTAAGAAAAAAAGTGACACAGCAGAAGACTATTACAGTAACAGCTGTCTGTTTTGGAAACAGTGTGTGTAAGTAAATATGATTGAGGTCTAACAGTAACACGTGTATAAATAAAAACCCTTTGAAAAGGACAGTTACCCATCAGCCAAATCAAAAAAGTAAAACAATTCTCTGAACATCTTGGGGCCAGTTGTGCAGAAGTAATCTTGATCAGATGTTGGTCATGGGATTGGATTAAATCTTGTAATAAATGTAATAAAACTTTAAAACGGGTCCAAATAAACAACATTTTAACATGTAATATATCCCCAAATTCCCAAACACCCATCAACTTTAAACAAAAATATTATATTTAATTCTTTTTTTTTTTTTTTCTCACTGATTGCAAACTACATTGGCACAATCATCAGAGATGGACCAATCAGAAGTATTATTTGTGTAAATGCAATGCAAAACTAGAATGCAAAACATTGGCTTTTTTTCCCCATCACCATGTCCCTTTAGAGCAGGGGTCACTAGATCTGGTCCTGGAGGGCCGGTGTCCCTGCAGAGTTTAGCTCCAACCCTAATTAAACACACCTGAACCAGCTGGTAAACTCTGCAGGACACCGGCCCTCCAGGAACAAATTTGGTGACCCCTGCTGTAGAGGCTCTGTAGAGCACTAGTAATCCAGGTGTGGAAATCTGAAAAAGTGTATTTCTGGATCAGGGTGATCCAATCCAATTTTGCTTTGAACAGAAGTAAGATGGGTTACCAGAGGCCTGTTCTTCATATGTCGCTCACTCAGTTAACTGGATTTGACTATTGACGGTTTGGCATGATTTTGGATTGTTTGGTTCTTTGACGCTCATCCCGGACTTGCTGTCATAGCAGCAGGTCCTTAAGCTTGAACCTGCTCAGGAGCATTTAAGCAAATCTGTCCCAACCACTGCAACTTTACTACAAGAGTACTATTGATCAAAGGACAATCATTTGAAATATTAATATAATAATGTTGTGTAGTCTATAATAGACACAGCTGGGTTTACTCATTAAAAAGATGTATTCGTTATGAAATAATTACTTTATAAACGTATTAGAATCTTACACACATGCTCTACAGATCATGTAGAGTTGTGCATTCATTTGAGTGATGACAGCTATTATGGGAGCACATGAGATACAGATAACGTGACATCTTGACCCTTCAATGCTGTCACGTAACAAATTTGTTTCAAAGGTAAAATTAAATAAATTGCTAATTATTACATTAAAATAAAAATGTAAAGCCTGTACAAATCTTAGAAATTGTGAATATAAATAATTGGGAACCATGTAAAAAAACAAAACAAAATAAAAACAGTGCACATTTCATTGATCTATTATAACATTAAAGGAGAAGTCCACATCCAGAACAACAATTCACATATAATGTAGTCACCCCCTTGTCATCCAAGATGTTCATGTCTTTCTTTCTTCAGCCGTAAAGAAATTATGTTTTTTGAGAAAAACATTTCAGTATTTTTCTCCATATAATGGACTGATATGGTGCCCTGAGTTTGAACTTCCAAAATACAGTTTAAATGCAGCTTCAAACGATCACAAATGCAGTTGTAAATGATCCCAGCCAAGGAAGAAGGGTCTTATCTAGCAAAACCATCAGTTATTTTCATAAAAATAATCAAATTTTAAAACTTTTTAATGTCAAACGCTCGTCTTGTCTTACTCTGCCTGAACTCTGTGTATTCTGGCTCAAGACAGTTAGTGTATGTCAAAAAACTCCAATCGTATTTTCTCCCTCAACTTCAAAAATTATTTCAAAATCATCCTACATCACTGCAGAAGAACAGACACAGTGTTTACAAAGTGAACATGCAAAGATCATCAAACACCCTTAACAAAAAAGGAGAACATGAGATGGGAGTTTTTCGACATACACTAACTGACATGAACCGGAACAAAAACAGTCCAGGCAGAGTAAGACAAGACGAGCGTTTGACATTAAAAAGTATATAAATTGTATTATTTTTTTTTTATGAAAATAACTGATGGTTTCGCTAGATTAGACCCTTCTTCCTTGGCTGGGATCGTTTACAACCGCATTTGTGATCGTTTGAAGCTGCATTTAAACTGTGTTTTGGAAGTTCAAACTCAGGGCACCATATCAGTCCATTATATGGAGAAAAATACTGAAATGTTTTCCTCAAAAAACATAATTTCTTTACGACTGAAGAAAGAAAGACATGAACATCTTGGATGTCAAGGGGGTGAGTACATTATCTGTAAATTGTTGTTCTGGAAGTGGACTAATCCTTTAATGTAGTTTAGTTCACTTGGCTGTTTCCTTAAAGTCCATAAATTTGTCAAGTTTGTTGTCAGGTGTCTTTTTTTAATCATATGATGTCATTGTGTTGCTGTCTTGCTGCATTTGCTGCATTGCTGATCATGGTTTCGAGTATGGATGTATAGCCCCTTTTAAACCAACAGATAACTCAATCCAGCCATACTGATCATCAACAACAGGTGCGTTTGAAGAACCGGATTAGCCAGGTCATGATATCGTGATGATTTCATCTTGGATGTATCATTTGATCTCGGATGTAATAAGTGACGTACGAAGAACCCGGATAGCAAGACATGGGATTTCCAAATCCAGATCATTCTGATCCAGATTACATTTTTTAAAACTTTGAATAAAGTTTAATTTGGATCAGAATGGTCTGCATTTGGAAATCCTTTGTTTTGAGGTATTTAAAGGTATCCTAATCTTACTAAATAGTTTTGAACAACACAAACTGATGATTTGATCCAAATCAAAACCAAAACTGTATTTTGTGATCTAATCCAATTTCAGAACCTTTGAACAGCCCGTTTTCAAGATTCGATCCAGTCTGATAGCTGAAATCTGATCAGATTACTTTTGAACCACTGGCCCCAGCAGTCAGGATGTCATCAGGATCAAAACAATATGTAATCAGATTACAATCATCAGAAACATAACCACACCCTGATGAACAGCAGTCCAGACTGAAACACCTGTGCATTCTCACCTCACCGACTACACTGCATCATTTTATTTCACGCCATGTACTTTTAGTTGTTTTTTTTTCTACTTCCTAGTTGTGGTTCAAATGATTAATCGTGATTAGTCGCAAAATAAAAGTTTGAGTTTACACACAAATTAATATGTATATTTAAGAGAAATATGTTGTTTACAAAATATTTTTATTTATATATAATATAAATTATAGCAAAATTATAATAAATACATATAAATATTTCTTAAATATGTACATGAATGTGTTTGTATTTATATTTATATTAGGCAAACTCAAACTTTTATTTTGTATGCAATTAATTGTTTGACAGCCCTAGTTTGAATGCACTTTATTCCAATTTTAGGTTTTGTAATTGATGCAAACTTGGTTTGATTTTATTTCTCCTTTTCCTTCATTATGCCTATGTAATGCTTCTTGTCAGCTTTCTGTATGAAATTGACTGTATAAACACATTTGACTCATTTAACAGCCAAACTCAGACGGAGCGTCTCTGATCAAACACACCTCCAGCCTAAAGCATCCTGTCTTCCAGGATCAGGCCCGGAAACACCCGGTCCAGCCCAGAAATCAGTGCAGTCTGTCTGCTTTGATAAGATTTGTCTTGGTTTCTGTCGGCAGCGCATCTGATGTCGATCCAGAGCAGCTGCGTGGGGCTACAGAGGAAGACGAGGGAGGAGGAAGGGTACGTTCTGATTCAGTTTTTCTGACACCTGAGGGGGCGTTTACACAACACCATTTTTAACTAAAAACTGAAAACTTTGTTTTTTGCCCATTCACTGACATAACAAAAGCACGTTGGGGGCCTGAAAACGAATTTCAAAGTGCAAGTTTTTTAAATCAATATCATTATTGTCTCGGTGTAAACTACAAAAACACTAATTTGTGAAAACAGTGGCGTCGTGTGCATGTTCAATCTATAGGAATATATGTGCACAGGTGTGTAGTATTTCTTTACAAATTGACAACTACTGGCCTGGCATGAATAATACAGCGCTTTTTTAGTTTAGTTTAGCTTTTCATTGGTTTGTGCAAACTGGGATCAATTTGACTTTGATGTCGTTTGCCAAAATGCAAAACTTTTCAATAATGCAAAGGAAAAACGTTTTTGTTTTTTGTACAATTGTTGTGTAAACGTACGTTCATCTTCAGCGTTTGAAGATTTTTTAAAGACGTATTATTTTTATTCATCAGTGATGCATTAAATAGATCACGAAAAATAAAATGTATGACGGTTTTAACAAAAATATTGTGCAGCACAACTGTTTTCAACACTGATAATCAGAAATGTTTATTGAACAGCAAATCAGCATATTAGAATGATTTCTGAAGGATCATGTGACACTGAAGACTGGAGTAATGATGCTGAAAATCACAGAAATCAACTACATCTTACGATATATTCACATATAGAAACATTGTTTTGAATCATAATAATATTTTACATTTTTTACCATATTTTTGATCAAATAAATCCAGTCTTGGTGAGCAGAAGACACTTTTAATTAAAAAAAAATCTAATCCAAACAAAATCGAGTGAGGGCGGGTCGAGTTATGGTTGGTGACTGTGTTGTCATTTTGATTAAATGAAGAGAAAATGGAGTTAAGAGTGAAGCCGTTTATGACGCCAGAATTGATGTGATTTAGTAGCTTGTGTTCTCAATGCTCTTGTGTTTCCAGTTGAAGCAGTTCATAAAATGATACAACCAAAGGAGGAATATGAAGATCTCATTGAGCCTTATGGAGTGAAAACTGAAGGTGAGTGATGCACTGAAGTCTGTTTTCACTGGGTTCTGGATCTCATGTTGAGTATAGACTAAATTGGGTTTTAGTGTACCATTCATTTATAATATGTAGGTTTTTTTTTTTTTTACATTTATCAGCAATAAAACATTTATTTTTCACTTGTAGAATTTCTCACCATAATTCAAAAAGAAGAAGATGAGGAAGGAGAAGAAGAAAAGGCGACACCGGGAATAGGATCGGCGCACAAGCGTCATTACTGCTCCGAGTGTGGGAAGAGCTTCAGCGTGGGCGCACGCTTCAGACGACACATGCGGATTCACACTGGAGACAAGCCCTACCGCTGCTCACACTGCCACATGTGCTTCACGTCTCAGGAGAACCTGTCCGAACACACGCAGAAACACTCCGGACACAGACCCTACCGCTGCTCGCGGTGCGGCAAGGGCTTTTTCCGACCGGGGAGACTTGAAATCCACTGGAGGATCCACACCGGAGAGAAGCCCCATCGTTGTGCTCAGTGCGAGAAGAGCTTCAAGAGCGCAGAAGAGCTGCGGCGGCACGCGCTCGTACACACGGCCGAGAGGCAGCACCGCTGCTGTCAGTGCGAGCGGAGCTTCAGGAGGAGCGGCCAGCTGCTCAGACACATGCGCACGCACACCGGCGAGAGACCCTACGGCTGTGCGCTGTGTGACAGACGCTTCTCACGGCCTGAACACCTCAGGGGCCATCAGCTCAGACTCCACCCAGACCAGACGCACAATCCCGCTGCGTGTCCGGCAGACGAACCGCATACGTGAGCCACGACTTCATGTCCAGTTGGCCTTGCTGTAAAACTCTGGGTGTATGAGAAGAGTTTTCTATGAGAACATTACAAATCTATCACAAACTCTGAACTGTTAAACTACTTTTTTTCCGGTTACACTTTATTTTAAGGTGTTATTATACATTTAAATACTGAGTAATATTGATTAACTACATGTGCTTACTATGTGGGTTTGACTTAGGGTTACTTGCATGTAATTATGCATAGTTAATAATTATTATAATAATTACTACATGTAATATGTGTAACAAGGACACCATAAAATAAACCTGTGTGTGAGAAAAAGAGATTCATCTGATTTGGGTTATCTAATGGTATCATAAATGACTGCTTTTTGCATTATAGAAACAAGATTATTTTTGTTTTGATAAATAATGATTTTCTTTATTCACTGGCATGAGTAAAAATAGTTTTATTTTGAAATTGCATGTGTAAGTGTGTGTTACCCTCAAAAACCCACATGTTTTTGAACAAACAATAAAGAAAAAAAAACTATTGTGTGGCAAGAAAACAAGGTTTAGATCAGGTTTAAAGAATTTTCCCCTTGTGAAAAAGAATACCTTTAATGAGTATTTACCAAAAAATAAATAAATTAATAAAATAATAATAATAATAATAACTGCAACTGAATGTAATATTTTGGACCATTAATTGCATGTTAATTGCAATTAAATGTATTACAGTTTTAATTCAAATTAAAATTTATATTAAACGCAATTAGCTGAACTTTAGGGGGGTTTTTTTGACCCACTTGACTTCAAAACATTTTTTTTATATTACTGATATTACATAATATTGTCTGAAATATGGTTAAAAGAGTTACTTCTGATTGTACTGACAAGCATTTATGTTAAACTACTTTATTAGTGAATTAATGTCATTTCTATTGAAATTGGGATGTATGCCATGTATTAATGACGCTTCTGTAATGATGAAGTTGCAACTGTAATATGAAATAACACTACAGTTAAAATTGTAATCAGGACATGTGCTTTAATATGTTAGTCAACATATCAAAAAAAGTGTACTCTTCTAAAGCATGACAAAAGTGTATTCAAATATAATGATTTACTGTAAAATTTACTCATTTGCAGTGTTGGGAAGAGTTACGTTTAAAAGTATTGCGTTACAAAATTGAGTTACTCTCCTAAAAAGTAACTAGTTACATTACTTAGTTACTTTCTATGGAAAGTAATGTGTTCGTGTTAGGGTTCTATTTTTGTATAATGTTTTGTATAATTCTGGAAGTGTAAATGTCCTTTCACACCAAAAGCCTCAGGCTGAAGGAAAAGTAAATTCACGTCTGTACAGTACAACGCAGAAGAAGAAAAGAAACAAAGTTTGAGTTAGTTTGAGTAATTTGTTCTTATTATATGGTTGAATTGAATCATGGAAGGTCAGCAGCAAAGACACTGGTTAATAAAATGTGATTAAATACATAAAGAAGATTTGTATTATTTAACTATCGCAGGTTTGTGTCATATTCTGAGTTGCATTTCCCCAGTTTTATTCATTTCTGAGGAATACTGAATCTTTTTTTTTTTTTTGTTTTGTGAGTGAGATGAATTAATGCATGTTCACATTTATTCTAGAACTAAAGTAACATCTTACTCCTGATTTCTCTCAACATGGGGACAGGAGAGCTTTCAATCAATAAATCAGAAAAAAAAAAAGTAACTCAGATATTTTCTTGTAAAGTTAAAAGTAATGTGTTACTTTACTAGTTTCTTGAAAAAGTAATGTGATTACGTCACTTGCGTTACTTTCCCCCAACACTGCTCATTTGTGCACTTTTCAAAAGCTAATTTAAGTGTGTTTAAAGTCATTTCTTTAAGCACACTTAAGTGCCTTTATTTCATTAATCTTATATTATGTGTGCGTCACATTTACACAGGGATGAAACCAGAAACAGGAGTAAACAGAGTAACTTGAATGTTTATTAACAAGTTTAGAGGTGAACAGAATGCAGGAAGTAATGGCGATTTGGTAGCATATCTGACAGTCCGTGTGGTGAGGTTTTATGAGCAGTCCGTGGAGCAAGACAGAGAAGTCGTCACGCACACACTGGAGAGTCTGAGATGCATAAGGTCTGGAGCTAGCGAAGGGGTAGTGAACAGTAGACTAGACAAGGACTGAATGAAGGGAAAGTCAATTTATAGGGCGTGGTAATGAGATCCAGGTGTGCATAATCAGAACTTCGGTGAGGCAGAACGAGTGGGCGGTGCTGTAGGTGACGTGGCTGATGGAGGTGGCTGTGGTGAATACCTGACATTACCCCCTCCTCCAGGGGCAGCTCCTGACGCCCTAACACGACGTCGAGGACGGCCGCGACTGCGAGGGGCCGGCCAATTAGGGTGGCTGCGGTGGAATTCCAGCAAGAGTAATGGATCCAAGACATCATCTCTATTCACCCAAGATCTCTCCTCCGGGCCGTACCTCTCCCAGTCCACGAGATATTCCAGGCGACCCCCTCGACGTCGCGAGTCCAGGATCTCGTGCACAGTGAAGACTGAGGGTTGGTCCAACACTTCCGGAGGAGGGGGCTCAGCTTCAGCTCCAGGGGCTTCTGTGGCAGAGGGAGAGAAGGGTTTTAATAGGGAGACGTGAAAGGTGGGATGAATGCGGTACCTGGGTGGGAGCTGAAGCTGGAATGTCACATCATTGATCTGCCTCAGGATGAGAAACGGACCAATATAGCGAGGACTCAGCTTACAGCAGGGCAGACGTAGTCGCAGGTCACGGGTGGAGAGCCAGACGAGGTCCCCTGGTTGGTAGTGGGGTGCCGCTCTCCTCCTGGCGTCAGTGAAGTTCTTATGTCGACGTACTGCCCACTGTAGATGGTGATGAGCTGAGTCCCACACTTTCTCGCTCTCTCTAAACCAGTGGTCGACAGCTGGAACATTAGAGGGTTCCTCCGTCCAGGGGAACAGCGGAGGCTGGTATCCGAGTACGCACTGGAAAGGTGTTAGGCCGGTGGTATCTTGGCGGAGAGAGTTCTGTGCGTACTCGGCCCACGGGAGGAACCTGCTCCAGCTGTGTTGGTCATCTTGGCAGTATGCCCGGAGGTAACGTCCCAGCTCCTGGATCTTCCTCTCAGTCTGGCCATTAGTCTGTGTGTGGTAACCGGAAGAAAGGTTAACTGTGACACCAAGCAGCTTAAGGAACGCTTTCCAAACATGAGAGGTGAATTGAGGACCCCGGTCCGACACCATCTCCTCCGGGAGACCAAAATGTCTGAAGACTTGGTGAAACAGATGTTCGGCCATTTCCATGGCTGTGGATAGGCCTCTCTGAGGAACCAGCTTACAGGCTTTGGAGAATCGGTTTAACAGTGACAAGGACACAGGTGTTATCTTCAGAGTCAGGCAGGTCAGTGATGAAATCCACTCCGAGATGGGACCAGGGCCTCTGGGGGATGGGTAGAGGAACCAGCTTTCCTGTAGGAAGTTGACAGGGTGAGTTAGACTTGGCACAGACTGAGCAGCTTTGGACGTACCTGATGGTATCCTGGTGCATACTAGGCCACCAGTAACAAGATTGTAGAAGTGAGAGGGTCCTACTGCTGCCTGGGTGTCCAGAGCCCGGAGACCCGTGAGCTGTGCCCAGAAGGGTTTGACGTTGGGAGAGGGGCACGTAGATCTTCCCCTCTGGCCATTCCAGTGGAGCTGGCTCCTGGAGAGTGGCTCGCTGAATAGCCTGGTCCAGTTCCCAGATGACAGGGCTGACGATTAGGTCGGAGGGTATAATGGGTTCAGGGTCTGAAGTTTCTTCAGGAGAAAATTGTCGAGAGTGCATCCGTGAGAATATTCTTTGAATCGGGTCTGTAGGTGATGGTAAACTGGAAGCGTGTCAGGAAGAGGGCCCACCGGGCTTGTCTTGGGTTAAGACACCAGGCTTCTCTGAGGTACTGCAGGTTCTTGTGGTCGGTGATGATGGTGAATGGATGAGTTGCTCCTTCTAGCCAGTGACGCCACTCCTCCAGGGCCAATTTGATTGCCAGCAGTTCTCGGTTCCCTACGTCGTAGTTCTGCTCCGCCGAAGTCAGCTTACGGGAGAAAAAGGCACAGGGATGGAGGAGAGAGTTGCCACTGACCGCTTGTGATAGCACAGCTCCAACTCCAATGGTGGAGGTGTCGACCTCCACAGTGAATGGGCGTTCAGGGTCTGGATGGTGTAGGACAGGAGCGGTGCTAAAGATGGTTTTCAACTGCTGGAAAGCTTTGTGGGCGGAGGGGTTCCAAATGAGATGTTTAGGTTTACCCCGCAGGAGGGAGGTTAATGGAGCAGTGATGGAACTGTAATCCTTGATGAACCTGCGATAGAAGTTGGTGAAACCTAGCAAACGTTGAAGTTCCTTGACACTGTTGGGTAGTGACCATTTCTGGATTGCATCGACTTTCCCCTGGTCCATTTGCACGCCCTCGGCGCTGATGTTATAGCCCAGGAACTGAACAGAGGGTTGGTGGAATTCACGTTTTTCTAGTTTGAGAAAGAGACTGTGCTGACGGAGTTTCTGAAGGACCTGCAGGACGTGCTGGCGATGTTCGGCCTGGTTCCGGGAATAAATTAAAATGTCATCAATGTAGACGACCACAAACCGATGTAGGAACTCCCGGAACACCTCGTTCATAAACATTTGAAAGACGGAGGGACTGATGGATAAACCGTACGGCATTTCCCATTATTCGTAGTGCCCCTTGGGTGTAATGAAGGCTGTCTTCCACTCGTCTCCCTCACGAATACGAACGAGGTTGTATGCACTCCGCAGGTCCAGCTTCGTGAAGACCTGGGCTCCACGAAGCTCTTCGAGGGTGGCAGGAACCAGGGGTAGAGGATATGGCTGCTGGACGATCTGTGAGTTAAGTTGTCGGTAGTCAATGCATGGTCGTAAACCTCCATCCTTTTTGCCCACGAAGAAGAAGCTTGAAGCGGCTGGCGAGGTGGATGGCTGGAAAAAACCTTGTCTAAAGGCCTCCTCAATGTACTCCTCCATCGCCTGGTGCTCTGGGATAGACAGGGGGTAGACCTTTCCCTTTGATAGTTTAGCACCAGGCAGCAGTTCAATCGCACAGTCCCATGGCCGGTGTGGTGGAAGATGGGTGGCTGCTTGTTTGCTGAATACATCCTGGAACGCCATATATTCCACTGGGATTTCTGGAGGATTCTCTGGTTCAGGGCGCTCTACTTGAGTAGATGACAGCAAAACTGGAACGAGTGGAATCCACTTGCATGGGTTCTGGCTAGGGCTGTAACGATAATCGCACGATTTCGTGAGGCGCGTTTAGTCAATGAAGCCGGTACTTTGATTAGTAGTAAAGCTCCATCACGTGCGTTCAGCTGGAGCGGCAAGTAATACACAGAGCCGTACATCACTGACAAGCTACGCCAAAATCGCGCGCATAATCGAATCGCGATTTTGGCGTAGCTTGTCAGTGCTTTACGGCTCTGTGTATTACTTGCCGCTCCAGTGAACGCACGTGATGGAGCTTTACTACTAATCAAAGTACCGGCTTCATTGACTAAACGCGCCTCACGACATCGTGCGATTATCGTTACAGCCCTAGTTCTGGCACTGGGGAATGAGCGGTTACAGGGGGCTGGCAGGCGGCTAGTCGCTGGGAAACACAAGGGGGTGCATTGGAGGAAAGTTTCAAGTCCAATGGAGTCATCATACAATGCCATGGCGGCGCAAATTTCTGGGTTGAGTCCTTGACGATAGGCACCGAGGAGTGCGACTTCATTCCAACCACTAGCCGCTGCTAGCGTGCGGAAATGGAGAGTGTAGTCGTTCACCGAAGAAGTGCCCTGTTGCAGACGGAACAGCTGATCGGAAGTGGTTAGCGTGTCGGTAGCGGTACTGAAAACTTCTGAGAAATGTGCAGTAAATTGTTCAAATGAATTAATTATGGGATTATTTGCGTTCCAGATAGCTTTAGCCCATTGGAGGGCCTTACCGGTCAGGAGGGGGATGTGAAATGCCACTTTTGCACCATCTGATGTAAACTGTTGTGGTTGCATCTGGATGAACAAATTGACTTGGAGGTGGAAACCGCTACACTCAGCCGCTTCACCCGCAAATGTTACGGGCATGGCCATGGGACTACCTGAGGCAGAAGGCGGGGTAGATGTTGGTTTTAAAGCCGCCTTGAAGGCATTTACCAATTCCATGAGTGGATCTGTTGCAGGAGGTGCTTCGGTGCTCATTGTCGGTGTTGGTCTGGTCTTCTGTCACGTTTGCACAGGGATGAGACCAGAAACAGGAGTAAACAGAGTAACTTGAATGTTTATTAACAAGTTTAGAGGTGAACAGAATGCAGGAAGTAATGGCGATTTGGTAGCATATCTGACAGTCCTTGTGGTGAGGTTTTATGAGCAGTCCATGGAGCAAGACAGAGAAGTCATCTCACACACACTGGAGAGTCTGCGATGCATAAGGTCTGGAGCTAGCGAAGGGGTAGTGAACAGTAGACTAGACAAGGACTGAATGAAGGGAAAGTCTATTTATAGGGCGTGGTAATGAGATCCAGGTGTGCATAATCAGAACTCTGGTGAGGCAGAACGAGTGGGCGGTGCTGTAGGTGACGTGGCTGATGGAGGTGGCTGTGGTGAATGCCTGACAGTGTGAGTACAGTTTTTAAAAATATTAATTCATCTGATGTTCACACAAGTCCACATTCAATACTACTTTTGAAAACTGTACCAAATAGAATTTAACACTCCAGATATTGTTACTAATTAGGGAAATTGAAAAAGTAATATAAATTACATTTTATCTGTATCACAAAAAAAAAAAAAGAGAGTTATCATTGTTTGTATAATTGTGACCCTGGAGCACAAAACCCGTCTTGAGTATCACGGGTATATTTGTAGCAAAAACCAAAAATACATTGTATGGGTCAAAATGATACATTTTTCCTTTATGGCAAAAATAATTAGAATATTAAGGTAAAGATCATGTTCCATGAAGAAATTTTGTAAATTTTCTACCATATATATATATGTATATATATATATATATATATATATATATAGATAGATAGATATCAAAACTTGATTCCTGATTAGTAATATGCATCGCTAAGAACTTCATTCGGACAACTTTAAAGGCGATTTTGTCAATATTTAGATTTTTTGCGCCCTCAGATTCCAGATTGTCAAATAGTTGTTTCTCGGCCAAATACTGTCCTATCCTAACAAACCATACATCAGTGGAAATCTCATTTACTCAGCTTTCAGATGTTGTATAAATCTCATTTTCAGAAAATTGACTCTTATGACTGGTCCTGGGGTCCAGGATAACAAATAATGTGCATGTATTCACTGAGGTGCGCTAAAAACAATCCGACTTTTATTTTGAGATGTCGTCTACTGTGTGCGTCTGCACCCGGAAGTGCCTGTGTGTCTCTTTTGACGGTGGCTTGGACTCTTCTCCATTCGTTTTGGAAACAGAAATGCAGACAGACGTGTCGATCACAAGATAGCCTATCGATTATTATCACCACTGATTAACCGACAGAAATCAATCATGGCGGGCGGTAAGTGATCTGTACTAACAAGATGAGGAGTTAATCATGACAACTAACAATATGGTGCAGTTTGTTTTTAATATGACAGATTGGTTTGCTCACAAATCTTTTGCTTGATAATGAACGTAATGTGGAGTCGGTGCAGGGATGATGTTGGTGTTTGTGTCGTGTCTCAGAATCGGTGAGTGTGATCTTCAAGATCTACTGTCTGACTGTCATGACTCTGATCGCTGCCACATACACGGTGGCTCTCAGATACACCCGGACCGTGTCATCGCACCTGTACTTCTCCACCACAGCCGTGTGCCTGACGGAGCTCATCAAGCTGCTGCTGAGTCTGGTGATGCTGGTCAGGTGTGTGTGTGTGTCTGTCTGTCATTCAGTGTGTGTGTGTGTGTGTGTGTGTGTGTGAGTGTGTGTGTCCTCCTCATGTGTGCTGTGATGTTGTGTGACACAGGGAGTCTGGAGACTTGGGCCGGTTCAGAAACACAGTGGTCAACCACATTTTCAAGAGTCCCGTGGAGCTGCTGAAGCTGAGCGTGCCGTCGGTGGTCTACGCCATCCAGAACAACATGGCCTTCGTGGCCTTAAGCAACTTAGATGCTGCCGTCTACCAGGTATTATGAACACAGTGAATACAAAGAAATACAAAGTCTGTCATCAAGTCCTCGCTGTCGCTCTCATGGCGTCATGTGTCCAGATCTGTGAAGGCCCACAGGTGTGACATCTAAGACTGATTGGCTGTCAGTGTTTTTATGGTCCATTAGCTGGAAAAGTAAACTCTGAACTGACTTTCCTTTTCAGCTCAAGCAGTAAATCCATCTTGTTTCTCAACTCGCAGAGATTTTTTTCATTGAGTCTCACCCTACCTGTTTTACTTGCTGAATATCCTGTTTGACTGAGATTATGTGAGACCTGAGATTAATTTTCTGTTGACAAACACATTTTTCTTGAGTAGAGAGTGGGTGGAAGTGTGTGTTTGTTTCCGTGGCAGGAGCTGCAAACTGATGCTTGTTGTGTGTCAGGTGACGTATCAGCTGAAGATCCCCTGTACGGCCCTGTGTACGGTGCTGATGCTCAACCGCTCTCTGAGCCGCCTGCAGTGGTTCTCAGTCTTCATGCTGTGCGGAGGAGTCACGCTGGTGCAGTGGACGCCGCCGCAGGCCACCAAAGTCCAGGTACGTCCACCTGCCCTCACTCTTCAGCAGGAGATCAACACTGGCCACGTCTGCTGACATGCTTGAAATCAGTAGAGTCTAGATTGGAGCCTCAATAGTGTTGTACACTACCGGTCAAAAGTTTAGAATAAAGTTTTTTAATGTTTTTGAAAAAATGACTACTGCTCACCAAGGCTGCATTTATCTGATCAAAAATACAGTGAAAAAGTGAAATATTATTAGAAATCCAAATAGCTGTTTTCTATGTGAATATCTGTTAAACTGTAATTTATTCCTGTGATCAAAGCTGAATTTTCAGCATCGTTACTCCAGTCTTCAGTGTCACACGATCCTTCAGAAATCATTCCGATATGCTGATTTGCTGCTCAACAAACATTTCTGATTATTAGCAATGTTGAAAACAGTTGTGTTGCACAATATTTTAGTGGAAACTGTCATACATTTTATTTTTCAGGATTCACAGATGAATAGAAAGTTCAAAAGAACAGCATTTATTTGAAATAGAAGCCTTTGTAACATTATAAATGACTCTACTGCCACTTTTGACCAATTTAATGCATCCTTGATGAATAAAAGGAGTAATGTTTTTTACTTTACTCCAAACTTTTGCATATTAGAATGATTTCTGAAAGATCATGTGACACTGAAGACTGAGTAATGATGCTGAAAATTCAGCTTTGATCACAGAAATGAATTTAATTTTACCATAATTTCTTATAAATTGTAGTAATATTTCATATTGTTACAGTTGTTACTGTATTTTTGATCAAGTAAATGCAGCCCTGGTGAGTAAAAGAGAATTTTCAAGAAATTGTGTATAAATAAAAAATAAACAAACAACAAAATAAAAAGAAAAGATAAAACAAAACCGTTGTGCTGCCCAATATTTTTGTGGAAACTGTCATACATTTTATATTTCAGGATTCATGGATAAAAAGGACAGCGTTTATTTGAAATACACATCTTTTGTAACATTATACATGTCTTTACTGCCAGTTTTAATCAATTTATTACATCCTTGATGAACAAAACTAGGAATTTACTAACTTACTCCAAACTTTTGCATGTTTGCGAACGTTTCCTGAATGATTTCTGAAGGATCATGTGACACTGAAGACTGGAGTAATGCTGCTGAAAATTCAGTTTTGATCACAGAAATCGATTACATTTTGACAGATATTCACATAAAAAGCAGCTATTTGAAATTGTAATGATATTTACTGTTTTTATTGTATTTTTAATCAAATAAATGCAGCCTTGGTGCGCGGAAGAGACGTGTTTCTAAAACATTTACATTTTTGAGCAGCGGTGCTGATTTATAATGTCAGTTGTCATTTTGGTCAAAGCATCTCTGTGGTAAGTGTTTTCTCCGTGTCTGAACTGAGGACGTGTCGCTGTGATTCAGGTGGAGCAGAACCCGTTCCTGGGCTTCATGGCGATCGCGGTGGCGGTGCTCTGCTCCGGGTTTGCAGGTATGATGCGTTCAGTCGTGTCATTAATGCTTTCTCATACGCAGCGTTAGTGACTCTCTGTTTTGGATCAGGTGTGTACTTTGAGAAGGTCCTGAAGAGTTCAGACACGTCTCTGTGGGTCCGAAACATCCAGATGTACCTGTCAGGAATTGTCGTGACCCTCCTGGGGGTCTGCATGACAGACGGGGCCCAAGTCTTGGAGAAAGGCTTCTTCTACGGATACACGCCGTGGGTCTGCTTAGTCATCTGTGAGTAACGTGTGCTGCGTGACCTTTATCTCTAGTCCCTGAAGTCGTGTGAGTTAACAGTACGGCTCATTGAGCACAAACATCCTGCCCATATAAACAGGACGTCACAGCTCCCATTGTAAATGTGAATGCCGCTCAAGTGGTTTGACAGGTTTCTCTCTCTGCTTTCTGCCTGCAGTTCTGGCGAGCGTGGGAGGAATGTACACGTCTGTGGTGGTGAAATACACCGATAACATCATGAAGGGATTCTCCGCGGCCGCCGCCATCGTCCTGTCCACCGTGGCGTCCGTCGTTCTCTTCGGCCTGCAGATCAGTGAGTGCATCGTTCGGTCGGGCCGTCTTCTGATCAGCTGGTCTGCATAGTATACAGTCATGCTCTGAACTGAGCCTCTAACCTGTACACGGCACACTCCAGCGCGTCGTTCGTGCGGTACTGCTGGTGTCAAATCACAAAAACACACCAAAACAAAGACGAAATGATGTGCATCATGCCAATCTGATCATTCATATCATGATAGGAAATCTGGTTTCCTCCTCAGGGCTAAATGAGTTGTGTTTTCTGACGATTCTCAGCATTCACAACCTCAAAACATCAATTTCCATTAGCTCACGCTGTAGTTGTTTCGTTAACACGACTCGCAGCCCTAATAAGCGTTCATTACACATGACAGCCTCAGTTCATTGCAGATTCTGTATGATGCAGATCCCAGTATTCAGACATTATTCATGATAATCGTATTCTTTCTGAGTTGTTTACAATACAATAACGTCCCATTAGTTAATATTAGTGCATTAACTAACAATGGGCAATGTTTATACAGTATTATAGGTTGTGGTTAATGAAAAACACATCAGTATATTGTTCTTTAAGGCAAGACAGCACAGCTGAACAAACATGTCAACTAATAGATATCACTGAACTTCCTAATTAATTAGGATAATTTTCGGGTGTTTTGCTTTTTTTTGAAAAACCTACTTTTGCAAACTAGTCCTGGGTTTTCCACCCGATTGGAATCAAACCAGGATGAATATCAGTAATTATCAAAAAAAAAAGTGAAACTTTCAACTCACTGTCGCAAAGAGACACCAAAACATCTGAAAGGGGCAGGACCACTTTTACTAAAATGCGGAATGAGATATATTCACCAAACTCACAACGCGTATGTAAGAGCTCAAGCTGAAGTCACATGAATAAAGTCTTGGAGCTTGGCCACTTGGTGGCGCTATAAGGGGAAAAAAACAAAAACGGCCACAACTACGCACCTGTTTGTCCTATGGACTTAAAAATTGGTGCGCATCGCCTTGGTCCAAAGTCCCACAAGTGGCTATTTGCGTATCTCAAAAAAACATGTCCGCCATTGGCCAACGAATTTTGCCATTAGACAAGGCTAACAGAGGTCGATTGGAACGAAACTCGGTGGGCCTGTTTCACTCACGGCCCCAAAGGTCTGTGAGAAATTCGAAAGAAATCGGCCACTGGGGAGCGATATCACACTTTTCAAGGGCAGAAATGATTGTATATTGCACATTTTTTTGCACATATGCACGATTTCCGTATAATTCTGAACAGCTTTGTCTCTAGAATCACTGCTGTCAATCAAACTGTTTGTTAAAGGATTGAGAAAGCGTAAAAAAAACTACTTTTGCAAAGTAGTTACAGGTTTTTCACTCAATCTGGAAAAAAAAAACACTGTGGTACAATTCTCTGGACTCTCTAGGCCAGTAATTATCTAAAAAAAGTTGAAATGTACCCTTTGTGAACCTATAATGACGTTGTTTAGGAAAGGTGAATATGAATAATTATCAAAAAAAAAAAAAAAAAGTTGAATTTTTGACTTTGAAAACATTGAACTTTCAAAACGTTAGAAAGGGGCAGGGCCACTCTTAGTAAAATGTGTATAACTCCTGAACGGAATGAGATATATTCACCTAACTCAGAACACTTCTGTAAGAGCTTGATCTGAAGTAACAGGAAAATAAATCATGAAGCTTGGCCACTTGGTGGTGCTATAAGAGGGAATCACTGGGGCAGTGATATTGCATTTTTCAAGGCTGTAAACCAGTGGTTCTCAAAGTGTGGTATGAGGTGGTTCTCAGGCAACCTCTAGTGGTATGCAGAGGAATCACTAAATTAAATATAAATTAATGTTAAAACACCGTAAAATTTAATCTTTATTTGATTAAAGTTTATATATACATATATATATATATATATATATATATATATATATATATATATATATATTATATACATACGTACGTACATACATGTACAGTATTTATTTAACTTTTAGGTACAACACATTTTAATTTAATAATTATTTAAGTTTTTTTATTTACCTGTTTGTAAGCACTGTACAATGTTAATGTTCAAACTGTGTGTTTACAATGTTAAAGTGGCTGACAACAATAAATATTGTTATTAGGAATAAAACTGCCTCGCTGCAGAGCTGTAGCTGGCCTACTATGCTACTGTATTTTAATGTTGGTCATTATGCTGGTACTTGGAGAGACAAATGTTTTCTGAGGTGATAACCACTGCCGTAAACGATTGTAAACATTGGGCGGTTTTCTGCACATATGCACAATATTCATATCGTATGCTAGAACTCCTCATTCTGGACAACTTCTGCCTCTAGAACCACTGCTGTGATTCAAACCGTTTGTTAAATGATTGAGAAGATGTAAAAAATCAACTAGTCCTAGGTTTTTTGTTCAATCTGGAAAAAAAAACACTGCAGTACAATTCTCTAGACTCTCTAGGCCAATATAATTATCAAAAAAAAAAAAAATTAAATTTACCCTTTGGGAAGCTATTACGGGGATGTTTATGAAAGGGGCTTGTCCAAATGTACTCAAAATCCTATAAAGCCTAAAGGAAACCTGCTGAGCACATGCAACAGGTGAAACAAACATGCAAAGTTTTAATGGGATCAGACCACAGTTGGTGCTATAACAGTCATAAACGTTATAAAACATAATATATCCATGGTAAATGACCTGGATTTGCCAAAAATGCTTTTTTTAATCATTGATTTAGGTGGTTACAGTGTTGCTAAATAATATCTTTTTCACACATGCTTAAATTCCTTAAAGCGCTTGAACCCCGGTAATCGCTGCTTGCATCTGTATTGCTTGTTTGACTTTGTTGACATATTAATGTTTTCTAATATTGACAGATACAACTTGAATTTAATGATTAACTACTTTGTTTTATAAGTGTTTAACATTGTTAGTTCATGTTCACTCATGTTGACAAGCGTAAACCTGTGCTGAAGTGTTTTCGAGGAGTTGTGCTCACTCACTCTTCGCTCTCTGCAGCGGTGACGTTCCTCTCCGGAGCACTGCTGGTGTGTGTGTCCATCTACCTGTACGGGCTGCCCAAACAAGACACCAGCAAACTGCAGAAGGCCAGTACAAACAAAGAGGACACACAGAAACTCATCACGGTCTGATAGAAGAGCTCGGTGGGACAGAGACACTGACCGGCACATCTGTGACCCTGTGTGCCGCTGACGGACAGAGATTGACTACACTACATCAGGAGGAGAGAGAGGCGCGTTCTGATTGGCCGGTGCTGGTGAAGGACTGCTGTGTTTTTTTTTTGTTTGTTTTTTTTCTTCTCTGTATAATTTCATTTCTAGATCTTGATGCAGAAACACTGATGCCAAACCCCTATACTGAATGTACTTCAGACAGGTTTTTGTTGAGATTGCCAATGTTATTTGTTCAAGTGTTCTTAAATATTGACGTAAGTTGAACGTAAGGATCCTTACGGGTCTGGAGAGCCGTTTTAATTGCAGAGAAAATGTCGAATCATGTGTTTAGGGTACGCCTCGTCATCCAGGACCGTTTCTGTATGTATTTATGATGCAGAGCTTCAGTTCGCTCTTATGGACCGATGTGTTTGCACTCAAACGTCTGACTCCACAGATGTGATTGATTCGGCGCAGCGTCCTCATATTTACATTCATATGTAATAACATATTTGCATTACATTTATTCCATATAAAACTTTATTTGACGTGTTAAGAAATGAAGAAAGACACTGCAGAAATGTCACCGGAGCTGCTGACAACATTGACGCCACATTTCAAAATCTAAAAATGTACGAAAATATGTAGAAAATACTCATGTTTCATCTGAGCGGTTCATAATATGTGAGTGTAAACAGGCATCACAGCACTGCGCTTCAACTGAGAACGTTGGAGTCGGTGGTTTACATGATAAAATGTTCCTGAAGATCTGCTCTACCTCTTTGTACTCGGATTGAGCTCGGATGCAGTGCGAACGATCGATGGATAATGTGGCTGCGTGTCTGTCTTTGAGTTTTTATTTTGTCAGTGGTTTGGAAATGAAAGTCCAGGCCATCCAGCGCTGATACTGAAGGTCCTCGTGTGCTGCCAGCAGCACTACAACACACTTCTCTGTCTGATACAGGACAAGATGGCATCATCTTGTTCTCAGTGTAACGTCATTTAAAGTTGGGCAATAAACACATAAAACATGACACTGTGTTTGACCAGGAAATGAACAAGTAGAAATGAAAGAGAGTTTTATTTCAAGATTAACAAACAGAAATTTACATTTTCTCCACCGGTGTGATACCCAGAATCCTCATGCCGTTGGCCAGAACCAAACGGACGGCGCTGAACAGACTCAGTCGGGCCTGAGGACACAAAGATCAAGCATGACTACGGAGATTTCAGTCTTTTGTCGTAAGCACATCGCTGCAGTAACACTCGCCGAGGCCTGAATCACAGCGCGCAATGAATGCATGCGGTCTAAAGCAGACTTTGATTAAAACAAACTGTAAACGTGTTTTTACCTGAGCCACAGCCGCTGAACTTCCCTTCACGGGCAGCTCTCGATGAGCTGAGGCCGCAAGGTGACTGAAAACACAGAAAATGCCATCAGAACAAACATTCAGACCACAAACACCCAACAAGCACTTGTGATTTTAGCCTAGTTATACCAGCAAAACTACAGTGCTCTGCACATTTTGTATGGACACATCTACATTGATCCAGACACACATTTGAAAACTTCAGAAAGTGTTTTGAAGAGGTTTTCCCAAGTGGACAAATGTGAATGTGTTGTAGGCTGGTCTGTGAAAACAGCTCATTTGAAAACAGTGAATCGCGTTTGGTCATGTGACTTATCGCACCAAGAGATATGCGTGTTTATTCCAGTGCCTGTCATGTACTCTTTCACAATGTTTCTAAAAGTAAATCGTTTGTGCAATCTTAATATTACATGCCTGCAGAGATGGCAGAAAATGTACTCGTTATTGCTCTTCCGTGGCAAAAGATTATGATAGTTGTGTATTTAAAGAAGTTCACTTCCAGAACAACAGTTGACAGATAATGTACTCAGCCCCTTGTCATCCAAGATGTTTATGTCTTTCTTTCTTCAGTCGTAAAGAAATTAAGTTTTTTGAGGAAAACATTTCAGCATTTTTCTCCATATAATGGACTGATATGGTGCCCCGATTTTGAACTTCCACAATGCAGTTTAAAAGTGAGGAAGAAGGGTCTTATCTAGCGAAATGATCGCTTGTTTTCATAAAAATAATACAATTTATATACTTTTTAATGTCAAACGCCCGTCTTGTCTTTCTCTCCCTGAACTGTTTTTGTTCTGGTTCATGTCAGTTAGTGTATGTGGAAAAACTCCCATCTCATGTTCTCCCTCAACTTCAAAATCGTCCTATATCACTGTTTTACCTTTTTGTTAAGGGTGTTTGATCTTCTTTGCGTGTTCACTTTGCATAGACTGTGTCTGTTCTTCTGCAGTGATGTAGGATGATTTTGAAATGATTTTTGAAGTTGAAAATACGATTGGAGTTTTTCGACATACCCTAACTGTCTTGAACCAGAATACCCAGAGTTCAGGGAGAGAAAGACAAGACGAAAAAGTATTAAGATTAAAAAGTATTTAAATTGTTTTTTTTTTTTAATGAAAATAACTGATTGTTTCGCTAGATAAGACCCTTCTTCCTCAGCTGGGATCATTTACAACCGCATTTGTGATCGTTTGAAGCTGCATTTAAACTACATTTTGGAAGTTCAAACTCGGGGCACCATATCAGTCCATTATATGGAGAAAAATACTGAAATGTTTTCCTCAAAAAACAATTTCTTTACAGCTGAAGAAAAAAAGACATGAACATCTTGGATGACGAGGGTGAGCACATTATATGTAAATTGTTGTTCTGGAAGTGAACTTCTCCTTTAAACCATATGTATTTCTGTCATGACAACTCTCAGAGGGATTGGTAATGTACATGACAATGTAAATGTATTTGGTCTTGGTGGAATAGATCCGCTACGCTGCTGCAGCAGAGCGAGTACCGAGACCATCTACTGCCAATACATCCACAACATGCTGCTGTGAGCATGTAAGAAATACTGCTGCTGCACATACAACATGAATAACCCCCATATAACATACATGAATCACCTCGTAGCAGATCTGTACAGGTGGAGCTGGGGAAGGTGGAGGGTTTCTGAAGCATGCAGCAAAACTGCTACAGCTAGCACTAGTCATATACTTGAATACTGAGCAGTGAGCTCATTGGCTACTGATACAGGAGAGAACCAATCAGCTGTGCCATGTGATAATGATGTCATTAGGTCAGATTGAGTTGGACCTATCAGACTGCGCCATCTAGAGTTTCATGCCAGAACTCTGTATTTATATTCTGAACATCAAATGTCATTATTAGAAGTGGGAAACTATGTGTCAGTGAGAAAATATGTCAGATGCAGTAAACGCAGAATCTGTATTAATGGTACATTTATTAAACTAAATGATTTTTTTAAAAATTACAATAAAACTATTGCAACAAAACACACAATGTGCATTCTCTGTTCATCATTTTGTAGATGCTGTGACAAATGTCATAATTATGACCTCCCAACTTATGAAGAACACAGCAGGTGAAGATACACGGCTCCATCTCACACACGTAATCACAGCACACCCGTCCTCCTGCTGGAGCGTCAGCCGCTCTGTGAGACGATCTACAGCTGTGTGATGAGAGACGCGTCTGTACCTGAGAGTCATGAGGTAGTTGACCAGGTGTCGGGGCTGCAGCTCATTCGCCGACTGAAGAAGCACTTCATCATATCTGCAAACCATCAGCACATGAGTGTCAGACTACGCTTCAGCAAAGATACAATTACAAAAAGCCTATGTACTTTTTAAGATTGTACAATTAGATTTTCATTTATTTTGGTTAAATGTTAAAGTAAACTTGACATGATTATTTAAAAAACACTGGTTTTAAACAGACTGTTAGTCGTATAGATCAATTCACAGTAGACGTCACAGTTACGTCACTTGCAGCTGCGTGCGGATAGTGGCTGCAGAAAAACACTGGTAACAAGTGGAGGTAAACAGGTAAAATCCATGGAATAAGAGAAAAAAAAAAGTGCCTTTTAATGACAAAATCAGAATGCAAATAATTTTTATAGAACACTGTCGTCAAAGACGCCATTTGAAGCTAAACAGATGTTTAAAAGGACATATGGATGAAAACTGCTCTTATTACTCTACTTTTAATGCATGAATTAGATTTAAACAACAGGTCTACGTAATATTCACATATGCTGTTCATAGGGGATGTATTGTATCAGCATTAAATATTATTTAAACCTATTACTATTAACATTTCTACATAACATTTATTTTATCTGACAATTCTGACTTTTTTCCTCGCAAATGCAAGTTTATATCTTCTAATTCAGACTTTATAACTTGATTTAACTCAAAAATAGTGAGTTTGTCAATTCTGAGGGACAAAAACAGAAGTGTGGGATATAAACACCGAGGGGAAAAGAGAGAATGACGACTTGTTTTTCCTTATTATAATTGTGAGATATAATCTCAGAATTGCGAGAATAAAGTCAAAATTCTGAAATATAAAATCAAATTAACCTTTTTTTTTTATTCTTTTATTCCATGGCTCCATAGACCGCCACTTGAAAACAGTAATTTTATTACTATTTTGTACCGTATCTGTGTAATTCTCTAGCCGTAACTGCTATCTCACCGGGGTTTTCTGCAACCATGATGCACAGATAATTGGTCTATAAAAACAACACTGGTCAGTCTGTCAGTCGTCCACTCTGAACAGCTCTGCACTGGGATTAGTGATGAATAATTAACAACGGCCACTGAATTACAGAAGCAGAACACACAACTGAGGCAGTAGAGAGCAGCGCTTTCAACAGACCACTTACACCACACCTCAACACACTGTTCAGATGTTTGATCTCAAGACATTTATCACTGACTCATTTCTTATGCATCTCATCACAATCCTCTGCTGCTCATTCCAAAACATCTTTTTATGCCATTATCAGACAGAGAGAAGTTTGAGTGTGTTTTCCGTAGATAACAGAAGTAGTTGAGAAAACACTGAACTGGTTTAGTCATTTTCATCCTATTTTCAGTCATATTTGTTTGCTTAATCAGCGTCTGTGTGTGTTTTGGTTCATTTATTGTTGTCGGCTGTAAGGACCTGTAAGGAAGTAAGTCAAATCATTAGGTGTGATAATGTGGAACTGTAATGTGGTCAACAGACCTGGAACTACTTCACAGCTGTGCATTTTCCCAAAACATAACTGCTGTCAACCAATCAGAATCAAGCAGCTCTGTGGAGCGACATCATGCGTCACGTCATTTATACAATGAGAACAGAGGAGATAAAGCAAATGTTGAGCTGTCAGAAGAGCTTCCCTGACTTCAGATGGACTGTGATCCAGTGCTGTGTGTGTGAATGGCGTGTGATGAAGGTGAATCTCACCTGAGCAGGTGCTGGAGAAGCGAGACACTTCTGCCGTCCACCAGAGGAGACACGTCACAGCAGGAGTGCGTCTCACTCGCGTGTCGTCTCAACAAACTGTAAACACAAACACAACATCAACACGCCTGAAAACACTCACGAGCAGATCATCCACAGTCTGAGCCGCTGCTCCAACACGCTCTCATTCTGACGGCACCCATTCACTGCAGACGATCCACTGGTGACAGTGATGGAATGACACATTTCTACAAACAAGCTTGGATGGCCTGAGAGTGAGCACATGTTGATTTTTGGGTGAACTAGATGAAGTAAGATGAAGTGATATGAGACAGAAACTGAGACAGAAATCTGACATGAAGATACAGTCATGAGACACAGATATTGTGAGAGGCAGATTATAAACGTGTTTGAACATCATAAAAAGAGCCAGTAGTTTCACACCGTCCGTGTGTGTGTGTGTGTGTGTGTGTGTGTACCTGCAGAGTCGGGCGTGTGTGTACTGTAGAAACACACCCGTGTCCCCTTGAGCCTGCAGGACTTTGTCCCAATCAAACTTATAGTCAGACATCAGCGGCCCTTTAAAGTCCTGACAAACACATGATAAACATCAGCGCACTATAAAACACACTCAGTGTGTACACGTCACCAATATCAATATGAAATTAAGCACAGCCAGACAGATTACAATACATCACACCCTCTGGTAATGAATGCAGTCAGTCTGGCTCGAGTTCACAGAGGAACCGGTCTCGTGAGTGTGTGTGTGTGTGTGTGTGTGTACCTGTATGATTAAAGCACTGATCCCAACCCTCTCTGCCGTCTGCTCTGGATCCTCCAGCTCTTTTGAAGCTACACAACACACAAAAACAGCCTCACTTATCCAAAAACCAATCACTCATACTGGAAGTTTCATTTGAAAGATTCCATTTTTCTGAAGCTGGTTTCATTAACTCAAGAGATATTTTATTGCCGTTTTATCCCTCTGGTTTGTGTTATTAGTCATGTTAGTTTAATTTGTAAATAAAATGGTTTATAAATGAATGAATGGAGTTTGTAAGTCTTTCTGAGGATTCATTAAAACAAGTGGACGGATCCAAATGGTCACACTTTTTTTTTGTTTGTTTTGGGGGTTTTTTTGTAAATGTTTTTTGTCAGTGTTATACATTTGAGGTCATGAGTTTACATACACCTTTCAGAATCTGCAAAATGTTAATTATTTTACCAAAATAAGAGGGATCGTACAAAATGCATGTTATTTTTTATTTAGTTCTGACCCAAATAAGATATTTCACATACAAGATGTTTACATATAGTCCACAATAATAATAGTAAGTAGTAGCTGAATTTATTAAAATGACCCTGTTCAAAAATGTACATACGCTTGATTCTTAATGCTGTGTTGTTCCTGAATGATCCACAGCTGTGTTTTTTTTTTTGTTTAGTGATAGTTGGTCCCACAGATTCTTTGGTTTTTCAGCATTTTGGTGTATATTATTTATATGCACCAAATTATATTATTATATATATATACCAAATTATATTATTTGATCCCTTTCCAACAATGACTGTATGATTTTGAGATCCATCTTTCCACACTGAGGACAACTGAGGGACTCATATGCAACTATTACAGAAGGTTCAAACACTCACTGATGCTCCAGAAGGAAAAACCATGCATTAAGAGCCGGGGGTGAAAACTTTTGAACAGGATGGAGATGTGTACATTTTTCTTATTTTGCCTAAATATCATATTGTTTTCATTTAGTACTTCAGAAGCTAGAGAAGATAGTTACATGTTTCCCAGAAGACAAAATAAGTTACATTTACCCTGATCGTCAAATTCCAAAAGTTTTCACCCCCGGCTCTGTAATAGTTGCCTCAACTGAGTCCCTCAGTTGTCCTCAGTGTGAAAAGATCGATCTCAAAATCATACAGACATTATTGGAAAGAGTTCGAATACACAAAAAAGCTGAAAAGCCAAAGAATCTGTGAGACCTGTAAAACTGTTCAGGACAAACAAGACACTCATGAACAACTATCACTAAACAAAAAACACAGCTGTGGATCATTCAGGAAAAAACACAGTATTAAGAATCAAGCGTGTGTAAACTTTTTAACAGGGTCATTTTTATAAATTCAACTATTATTTTCTCTTGTAAACATCTCTTATGTGAAATATCTTATTCAGGTCAGTACTAAATAAACAATAACATGCATTTTGTATGATCCCTCTTATTTTGGTAAGATAATATTGTAACGAGTGCGGTGGGGCTGAGAGTCGTGGGAGCGGAGCAAGGTTGGTGGAGTTTAATGATAATAAGCGACACCTGCGTCACTCACCGGTCTCGAGTCCCACAGAGGAGCTCCGGAAGGATAAAAGGAGGCAGGAACTGGCAAACATTTAAAGACTTTAATAATAAAGTATACACAAAAGTAAAGCGGCAGCCCTTCACGGACGACTGCCGCACACAAAATAAAGTCCAGGCCTGATCCTCTCTCGTCTTCCACTGCCGTCACTCCTCCTTTTATCATTCCTCCGTGGGACTCGAGACCGGTGAGTGGCGCAGGTGTCGCTCATTATCATTAAACTCCACCGGCCCCGGCCCAAACAAATTTTTACAGATTCTGCAGGTGTATGTAAACGTTTGACCTCAGCTGTATTTTTAACAATAGACCCTTTTCACATACTGTTATGTATGTGAAATATGTCTTTATTTTTTGTACATTAATTTAATGGGTAATTACTGAAACTTTTCTAACACAATGGCTGAGGAAGTAAATTTGAGATCTTTCTCTTCTGATGTAATTAATCTCTCTAACACATACTTTCCTCTGTTTGAAAGTCACAGAAATGCTATAGTGGATTTTTCCTTTTTCCTACTGGATCAAATTGAAAAATGGTATTTGTTGTAGTTTCCATTCACAACTATAAAAGTTTACCAAGAATGACAACTGATTTTGAAAACCCTAGAAATGTGAAAAGGATCCTATAAAAATACACAAATTCTTCCAACATTAAACCGTAATTATAGTGCGTCACCCATGAAAAGCAGACATGAAAGCACTGGCGTATAAACTGTGAGTGTGTAGATCTCTAGGCTGTGATGCAGATGATCAGTTATAGTTATCAGGGTTAGTCAGTAAGTGTTTTTCTCTCACTGCTGGAGTGTCTCATGTTGTTGAGCATCCTGCTGCACGCCTCCTCCAGCACATCCTCCAGGAACACCACCTCCCCTCGCCGCGTGCTCATGCCCTGCACCAGCCCGAACGCCACATGAACACACCTGACGTTCACAAAAACACATTAACTCTGCAATTAATTTTTTTTTTCAGTTTAACTTCAACACAGCATCTCCTGTCAGCATCAGGCTGACAAAAGATTTTTTGGTAAAAATTTCTGGTGATGACATTTGATCTAACAGTATGTCTAATGACCTCTTATGTGTTAGCCAAACACAAATCAACTAACAAAATCAGTGTACATTAGTGAAGGAGTTAATATATAATGACACAACAAGGGGAAATAACTGTATATGCTCACTACACAGGAACAGGACCATCACCTTTTCATAAAATGATCTGGAATTCAGAAACACTAATTGGTTTCTTTGTGATTTCTCCACACCTACAGACTGATGTGACTCTGCAGGAGCTCCTGTGTCTGGATGTGGATTGTGGGATGATGTGCGCTCAATAGTGCCACACGACCAGCAGCAGAAAAAAAACAACAACGCAAAAGATCCCACAAAGACATCTGATACACGTCACACTGCAAGATGTTTTAGTTAGCAGGTGTGTCAGATGAGAGAATTACTACTTTTATGGTCATTATGTTTAGAATATTGTGAAAAGGTGTGTCTGTGTCCTGCAGGAGAACAGACCCACAGCATGTGTGTTTGAACAGCAGCAATCGCGTTTATGGTGGAAACTCTGTCTCTACGTAAGAGATGATGTCAGGAGATCACATGCATAATCGGTAATTCAGAGTAAATGCCAGTGCTGTGAGTTTAAGGTGCGTTTGGAAACACAAGGGTCACTTCATTAACATTCACATTTACATAATTTCCAACATTTGTAAGCGCAGAAGTTTGCAGCATTTCACCAGTGTTTTGCCTGAATAAAGGCTTGAGGTTTTGAAATGTTAAAAGCTTAAGCATTTAAATGTTTAAAGGGGTCATCGGATGCCCATTTTCCACAAGTTGATATGATTCTTTAGGGTCTTAATGAAAAGTCTCTAATATACTTTGATTAAAAATTCTCAATGGTTGTGTAAAACAACACCCTTTTTACCTTGACAAAATCAGCTCTGCAAAAATCATCCTGTTCTGGTCGAGGCTGCTTTAAATGCAAATGAGCTCTGTTCGCCCCGCCCCTCTCTTCTCTCTGTGGAGTGACGAGCCTGTTTACTGTAGCCGTGTTTAGCCGCTAAACTTGCTAACTAGCACATTATTAGGAAAGGCGATCGCAAAGATTCATAAAAAAACGCTTATACTCACTTCTGCTGTAAGTGAAGCTGGATCATGAATGATTCGCGCGAACATAGACGGATATATGTAGATCGGGAGGTGCATTCCCTTCACAAACAAACATAATCAACTGCATCTTCAGCGGCTCAGATGTCGGGAGTAAATGACGACCACTATGTTCATTATTACATCCAGCAACACAACACCTCAATCGCTCAATCGGAGATATTCTTGTCTAACTTACATCACTGCTCTGGCACTGAAACAATGGAGGGCGTACTGTTACAGCTGATTCGAGGTAAGACGCTCATGTCAATCAACTATCGTGGGAGTGTCCTCTGTTGGTGTGACGCCACAACGACAGACATCTGAGAACAGCTCGATTTGAAAAAGGGGATATTATTTTTACAGATTAATTAAAAACCACTGCATGGATTTTTATCATTATAGGGTAGATTTGTACATACACTGACAACACACATTAATGTTCAAACAACATGTAAAAGTGAACTTAGCATCTGATGACCCCTTTAATAGTGAATAATTTAAGAGATCAATATTTGTATTGTAACTGTTGAGCTCACAACCGTTTCCATCAGCAGTGCAGTCTTTGTTCTTTGAGTCTCAGCAGCAGCAACAAGAGACATTTTCATATGAAATTAAACATCATATCACAGTTCAGAGTGTGATCACAATATGTGACCCTGGACCACAAAACCAGTCATAAGGGTCACTGATGTATGGTTTGTTAGGATAGGACGATATTTGGCCGAGATACAACTATTTGAAAATCTGTAATCTGAGGGTGCAAAAAATAAATAAATAAATAAAATAATATCAAAATGTTGAGAAAATTGCCTTTAAAGTTATCTAAATGAAGTCCTTAGCCATGCATATCACTAATCAAAAATATATTTACAGTAAGAAATTTACATATATTTATGGTACGATATCCTCATGGGACATAATCTTTATTTAATATCCTAACGATTTTGAGCATAAAAGAAAAAATGATCATTTTGACCCATACAGTGTATTGTTGGCTATTGCTACAAATATACCTGTGATACTTAAGACTGTTTTTGTGGTCCAGCGTCACATATATGACCAAATAATACACAGTATAATCTTTTGGACAAGTTGTGCCGTCCTATATATAAATAATTTTACAATAATTGACTACAAAATAACACTTTTACTAAAAAAAAAAAGGGATATTTTATCAGTTTACATGCATGTAATCATTGACCAATATTTAAAAAACCATAAACATGACACAGAGAACTGTGAACATGTGAATGTGTTGAAATATTAACTTAAAATCTCAGGGGACACCTTAAGAAAGTAGTTTACATCTAAGAGGTTTGGCTGACGAAAACTTTGGATGCATCATTTGATCTTTTAGAAGTTAATAAACTCCCCTTTATTGGGTTCAAGTATTAATTTATTCATTTAATTTTGTCAGTTTTGTTTTATTATGGTGACATCATTGTATTTTTTTTTCTTAGTGAATGACTTTTGTTTATAGTTTATTAAATAGGTTTGTTTACTGTTTGTGAACTATGTTCACCAACAACAAACGTAAGAACAAATATTTACAATGTATGTTTACATTTACTCCTAAATAGATAAGAATAAAAATTACACTGAAAAAACTAAAAAGTTAGACAGAACGGATACGTGAAAATTACTATAACACACAACTAAATTACTAACAAATAATAATGTAATAAAAATGGAAAATATATTAAAAAAAACTGATTAAAAATATTACTAAAAATGATAATATTGTCTCGATATTCAAATTACACTGGGTTAAACCATCAAGCTTTTATTTTGAATAAAAACTACAGTTTCCATTATCACTCAAACAGCTGAATCATTCAGAAACGAAGCAAGTGAATCATTTACTCACTTGATTCATTCAAAACTGTGCATTCATTCAGTAACGAATCACTGTATGTGCTGATCAGAGACGCTCAACAACAAAGTTTTTTTTGAGAAACTGAGCATAATGAGACAATATTCATAATTCTGTCTAAAATGTAACTCAATATTAACTTTGTGTTTATTGAATTGTTGTATAAAATCAATATCACAATTGCAATGGAATCTCTGGATGGGCCAGTGTGTTAAATGCTTTAATAATTTAAGGGTTTTATTTTTATGCGTTTTTAAAAACATTTCCTTCCAAAATCATTGTAATGACCAGAAATGTACATTTCAATCATGTCATTAAGAGTCATGATTACACGTTGACTTTAAAAGCAGCGTCTGTATGCTCTGTGTGTGTGTGTGTGTGTGTGTGTGTGTGGGGGTACCTGTCTGCCCACTGGTGTCCCATGGCTTGCAGGATTTGAAAGAGCTGCTGGAAGTGGATGGTCTGACTCTTATCTGTCTTAAAGAGGGAAGGAGGACTGAGCTGGTGCAGAGAGTGAAAGAGTCGTGTGGTTCATCAGTGATTTCAGATGATTCTTACCACATAGATCATCTCATCAAAGCCGAACCTATTCTTCCTGTACAGTGCTGCTGCAACATCTCTGAAACAAGCAGAAGGGACAGGTGTCACGCCAGGAGACGGCTCTTTACGACTTTGTAAACTCAACACGTGTACATCCGTGGCTCAGAGAGATGCCGTGACACACCTGGTGATGTAGAGAGACGTCCCGTCACTGCGCACCAGTGTGGCGTAAGACGACATATCGCCCGTCCCAGACAAATCCACCACACCCGTGCCCTTCCTGTTCAACAACCAATCACAGTTAGTCACCACAACCAAACTAGGCTAGTGTACAAATCTCATTTGATCATGTCTGACTAATAAAGGAATAGTTCACACCAAAAAATCCATAATCATCCAGTGAAAAAGTCCATCTCCTGTTGTCTCTCAAATCAAAATCCAGCCACAGATTTGTTTAGAGCTGTTGTGTAAACAGTGCTTGAACTGTGCAGATTTCTCTCCTGATTCAGACCAGACCAGTTTTTCACTGGAAGAAGTGTTATTATGGATTATGGACTCAATGTATTTTAGTTAAAAACATCTTATGATGTATCTGTTTCAGCTTTTGTCTCCTCAGGATGTTAACTGATGGACTGGAGTGGTGTGGATTATATTTGGATTATTGTGATGCTTTTAACAGCTGTTTGGACTCTTATTCTGACGGCACCCATTCACTGCAGAGGATCAGTTGGTGAGACAGTGATGCAATGACACATTTATACAAATCTGATGAACAAACAAACTATATCTTGGCTGGTCTGAGGGTGAGCACATTTTCATTTTTGGGTGAACTATTCGTTCAAGTTTACTAGATTGTTTATGTTAAAACAATGTTCTAATGAACTGAAATGTTAAACAGAATTCAAATAGAGAAATCCTAAATTTAGTGTTTCTGGAGTTTCAGGTTTCATTACTGTCAGAATGAGAGGTGGTGTCGTACTCAGTGGTCTTTAGGAGTCCTCTGGTCTTCAGCTCGTCCAGCACATTCTGGGTTTGGTGGTGATGAAACGCCTCTCCAGAGTAATGGTCAAAGTGAACTCCTAAACGCTGAGACAGAACAGACACGTCAGACGCCGTGAGCGTTTAGCATACGATAATACGGCCTCTACCTGAATCCTGTTCTTCTCCTTTAGATATCGCTCTATTTACTTGACAGAAATCCCGTTGATTAAATCTTTCAGCGCTTTAAAATTCGATCAAATTCCAACAATATGTGATGTTTTGATACTTCACATACATTCATCATGATACTACTTTTATACATTCATCCTTTTTTCACTTGTTCTTCCTCAGCTTTTGTCTAATTTTCAAGTGCAAATCTCTACAGATTCTTAAATCAACACACGCAAAATGAAGATACAAGGTCTTGCTTTCTGAGAAACTAAAAATTGCGTTCATGCTTAAAACAAGAACAAATATCTGCTAACGAGCTCTGAAGGATCAACTCAATTCAAAGAGAAAATTTTTATTCCTCACTGACTGTGTTCAAAATGTCAGAAAATAAGTAAACATCTCAAGTAAATGCATCTTAATGTAGTTCATGAGACTTTTTGTTTGAGTGTTGAATATTATACATGAAAATAAACAGAATTTAAGAGTTTATTGTTCATTTTAATCATTCTTTAATATTTTAGTAATGTATGACTGGATAGCGTTCCCAGCATTATTTGAGATTTAATAAAAATCAGCATGCACTTGAAATATGTTCAATATGAATCAGTCTAAAATCAGCAAGCAAGAGTCTTTTTAAGTGTGCATAAGAAACCTTGAATGAAAATGTGATTTTAAAATGTGCATAACTGAATGCATTAGGCAAAGGTTGAACATCTAGAGTTTTGCATTAGTTAAAATGCACATTAAGGTGATGTAGACAGAGCTTTTGCATAAAAGACGCACAGTTCCTCAAACACAGCTCTAGTTTTGAGCGCAGACACTCCCTGATATGAACACGTAAATCCCTCACGAACGAGAGCTGACAGTACCTCATAGATGCATTTATATTCGTCCACCGTGATCTCCCGAAACTGTCTCCAGAGCGCCAGGGCCTGATTCTCGCGCCTCTCCAGACGTCTGAAGAACTCTGCAGCGGCCGACCGCACGCTCTCGTCCCTCTCTGCCTCACGGTTCACCTGAACATACACCTGCAGCCCACAGAAAACAAACAATCTGAGCATGTGCAACTACATCCAGCCGGGGCCTGCGCAAACGAAACACAGGCAGACCTCAAACAGATGCTCCAGCGGCCGCCTCCTCAACTTCTCTTGGGAGCCGAAGCGTTCAAAGCCTGCGCCCAACAGACCTGCAAACACCATCCGCATTCATCAAGCACAGACTCGAACCAGGCTCACTGACAGACAACATGCTCTTTTTCAGGATATATGTAAGTCATATATAACATATTGACTTCTCTAGGTTAATCATGGTAATGGGTAACTTACCAAACTGCATTCCCCAATCGCCCAAATAATTGACTCGAATAACCTCTTTCCCCAAGGCCTTCTTTAGGTTGGCAATGAAGTTTCCTACAGAGCAAATCATTTGAGTGGAAAATAATTTGAGTTTTGAGAACAACTGTTTTATTAAAATCATCTGTTCAGTTACAAACACCGTAAATAATCAAGCTAAGAATATCCTGTACACCAGTACTCCCTCTGCTGGTGACACAGGGAACGAGTTCAACAGAAATGCATGGCTTTTGACATTTAACATAACTAATTTAACAGAGTAATGATCTTACCAATTATAGTGGAGCGCAGGTGTCCGGCATGAAATTTCTTAGCGATGTTTGGAGAACTATAAGCAAAAAGAGAGTTCAGTGTACAACACTCAATCAAAACGTGCTGTACACTAACACGTCTGCTATTCACTGCTTTCACAAGACAAAACAAGGCTTTCCTTCACTGCACAACAGTTATTTATACCTAGTTTGTACTAAGTACTAATGTACTAAGACAGGTATTAAATTACCAAATTCAGTGCACACCTTACTGATGCTGAATACTATATATACAGTTACAATCAAAATTATTCAACCCCCTTGACCTGCAAGACATTTTGAGAGTTCAACCAAGACATCAGTAAACTATTATAAAAAGTTTATTAACACACATTTGAACAATTCTGAGAACATAGAGTTAATGAAAAAAAACCTACAATCATGTTCAAAATTATTCAACTCCCAAATGTTACATTTTGTAGAGAATCTTTTATTCTTTATAAGCTCCAATAACTGATATATATATATATACTTGTTTGTATAACATTTTTCATGATTCATGTCATGTCATGTTAAGCATTCCAGAAAAGTCTCACTGTTTTCAGTCACTGAAATACGGTGGCAGGTGCAGTATATGGATCACAAGCGCCCATATTTTTCACATATTGCTGAGATGATCGAAATATTCTTGGCTTTAAACAGATGCAGAGTTGACAGAGCTGTGCTGCAGTTCTGTGGATGTTTCGCCCTTTAGGTCTGTGTGTCCTGCACATGACCGACAAACTTTGAATGAACCCACCTGAACTCCACCAGCGTCCGTCCTCCCTGCAGATGGCGCAGAAGTTCACTCTTCACGCCGAACCCGTCCGGATCTGAACGCAGCTGCTCTAAGACTTTCTGAAACAGAAGACAACAGAGCGTGACACTTCCAGACACTTGTTAGCATGTTAAACATGTTAAAAATGAAACAGATGCACAGATGAATCACTGACATTATGATCTATGATATGCATTTAGAAAATACAACTTTCATATGCAGCACTGGCTTCAAGCTGTCAAACCACAAAAAGACAAACATGTTACTGTAATATGTCCACACAATCTCTCGTACAGCTCGGGGTGGAGTCGTTCTACACACGAACAATGATTCTGGAGCGTCTGTTCACCTGTGCCAGGATGAGTTTGTTTAATCTGAAGTGAATCACTCCTCGACCAGCGACGACCTCCTCCACGACAGCATCCCGTCTCATCTGGAGCAGAGAACAGAGCGATCACACAAACACACACATTCAAAATGAGATGCACAACCAAAACATACTGGGAAAAAAACAAGAGTCCTCATACAGCCATTCACAAAAACATTTCATGAGCTCATTAAAACTGATAGTGTCACATCTGTAATGATAAGCTTAATAAGTGTTCCTATGAACTTGTTTGCATTTTCTCCAATAATTCAATCTTCGTTAACTGTCTCTGCTTCTGTCTCCATGTCAGTGCTCCTCCACAGCACGGGCTCACCTGATTGGCCAGTGCTTGTGTTTTGGTCTGCAGGTCTCCATCAGCAGCCACGGCTCCATTCTGCACCAGACTGTTCACCGACACGCGCAAATCAGCCGCAGACCTGAGACGGGAAATTCACATCAGTCTGACGGAGCAACCAAACCGACTGACAGTCGTATAATGTGCTGGCTAAAAACAATAAGCAGTGTTGAGGAATGTCACTTTTAAAAAATACTGCATTACAATATTGTTTTACTTAGTTACTTTTAATGGAAAGTAATAATGCATTGTCAATTTTTGCATTGGGCTGGGCTCGCTTATTTATTTTTCTAATAATAAAACCCCCAAAAGTTATATTTTTGGCAACTGTAAATGCCCTTTCACACCTACAGTGAGATAAATGAGCCTCAGGTTGAACGAAGAGTCTCTGTACTGATTTCTCTCAACAGAGACAGGAGAACTGTCAGTCATTAAATGGGAAAACAAAGTGTAACGTGAGTTACTTACTTGAAAAATATGTGTTACTTTGCTAGTTACTTGGGAACAAGTAATCTGATTACTGACGTTACTTATAATGCGTTACTCCCCACACTGACTGTAAGTGTGGTGGTTTATACGGTAAGCAGGTGTTTGAGTGTTCGCTCTTACTGTTTCTTTGACACTGGCACTGCGGAGATGAGCGGTATAAACACATCTTCAGGCAGTTCACACACCTTCGCGAGCTGCAAAACAAGTAGAGCGATGAGCTGCGATCCTGTGCTGCTGTGTATCAGTGTCCGACTGAAAGTACCGAGACTGACTGACTGACTGTACCTGCAGCGCGACGCTCCTCCTGAAGAAACACGCCATGAGCGCGCACTGAGATCAGCAGCTCAACTCACACAATCCTCATCATCATGATGAAGGGTCATTAATCAACAACGTGTGCTCTTACAGTAAGGACACCCGTCTGAAGTCAGACACTGTCATTACTCCACGCGTTTTCAAAATAAAAGTCACCAAGCGTTTCCAAACACTCGTGAGAGAATCAGAATCAGAATTAGCTTTATTCGCCAAGTGTGCGCAAACACACGAGGAATTTGTTGTGTTTTTTTAAGGTGCTCCTGGTACATACATACATACATACAACATTGAAATAAAATAAAAACTTAAAAATAAATAATAATAATGTATGAATCTGGAACAGATGATTTATGTACAGACAGTGTTGGGAAAGTTACTTTGGAAATGTAATAGGTTACAGATTACAAGTTACTTGATTTAAAATGTAATCAGTAGTGTAACTTTTCAATTACTTTATTAAAGTAATGGAACTTATTACTTTTAATTACTTTTTGATTACTTTTCTAAATTTCTAATTTTTTCAACTGTTAATCATTTTAAAACATTTAAACCAGGCAGAGTTAACCTTACAGTAGTACAGTATCACTTGAATTAAGATTATAATAAGTAAGGGATAATATACATCTTTATTTTGCGATAACAACTGGGTGAATGTACATTATCCCACTTATTCCACAGCTGCTTGATAGATTATTAGATGTTTCATGTCAAAATTATTAGACACAAAACACTGATCTGAGTTGAAATATTTGAACGCAAAGCTTCCATGAAGAAATCAGTTGCTAGCAAATGGCAAGTTCAAACTAGACATTTTAGGGATACAGTGCAGTCATACCAGTTTTCTTACACAACATTTCACCACATAAATAATTAAGTAGTAGTACTAGTTTCTTAGTTATTTATAATCCATTACAGTGTACAAAAAAAAAAAAATGGCAGCAGCTGCATTTGTATGAAACAATAGAGCAAGTCCACGATACCAGGATGACAGAATTAAGAAATTGTACACATAATATTGAATTAAGCTTTAATATTTTATTAGCTAACAAAACGCAAAGCTTCCGCCAAGAAAAATTATCAAGCATATAGCACTGACTTTTTTTTTTACTTATATTTTTGGGCTTTTTATGCCTTTTATTGTGATAGGACAGTAGAGAGATGACAGGAAAGAGCTGGGAGGAGAGAGGGGAGCGGGGCGGCAAAGGATCTCGAGACAGGAATCGAACTCGGGTCACCGTGAGTGCAGTTGTGCTATATGTCATAACAAGATCATAATATAAATGACATCATAACAAGAAATAGCTATGATACTGGGTTTGAAATCAAATTTTTGCATAGTTATGACAGAAAACACTAGCATCTAACAATGCCTTGGAAAAAACGATCTTAAAAAATAAAGTTTATGCATAATCCCAAATAGGAAATAAAACAGTTGTCGAATAAGCATGTGTCCTGTTCTGTGTCCTAAACTCCTGAAACATTGGCATCTTATTTTAGAGCAGCCAATGCAATTTAAAAGAAGTCAATTAAATCTGTAAGTGGGGGTGGGGGTGTGAAAAAATTCAGATGTAATCCCCTTTGTAATCACTGGCATTTTTCAAAAGTAACTGTAATTTAATTACATATTTTTTCTCAGTAACTGTAACTAATTACAATTACATTTATTTTGTAATTAAATTACGTAATTCTGTTACATGTAACTAGTTACTCCCCAACACTGTGTACAGATTTGTGCATTATTTTCTCTATATACAGCTATATAAATAAGAGATGTGCATGAGTATTTACATAATAATACTACAGAAAGAGACAATAATTAGAAATGGAGAAAGAAATACAGAAATGAATTGTAGAACCCAGGTAATGATTCATGTTTATCTGTTTAAGCTGGAGGTGGCATTTGGGAAAAAGCTGTTTTTATGTCTAGATGTTTTAGTGCTCAGGGATCTGTAGCGTCTGCCTGAGGGGAGAAGTGCAAACAGGTTGTGTCCGGGGTGAGAAGGGTCTTGGATGATGTTTCCTGGCCGTTTCTTCACTCTGGAGATGTATAAGTCCTGAAGGTTGGGCAGGTGCACACCAATGATCCTTTCTGCTGTCCTGACTGTCCGCTGCAGTCTTCTTATATCTGATTTACTGGCTGCCCCAAACCAGACAGTTATAGAAGAGCACAGAACTGACTCAATGACAGCGGAGTAGAACTGTGTCATCAGTGCCTGTGGTAGATTGAACTTTTTCAGTTGATGAGGAAAGTACAACCTCTGCTGGGCTTTTTTCACAGTGGAGTCAATGTGAATGTCCCACTTCAGGTCCTGGGAGATGTTAGTTCCTATAGGAACTTGAATGAGTCCACTGCAGCCACAGTGAAAGGTATGTAATATATATATATATATATATCCATCTTAGTGAGAGAATATATCATTTTCAGTTTTTTCGGCTCGGCCGATTTATTTTATTGAGTAAGTTTGTCTGATCTCATCTTGTCATCTCTGTTAACGTATCAAAACAAAATTGCTATCTTTTTTCCTTTTTTCATCCCTTTTGTTGAAATCTATCAAAAGTTAAACTAAAAATTGTACTGTAAAATAAAAAAAATATATATTAAAATTGTATAAAAAAATTATAATTTGATAAGGACAACAGCTTTATTTACCGTAGTTTTACATAAGATTGATATCATGATTTGACATCTCAAGCTAAATGCGCCTACAAACCTTCTGTCACAGTGATGAAGTGAAGTCTGCATTTAAAAGAACTTGAATTGATGTCTATTTTAAACCAGATCAATTTGCGATAAAATTATCGCCATCACATTGTAGAAGAATTTGTTTCCTCATCAGATTTGTATAAATATGTCATTCCATCACTGTCTTACCAATGGATCCTCTGCAGTGAATGGGTGCCGTCAGGATGAGAGTCTGATAAAAACATTACAATAATCCATAAGTAATTCACAACACTCCAGTCCATCAGTTAACATCTGGAGAAGTCAAAAGCTGAAACAAATCCATCATTGAGACGTTTGTAACTCATAAAAAAAAGTCCATAATCCATAATAACACTTCCTCCAGTGAAAAAGTGGTCTGGTCTGAATCAGGAGAGAAATCTGCACAGATCAAGATCCGTTTACAAGCCAAAACAGCTAATGTGTGGCTGGATTTTGAAGTGAGAGACAACAGGAGATGGATTTTTTTCACTGGAAAAAGTATTATTATGGATTATGGACTTTTTGCCATTTTAGTAAAAAAAAAAATATATATATATATTCTTAATGTTGGATTTGTTTCTTACAATCAGCTTCACATGACATTAAATGATGGACTGGAGTTCATGTATTACTGGATTCCATGAAATACTGTATTTTTTATTAATTATAACCTATTTCATTTCAAAATGGCACAATTTAACAAAGAATAATTTGCATTGCTGGATATTAGGGTCATTCATTTAACACTGTCCCTAACAGTATTTTGCTTGTGTTTTAATTATATTATATAATATAATGTGTAATATTTATGAAATATATATATATAAATTGAGGAGCTCTTTTCCAAAACCATAAAATCCATTTTGATTAATTTGAGTAAAAATGTGTTTTCTTTACCAAGAAAGTGGCAAGATGAAAACCACTATTTTCTGTTTCAAACTTTCACATAGCATCTTTAGGTTATAATAACATAAAAAATTCAAATCTAGATTTGATTATTTTTCCCAAAATGCAATAAATCCATTAGGGGTCTACACTTACTTTTCTTTTTAGAGAAAGTATAAGTGAAGGAAAGAGATGGCATAAGTGCAATCAAATTCATAAACTCTTGTTGAGATTAATGTTTTAAATATACAATTTTGAACATAGAAATATTAAATGATTTTAATAACTAAAAAGATGATAAAAATGAAATACTGCCAGTAGGTGGCGGTAAGTCACTGATTTAATTTCTGAATCATATCATTCATTTGATTCGTTCGAACGGCTGATTAATTCAGGAATAAAGCAAGTGACTCTTTTTATGAATGGGTAATTGATTCACTGACTTACTAGAAAACGCACGTTCATTCGTAAACGAAACACCGCTGTGTTTGAATGGAGATGCGCAGCGGCTCAGATGTGACTTTGTTTCAAACTATTTTTGAAGATGAAATAGAACAAAATCAGGCAATAGTGTTATAGTCAGACAACGTAAGTCACTTAATATTAACTTCTTGTTTATTTAACTGTTGTATTAAATCAATATCTCATTTACAAACTCTCTTAAAAATCATTAAAAGCCGTCGCTCATCTTAGTTCATCGCGATCTCACACAATTATAATCAACGAAACTCTCTACACTGCTCAATCAATCTCTTATTTACACTCTACACTTTGTTTATGAAAGAATTCGTCAGATATGTCTGTGATACATCACTCAACGTTGAAGACTAGGATGCGGGGTGTATTCAAAGCACCGCCTTTACTGTTTACAATGTGTGAAATGCTGCGCTGTGATTGGTTGAGCCGATGTATCGCATTTTGCAGAGAAGAGAGACTGGTGTTTGTCGCGGTTTGGAAACAAAGGGAGAAAACATGACAGAATAACACGGCAGATATCGCATTTTGCGTAAAATTCAAAACTGCCTTTTCAATACCGGCCAGATACAATACTGATTTTGGCAGGAACTCAATTTTGTAAAAAATGGCGTTTATCGCGTTTTGGAAAAGAGCTCTTCAAATATATAAAGTACTTTTTACAGTGCAGTTTTATTTAAGTAGTAAAACTATTATTAATAATATATTAAAACTGATTGAGTTCCTGTGTTTGGCTATTTGTAGCAATAGCCAAAAACACATTGTATGGGTAAAAATGATCGATTTTTCTTTTATGCCAAAAATCATTAGGATATTAAGTAAAGATCATGTTCCAATAAGATATTTTGTAAATTTCCTACTGTAAATACATCAAAACCTAATTTCTGATTAGTAATACGCATTGCTAAGAACTTAATTTGGACAAATTTAAAGGTGATTTTCTCAATACTTTCACCCTCAGATTCCAGATTTGCAAATAGTTGTATCTCAGCCAAATATTGTCCTATCCTAACAAATCTAACAATCCTAACAAATCTCAATTTAAAAAACAAATTGAACAACGCTTATGACTGGTTTTGTGGTCCCATTTTTAATTTCAAAATGCAATGGGTGGGTTCTGTTGTGAAAACCTGGCGTCCCTGGCAGGGGTTAAGTGTGTCACTCCAGTTGATCTATTTAGTTTCACTTGATATTGTTACAGGTGCTGGTTTAGGCACTGACTAGTTAATCCAGGCACATTAGGAATCTAGTACAGGAAACCCAAACGATCCAATCTAAAGTGCACGTACAGCAGGAAGAAAGAACACCAGTTATGTAAACATTTTATTTGTATATCTTCCCAACGTAAGTCATTTAAACTACAGGAGCAGTAAAACCATAATGCAGAGGAAAGGGGCAAAAAAAAAAAAAGACAAAAATTAAAAATTAACAAAATAAATACAAAGCATGAAAACAGACTCCAATCAAAATAAATGCTGTATTTGATTTGTACATGAAAACTGGAGATGAAAGCCAGGATGTATTTACACAAAGCTATGAACAGCAGTCTCCGAGATACACGCCGCCTCACGTTTATTGTGGCGATCGACGTCGTTTGCAGCGAATAAAAGGCATTTTTACAAAATCAAACATAAAAAACGAGGATGAAATGACAGGTGACTGTATAAAAGGCGTCGTCAAAGCCTAATAAATATCCAGGGTTCGGTAAGAGACACAAGAGCCACTGATCGGAGTAATAGTTGCGGAGGTGTATATGGGCGTTGACGAGGGCAGGAAGCACTCAGCCGCTGCAGAGAGAGAGAGTGGTTACGCATTGACAGAAGCCTGACACATAATAACTCTGTGCCCAGCGGGGGGAAAGATGCGATTGGCACTGCTGGAGACCCAGCTGGACCTATTCTGAGTGTCAGGAGCTCACACAGGCAGAGATCCACTAGAGCACGGCACCAACCGCAGGACACCACCACGTCCGACGGCGCCGCCCGCTCACGACACATCTGCGGAAAGAAAGCACACGTGAGACGGACGCGCCAAGCACAACCATCAACACAAACCAGACCGGAGCATACGTACAGCTGGCGGGCTGCTCCCCGAACCGCCTCATCAACTGGTCGTGGGTGAACTTCACGAAAGCGTCGTATTGTTCTGCGAAGGCAAACAGAGAACAACTCCATCAAACGGAGAGCACATTTTCTAACCGTTTCAGGACACACCAGACTGCTGTACAGCCGATACCTGCGAGTTTGGTCGTCAAGATCTCGTCGTACTCTTCCCGCACCTTCTCCTCGCGCTCCTTCAGCAGACGCTCGCAGATCATCCCCACCTGCTTCAGCGTGAAGAGCGGCTGCTCCCGTCTGGAGGGGGACGCCGATCCGGAGGACGCACCTGCGACAGACATCGAGACGGCGTCACTGAGCCGTTCGCTAATGAATGAGCCTCATAGCATTTCATTACACTGAAAATATAGGTATCATGACAACACCAGTGTGTAACGACAATTCTGCTCATGCAGTTCTCTCTTCAAGAACTCTGAATCAGAACTGATTGACAGCTGCACAAACACAACACCCAATAAATACATAAACTTATATAGTAGGGATGTAATGATATTATCAACATCATCATATCACAATAGCAAAACGGTCTGAACAATATGAAAACAAAATGAAACAATAGGTATTCCATGCAAAAAGTGTAGTTTTTAAAATAGATTTAAATTTTTTATTCTAACATAAAAAGTTGTGTTTTGGGTAGGACTGCCCCTTAATAGTCGGCTATCCGTTAGGTGATGAGAAGAGGCTCGGTTGACCAAAATTTTATTAGTTGCAAATAAAGTAAGCAGCGAATTCATGTGACGGAGAGATCATTAACGGCTGGTCTATGTGGTAATATAGTACGTCGGGCAGGACATCCAAATGCTCACTTATTCATCAACCTCTAATATGGCTTTTCTTCTGAAAGATGTATGTAGTAGCAACTTGGCCACTCAATCTAATGTTAACTTAGAAAAATGTGCGCTATTCAAGTGTCAGTGTGGAGTGTGGGAACTGCATGACAGATACAGGTGCAGTAACTTGCTCTGTCATACAGATAAAAGTACTACATCTTTCGAATCTGTAAACACTCACTGACAATAACGACGAAACGCTGCACTTTTGTAAAATAATTCAAGCAAACAGGATGCGCCTTCTGCCGTCTCAGCCTCTGTGAAAACCAAAACTCTGTATACTTGCCTTACAGACATGAAAAAGTAAAACTATAGTCGGAGCCGATAGCCTTGTGGGCAGCACGCTGACATGCAGCGCCTTTGCATGAATGAAAAGTTCAGATGCAAAAGCCTCTAAATCCATCTGACGTATTTCTTTAAAATGAGCATTTCTTTTCTGGCTACTTTGTATAGGTTTCTGTGTAAGTACTGGCACTTCTGATTGGGCTGAGGCTGGAATTTAGCGAGTTTGAAGTAAAAGTACTTGATGGATGTATAATGTGTCAGGAGCATTCACTCACTATCATTATCTCATTTCTGACCGAGATGGCTTTTAGCTGGTTTCAGTGTACCAAGTGCTAAACTCACAACACACACAGTAATAGATTTCACAGCATTCATTGTGAACTGAGACGCAGAAAACAGCGGTTCATGAGCTGATCATGTGAACAAAGCGTGTGCTTCACTTTGAACGGGACAGATTAAACTCTGAAGGCTGAGAAAGTTTGGATCCAATCAGAGCAGGACAACATCAAGGAGCGGTGACTGTTTCACAACAACTGGCACTGAGGAAGTTCCAGAACAGCAGGAGCCACACAGATGAAGGGTTTGTGCTGATGGAGGTGTGTGGAGCAGTGCTGGTGTGCAGTACCTGGCAGTGTGGCTGTGCTGCTGATGGAGGAGTGTGGCTGTGAGTCGAGGGGGCAGCAGGAGTCTGTCTGCTGGAAGCTGCTCTCCAGATGTCTCCTCTTCTGCATGCGCTTGTACTCCTGCTTGATGTTGCTCAGGATTTGCTCTGGAAGACAGAAGTAAAACGTTACTAACAAACCTTCATTAACACGCCAGAATTTCTACAGAGACTCAGTCACATAATCACAAGTAGGGATGGGATTATTTTCAAACTGTTGTGTCCAAAGGTAATGTGATTGTTTCTAAATTGCCAGACTTAGTAAACTTTGCAATCCAATACAAACAATGATTTAAAAGGTTAAGCCCGGTCAGACTACACCATTTTAGCCCAATTTTGCCACAACCTGCATGTCGTAGGGTGTCATGGGGATTCGTATACGACAGTGGCCACTGAGACACAAGATTTGATCGCTTCATCTCGTGTAGTGTGTCATAGTGCACCACAAGTCTGCGATGCTTCATGACGTCAACAAAGAAATACTAGCACGTTTAATTTTTTTTCCCTGTCATACTTAAGTTCCTTCACATCTGTGACACTGGCCAATACGAGCACAGAGACACATTCGTACATGCTTTCAAATAAGCTGAAACGAAAGAGAGACAATGATATCGGTCCTGCTGTGTGGAATTTTACAATGGAGGAAATGTCTGTGAAGCTATGGCAACAATACTCCTGCATTTATGATGAGGGACTACCGTGGCAGAGTGAGGAGAAGAAAAAAAAACCTAATAAAAACTATTTTACCTTAGTTTTCTTTGACAGTCTGTACTGTCATCTTCAAGCCCCACCCGCTTTTCACTTTTTTTTTATAGTAATAAAAACCATTTAGTTCAGTTAGAGAACAGACAGTACAATTACAAACTGGATGTGGCTGCATGCAGTGTACAGATCAACAGTCACATCACAGATCTGCAGCAGATCATTTATCACGTGTGGAGAGTGAGTCGAACTGACTTGTGAGGTGAGAAAGTCAAGTAGTTGGCAAAAGATTTCAAAAACGAAATACAAAAGCCCCTGCTTATAAAATATTTTGGATTTTGAAAGGCCTGTTGACTGTTGCCTTTTATCTAAGGTGATTTTGGAAGCTCATTGGAAGAACATTCGTCTCTTATTTATTTGGTTCCACTGTGTTCGCTGTTTTTTTTTCTTCTATAATTAGACATTCTGTTCGATTATTATTATATTACACTAGGCCTATACCATGGTGTTTTTCGTTCATTTTATTAAAAAAATTAATTCTATGTTTAATATAAATAAGTTTGTTGTACTGTTTAGTTGTTGTCCATTCGATTAATTGACACAGAATTGCCGCAAATTCGAAAGTGAAAGTAAAACGCGCACAGGCATTTACAAGCTATTTAAAAGTGAGGAAAAGCATGGAAAAGAGGGAAAACTAACAAACTACCCCCAACCCCTCCCCCAGTGATACCGGTATTACCGGTGTTGTCACACGCCGATAACTGGTGGGAAAAATTCCTCACCGTCACATCCCTAGTCCATTGTCAGATTTTCTTTCTTTTTTGGGCTTTTGTGATTACAAGACAGGGCAAAACATGGTGTTTGCTAGCTATTGTTTGTTTACGGTCACAGCACAGTCACTGTATGATGACAGCATGCACGTCGTTAATGACGGCATGCGATGAATGGTCAAGTAGGATTGTGTAGTCTGACATGTTTCATGAATCAAGTCAGACCTTCGTTCATCTTTGGAACACAAATTAAGATATTTCTGATGAAATCCTGCACAGACAGCAATGCAACTGACAAGTTCAAGGTCCAAAAACGTACCAAGAACTTCGACAAAATAGCCCGTGTGACATTAGTGGTTCAACCGCAATGTTATGACGCTACAAGAATACTTTTTATGCACAAAGAACACAAAAATAATAAATTCATTCAACAATTTCTTCTCTTCCATGTCAGTCATGAGAATACCACAACGCATGCATGTGATCATGCTGACGCATGTGCCGTCTGTCTATGCAGGGTCAGAAACTCCTGGATTTTGTGTTCTGAAGATAAAACAAAGGTCTTGTGGGTTTGGAACGACATGAGAGCTAGTTATTAATGACAGAATCTTCATTTTTGAGTGAACTAACCCTTTAAGAAACTACTGACTTTAGAAGATTCCACTCAGAGTTTGATGTTGAAACAAGCCCATTACATAAAGAGCTTAATTATCATTGGTTCTTAAACCTGCTCCTGGAGTCCACATTTTCCATATCTCCCTTATTTAACTCCACAGATCAGCAGCTCATTAGGAGAGACTCCATGAACTGAGGTCCTGTTTAACACCTGACCTGGTATTAAGATGTGTTTGGTGCAAACAGGGTCTAAAAAAAAAAAATCTGTAAACTGTCATGAGTCTTAGCTGACCACATCAGAAACCATTTCTGAACTACATACAACAGAGACATCTGTCCAGAAATCTCACACCCCATCTGAACGGCGACACCTGTAACACCACCATTAATACGAGCGATCACTTCAACCAATAGCCTTAATTCATATTTAGATAGAGACTTCATTTACATTATTAGAAGGAAAACGATTTTGGAAAGGGTATAAAATGCTTGAACTGACATCATTTCTTCTCCATTGAAGCCATGTGTTTCATGGACTGTCACCGCTAAAAACGGAAACATTTTTCAGCATGTTCCACCTCCTTTTTCTATTGACCTACAGTTTACATGACTTTACATCATCTGTCACTATCACAGCGCTTAGTGGGCGGAGCTAAAGTTTTGATTAGGCTGGTTTAGCCTGTGATTGGAGAATTCATTACGGAATCATGGGTAATGTTTTTAATGTTGTTATAAAACACGATTACAATTACAAAAAAAATACAATAAATAAGTTGACATAATGAGGACTGGCAGCTTCAACAGAAGCACATACCACCGATAAACAACCTCGTAGCTCATAACAGATCTATCATTCAAAGTTTACAAGACATCTTTATCTCTAAAAATCAATTTCCTTACAGGGAAAACGAATGGTGTTTTACTTCCGGAACCAGACCGTTGCACTTTCGTGCCGTTCACAAACACTAGCGTTTCGACAGACACACTGGTGTGATTCCTCACCTCCTGCACGGATATTTGTCAGGTAGCGCTTCTCCAAACAGCCATCGTGTCATTAATCAGACCCACCAGCAGGAACACACAAACCACTGCGCTCTACATCACTTCCAGTCCATGACACACAAGACAGAAAGCACTCCACACATATAACAATGCTACTAAAGCATTCACTCACACCGATGATAACACTGTAAAAATGCTCTAAACGTACTTGATGGGCTCCGTGCCAAACAACAAAAGCAATACGAGAAGCAAAGCCTAGCAGTTGTTCAATTTCCGCCTGTCTGCAAAGATCACAGCGGGTTAGCATTTAGCAACATTCCTGGTCCGTTACCATTTGAAAACCACTTTTCCATTTCGACTTGATTGTTCTAGTATCGCAGTGTAAATAAGAGACTATCAGCGATCAGAGAGGCTTACACGGACATAGTTTACTATATATAGTCGTGTGTTTTGATGTGGAGGAGATGTTGCCAGCTGACGGGGAGCAGCAATGGCTGCGTTCAGAGAGTTTGAGCGCAATTTCACCTGATCACACACTATAGAGTCTTGGCTGTTTGATTGATTAAAGCTCGACAGACCTGTGGTGAGGGCTGAAGACACTCTGCCGAAGGGCGAGGGCTCCATGCGCAGGTATTTCTGCGGAGAGGCGCTCGAGCTGGACGGCGACATGGGCGCACATCTCCTCCGCTTCGGAGACGCCGGGTTCATCAGAGGATCGAAATCCATAGTCCTTTTAAGAGTGGCTCCACAAGCCATTTTATCGAAGGTTGTATTTGATAAAAAAGGACGTGGCGACAAGAAATAATCCGCACGAACAGCGAGAGACCCCCTGCTAGTCACAGTCCTGCTTTGATCTCAGGGGAACACGACTCGATCGCTTCGTTTTTATTTAAAATCTGCGTGGACCTCCCGAACAAAACCTTGCCTAATAAAACATAGACGCGTATATGCGGTAAGAAACGCAGTTCTCGAGTTGATACTCCTCGTGAAAGCACCGATGATTTCGGATTGTGCCGAGATCGCCTCAGACGCCTCTTTAGAGAGCGCTAGCCGGCTAACAAATATGGCGTGGAAACAAAACATTTGACGAAGCTGCTTCTCTGCGCATGCGCGGAGGCTTTCAGGCGGAGCCGGTACTTGTAGTTTCTGTGAGATTCTTCCTCGTACGCGATTCCTGTCAAAACCTGATCTGACAACTACAAACCCCACATAACCCGGCTCGCAGTTCTCGCGAATGAGGTCGCTCATTGGTTGTTTTGGATTGTTTGTGAATTTGAAAAAAGCCCCCAAATCTCCTCCCATCAACTCGGAAGGGCTCAAACAACACCTACGCTAATACTTCAAACTCTTCTAAACTTAACTGATATGAAACAGATAAAAGAATTAAAGCACTCACAAAACATAAAACATCTTCTTTCCATTATAGTGAATTTCAAAACAACACGGTCATGTACAGTCTTCCTTTGGTGAAGGCCCATTCTTAATATTACTATGTTTTCATGTTCCCGTCAAACGTCCCTTCTTGTGTTCGGATCACAGTATTTAAGCATGATCATTCTTTTTCTTTCATCACACGCACACAAAAATATCATTCGGCCATTATTTACTCGGTCACGCATTTCTTTTGTGGAATATACATACAAGATATTATGATGAATGTTGGTAACCAAACCTTAGTAGTCTCTGACTAGGTACTGTTTTTCATGAGCTTACTTGACTTACATGACTGTTTATTCCTCTATGGTACGCATTATGTTCTAACCATTAAATACATGCTCACATACGTTTTTATACAAAAAAAAAAGTGAAAAATATTTTTAGGGGTATTTAGGAAAACGTTGCCATATGGCAACAGTGTACCACAATTGAAATAGCCAAAAAATGACGTTTTCTATTAAATTATGATTTTCCTTTCAGTTCAAATGCACATTTCTTTTAGAAATCTGTGCATCCAGTGTTAAATTCCATCAAAATCTGCCACACACACACTCATTGTTATGGTCACTGAAGGCTAACTAATCCTCATTGTCATCACATGTAAGAGCCAACTCTGCACTCTTCCTATTGCCCTTTCTGTGAAATATTGTTGTATTCATGTTTTGAAAAGACTTAATAAATTTCTTATTAATACATAAATACACATATACTACAATAAACACTAAATAAATACCTGCAATCAAATTATTGATGCTACTATCTATAAAAAATCCCAATGGGGAAATACATTGCTTTGGTACAACGTTGTTACAGCGTTGCCATATGCCAACATTCCTATTTTTCTGTAGTGGTTCAGTGTTGGCATATGGCAAGATTGATATTTTCTCATTTTACAGAAAAAACTATGTTAGATAATATTGATTTCTGAATAAAAAATATGTAATTTAATAACTAAATATGATGCAAAAAAATCCCCCTTGAGAAGAGATGTTCAGAAATTAGGTTTACAGAGCAATTTCTGGAGCACTTCAGCAGGTGTGCTCCATGTTGGGGTGACAGTGGGAAAAAAGTGTTTTCAAGGAACATTCAAATGTCATGTGGCTTAAAAACAGCACATCACTGACTACCTTAAGGCTGGCCCTTTTAATTACCATATTGCAATATATTGTATTTTTTTCAGAATAACAAGGAAATATGTAGAAAGTAATTGTTGCCATATGGCAACTCCGTACCATAGAGGGTTATAAAATACATTCCAGTATAAATATAGTATGAATGAAATCCAGACTTACTACATCTGGACTGATGCCTGTGACCTGCAGCCTCAGCTGATTTACCTCACTGCCATTCACAGCTCCTCTCCTGTTGCCTCATGGGATAGTTAGTTGTCCACTGTAAGCACACTTCAATCTGTCGGCAGAAGCATGGAAGTATGCATATCTGCTGCGTAGCTCTACTCCCCTGCAATATCAGGTAAATACATGGACTTCTTGTGTGTTTATTGGCGTTTGTCTGGGACTGCTCTCTAAGGTCCATTCATTCTCTTGCAATAGCACAAAATTCAGCATGAAAACAGATAAATAATGCATGCTTCTCAGTTCATTCTTGGTAATAATCAAACTGTCAAACAATGCTGACCTGTTTTTTGTTCTCAGGACTGGATGGGCTTCAGACCTTTTTGTGATACTGTTTACTTATATTAGGCGTGCTGACGCTCACAAGGCTGCGATGCTTATCTAGATCAGATCTGTTTGAGCTCACAGTTAAGGGTACATTTTATGAATAAGGTAGGCCCTCTGAACGCCCATAAAGCGTACGCCTGCCTTGATGACCGCAGCACGAAACAGCACGCTCTCAATCCAGCTGAAGAGATACCTGAGTCTCCTAGTTTTCACTTCCTAATCTCAGAGAACATTTCTTTTCATTTTATAATCAACTCATGCAAGCTCGATGTTTCTGCCATTTTTTTCCATGGATTTGAATGTTAGCAAAGGATTGTGGGTGACTGAAGGACCCAAAGGTAGTCTACACGTGATACATCCTTTAAAATACGCAGAACGAAGGCCCTGAAATGAAGGCTGTCGTCCATGAATCCTCCAACATGAGACTGAGAGTTTAACATGAAAGAATGCATTAGCTCATTTATGAGGGTGTGGAAAGAGCCTGTTCTCATCGATATCAATGGATGTGCAGCATAAACTTCACAAATCTGCAGAGTTTGGCTTCAGCCCTAATGAAAGAGACCTGAGAGAGACAATCGAGGTCTTCAGAGTTACAAAGACATGAGTTTGATCAGGGTTTGAGCTAAATGCAAAATTAAGTTTAACTTTAAGTTTTGTTAGATAAGATTATTTTATATTTTAGCACAGTTTGGTGTTTTTAGCATTATTATTTAATTATCAAGAATATAAAGATAAATATCAATAATGTCTCAAGCATCACACCAGTCCATACTGAAGTTCTGTCAAATTCACACATTTTCATTTATACACTTGCACATTTTGTGATGCCATGTGACAAAAGTTCTGCCATAAAAGACGTGTGGTCAACTGATGTTTTTTAAAAGTTTCATTGTTGTGCTTTCAAACAATAACTCATTGCTTAAACATATATATTATTTTTATTCAAAACAAAACAAGAAAAAATACGGTGACAGATATGCACTGTTACAAGCCTTTACAGACACATTGGCAATACAAGTAGATTAGCTAAAATCACTAGTAATTTTTTTTATTTTTTTTTTTTTTTTAACACAGCAGACTTAAATATCTGTAGAGTAAAATAAAACATTTACTAGAAACTTTAGTGAATTCAGTGGTGATTTTTTTTTCTGCCATCTACTGATAGAGCGTGATTCAAGGATATGAAGAAAAAAAGGCTGGAACCACTTTTCCCCATGATAAAAAGAGAATGACAGAGGGCATTATGGGATGAGATGTGTATGTACTACTGCATTCCCATCCATCTCAACGGCAGCTGGTCAGCTGGAGCATGCAGCCCTGGAAGTAGGCAATTTGAGATCTGCCATCTTATGTGTCCTTTAAGTGAAGCTGAAAAATATTGTGATTAAGAAGTCTGATGAAATGAACGACAGAACGAAGTACTACCTACAAGTAGGAAAGTTTATAATTCTAGATGTTACACGAGTTGCCAAGTCGTGATTTTGGAAACAACATGTCGATTAAAAACATGGCAGAAACACTGATCTATACTGCAGATCATATAATTTAATATATATATATAATCTATAGACCAGTGAGCAGAAAGCAATCTATAGTGATTTTGTGAGTTACATGCTGCATTTCAGTCATTTAAAAAGTGGGATGTATGAGACAGCTGATAGACAACAGTTTAATCGGCATTTAGTTTTGATAGTCTACCACATAAGTGATAGAAATGAATACTTTTTGTAATGTAGGTGTAGTTATTTGGATCACAGTGTAATTCTTTTTTGTTTGGCTTCTTCCATGAATGCATCAACTCAAAGTTATGAGCTTGCACACAGTTCTCATAAATAGTAACTGAACGATTTATTATGATGCTGCTCACGCTTACAGACTGCTATCGTTTGTTTCCTGTTATTTCCCATAGTTCAGTGGTTCACAGCCACGTTCCTAGAGCCACCAACACTGCACCTTTTACATGTGTCCTTACCTGACACCCATGTGAGGTCTTGAAGTCTCTACTAATGAGCTGATGCGTTAATTCAGGTGTGTTTGATTAAGGAGACATGCAAAACATGTCCGGAAACACTGCCACAAGTCAGAAACGCCAACTTTTGCTCTGCCGAGACCTCATTCTCACACATAGGGTTTATTTACAAAGGGAAATCGCCAACTACTGGCCTGGCATGAATAACACAACAATTTTAGTCATTTTTGTGGATCCATGTGAATGGGGATCAATTTATCTTCTATACACAAGACTGTTCTGTATTTAGTATCGACCTTATTCTTCAACGTGGAAGTAATCTATGGGAAAGACTTCTGGTTTATTATTATCGCTATAGGGAAATAACGAGAATAACAACAACATGCATTAAACGGTAAAACTGTTTGCACTACAAACCAGTGTGTTTATAATTAAGATTATACATTTAAATAATATGGCTGGCACGACACACCAATTTGCAATATCAAGCAGCAAAACAAGCTGTTTTGTACAGCTAAAAATAGAGTTTTCACAATACGTCATAAATTGGCCATATTGCCACTGAACCAAATGGAACTGCTCATTTTTGAGATTTTGCTCATTTTTGCTGCTGAAAATATCAATTATTGTCATGTTTTGGGCTGTACTAATCGGTCAGATCGGGAAAAACATTTGGAGTACTACAGACTGTCAAAAGTTATGACAAATCAAGTGCAAAAAAACTGTCTGAGGAAAAAAGGTGTTTGTGGTTGGCCAAACTGAACCAGGATTTCCAGGGCAGGAATCTTGACATCATTCGACTTTGGGTCATTCTTCATTTGTGGTGGTTGAAATAAACATTAAATACCAATAAATCATAAAATTTTTACATGTTTGTATTCATTAGGGTAAACACAATTTGTGCACTGTTCATAGTTACATTTTTGTTTTAAAATACATATTTAATTGAGTTTGAGAGACTGCATTTGTAATAAAATATGCATGTTCCCGCCACACCTCAGAGAGGTATCATGGAATGTAACTGCAACAATATAACACAAAAAATACATTAATACATTAAACTAATCTGGTAAGACACATCAATTTTCAGTATCAAGCAGCAAAGTTGGCTGTTTTGTACAGCTAAAAATTGCTGGACGCAGATGAGACCGGAAACCAGACCCATAACTGTTACATATGGCCCCGTCCACTCTTATGAAAATATAAGGTGGTAAGCGTTTTAGTAATCCTGGAGATCTTGTTTAGCTCGTTGTGTTTAAGGGTTGGAGCTAAACTCTGCAGGACAGTGGACTCTGAGGGTCAGAGTTGAGAACGTTCTTCTAATTCTTTGAGTTCGCTCTCCCCGCCCTGTGAGGCCCAGCCCGTGATCGGCCGCGTCAGAAACCCCATCGCTGCGCGCGGGCGTGAGTGCGCGCGCACGAGAGAGACAGTTGATAGGGAGCACCGCGCGTGAGCAGCGCCGCCCGCCATTTTACATTATTGGGAATCAAGCGGAGCTCCGCCGGGGAGTCATTTACCCGCCCCCAAAACACATATTCAACACCAACAGACCCGAACCGACCAGCAAAACATCGTCAGGTAAGCGTGCGGCTGCTCCGGGCCGGATTTCGTAGCGTTTCGTGCAGCGGAGGGCTTCATTTTACCGGTGTTTGGAAACAATGTGCGGAGCGCGCGGGGGGAGGGGGTTTACCGGACACGTTAAGCACGCTAGCTATGCGAGAACAGGCCTTCATAACCGTTTTAAACGCACAAAACCTGCAGCTGTGTGTTTTATTAGTAATTAGAGCGTGTGGCTGCACACTAACTGAACTGATGCTGTGTGTGAGTGCGTGAGTCACGCTGCTGAGGCAACGTTAGCAGGCTAATGCTAATGAAGCTACACCGAGACACGCGCCTGAATCCCATTTAACGCGCTAAACGGCTTTTCTCTCGCAGCTTTTCTAATTTTCTGAAACTTTTTGATGGATAATGCTTTAAATGCACGTTTTGCGCAGTGCGTTATCGTCACATAGCTTTTTAAAGAGTGATTGGCTCTGTGTGTAGCGGTGGAGGGCCTGAGACTCATGCTGCACACACGCGCCAATACACAGACAGTGTGTTTGAGCCAGTAACACCTTCTGAACGTGTGTGTTTGCGTAGATGCTGTTTAACATCAGTTCAATGTGCGCTCATATACACAAGTCTGGTTCTGGAGTTTATTTACAGTGAAGTAGTTCATTGACGCTGCCTTGATGTTTTATGATGATGAAGAACCATGGGTCCAGTGAGAAACTGAAGCATCACACACAGCCTTATGTGTTTGCTCACGTTGTAGATGCAGTAAACATGGTTGTGGAGTGTGAGAGAGGTCTGCTGTGTAGATGCTTTTTTGGGGGGGAGCTGTTTGCTAGGATGCTTTATGCATGTATCACTGTGTAGGCAAAGGTCCAGAGTATAATATTTATTGCATGCAGGTAAAAACCCTATACTTGAAATTGAATAGCCACTTAATTTGTGTAACTGTCTACCAAAACCTGCAATAATTTGGCTCATTGCATTTGAACAGATTTCTGGAGACATGGCCACAGAACATATTAATGGGAATGGTACAGAAGAACCAATGGACACGTCTGCTGCAGTTACCCATTCTGACCACTTCAACACTTTATTAGAAGCTGGTTTACCACAAAAAGTTGCTGAAAAGCTAGATGAAATTTACCTAGCAGGTAAGCCAAAACTCGAACCCTCCAAATTGACTCATCCTTTTGTGTCACATTCAATGCATGTTGAACTGTACGTGTCTCATGTTTTCTTGCGTAGGGAATTGGCAGGTAATGAGCAACTTTGTGTGGTTTCACTGCAAAATGGGTACTGCAGCGCTAAACGATGCTGAATTGTAACGGCACACCGGCCCGCAGAAACGAATAAAGGCCGAATTGAGCGTGTCTGGTCCGACCCTGGGGATTAGCTCTCCGTTGTTAAAGGGGGGTGGGGAGAGGGGGCCGTCCCGGGGGGGACGCGGGCCAGCTGGGCATATGCCGGGACAATAGAGGCAGCTGTCTAGAGCGGAGACAGGTGATGTCCCCCTACGGCTTATCACTAACAGATGCTAATTACGAAGGGGGCGAGAGGGGCCCGGTGCTCCTGGGATAATCATTATCACTTTATGAACGAGGTGCTGCTGTTGACTCTGCATGTAGACCATTCAGATGATTTTTGTATGGGTGTTCCTGTAGTACCTGGAAATATGTGAACGATCAGACCGAAAAACCTCTTAATGAGGTCTGTATTGATGCCCTGTCCAAATGATGATACACATTGAACTCTCTCTCTGAGTGTCGCTGATGTACAATCCAAGAGGCTGACTGGACGGGTGGTAAAGTGTCCTGCAGATCGTCACGTCTCTTGGCGACGCTGAGGTTTCCCTGGTTTTCTCCCCGCAGGCCTCGTGGCGCACAGTGACCTGGATGAGCGGGCCATCGAAGCACTGAAGGAGTTCAATGAGGAAGGTGCACTGCAAGTTCTCGTCCAGTTCAAAGAGAGCGACCTATCCCATGTGCAAGTGAGTGCGCTCGCTGTGCCGTTTGAGTCGGTGTAGGGAACCGCGGGACGGTTTTGCTTATTCGCTCTCTCTTGCTTTAACCCAGAACAAAAGTGCCTTTCTCTGTGGAGTGATGAAGACCTACAGGCAGAGAGAGAAACAGGGGACCAAAGTTCTAGATTCCACAAAAGGACCAGATGAAGCAAAAATTAAGGTGTGTTTCATGCATTAAGATTTCACTTCAATGCATTGAGCCTCTGCATGGATTAATTGGTTTGATCGTGTTTTCCAGACTTTGCTTGAGAGGACAGGCTACACCCTTGATGTCACTACAGGTCAACGGAAGTACGGCGGCCCTCCGCCAGAGTCCGTCTACACAGGTGCTCAGCCCACGGTTGGGACAGAGGTAATTCCCATCAAGATGGTGGCAGATCAGGTGTCTTTAAAGCCTGTCTGAATTATGAGTTATGTTTACTGTTCTGGAGTAACTTTGTTACGCTAACGGTCGGCTGCTCAGATCTGACTCTACAGCCTCTACATTTAAGAGCCATCTGGCTGCTGTAAAACCTAGCAGATGCTGCTCAGATGTTAGTAGGTGCAACCAAATCTGTGTGGAGTTACAAACATAGTATGTTAATGTACAGTTAATATGAAAAGCGGCCCAACCAGAGGACCATGCCTTTTTTATCCAATCATTATTTCAGTATTTAAAAATGAACTGAAAAACGTTAAGGCAATACATCTCATTTTCATTTGTGAGCTTGGACCACAAAACCAGTCTATTATTATTTATTATTTATTATTATTATTATTATTATTATTTATTTATTTATTTATTTATTTATTTTTAATTGAGATGTGTACATCATCTCAAAGATGAATAAGCTTTCCACTGATGTACAGTTTGTTAGGATTGGATGATATTTGAAAATCTGAAAAAAAAATTAAAATAATAATAATAATAATAATAAAAATATTGAGAAAATTGCTTTTGAAGTTGTCCAAATTAAGTTTTTAGCAATGCTTATTACTAATCAGAAATTAAGTTTTGATATATTTAAGGTAGAAAATTTACAAAATATCTTCATGGAACATGATCTTTACTTAATATACTAATGATTTTTGGCATAAAAGAAAAATTGATAATTTTGACCCATACAGTGTATTGTTGGCTATTGCTAAAAATATATCCGTGCTACTTATGACAGGTTTTGTGGTTCAGGGTTTAAAGTTAACTTCAAATGTTTATGGTTCCTAATCTGGTATTATAGAGTGATGAATGAATGACCTGCGTCACCTCCTGTTTTCAAATATTTGTTTAAGACTGATTCTTTGAAGTTACAAGAGATTATTAAATTCATATTATAGCCTCTGGGCTATTTTAGCGTGGCTGTAAGCTTTGATTCTAACCTGTCAGACTGGCTCATTGACTTCTCCATTCTCTCCATACTGCAGATATTTGTGGGGAAGATCCCGCGGGACTTGTTTGAAGATGAGCTCGTGCCTCTGTTTGAGAAGGCAGGGCCGATCTGGGACCTGCGTCTGATGATGGATCCTCTGAGCGGCCTGAACAGGGGCTACGCTTTTCTCACGTTCTGCACTAAAGAGGCTGCGCAGGAGGCCGTCAAGCTAGTAAGACGCACAGATTGATTTGCATACAGTTCTATGAATCAAACTAGTTTCACTAACATATCTCAGAATTACTTTGGAAAACCTTTTTGGGGTGTTTGTGTGGAACACATTTTTGTTCTGTAGGGGGGGAAAAAAAAAAAAAAAAAGTTGTTGGTTTATTCGCTCTCTGTTTTTCTTCTCTCAGTGTAACAATCATGAAATTCGCCCGGGCAAACATATTGGCGTGTGTATATCAGTGGCAAACAACAGACTCTTTGTGGGCTCCATTCCCAAGAGCAAGACAAAAGAACAGATTGTTGAAGAGTTTTCCAAAGTCACAGGTGAGCATTGCTTTGAAACGAGGGTGCATTCCTCACTCCGTATCTCTCGACATGCTTTTCTCGTTTGTGTTCTTTAAAGAGTTTAAGGTGTGCATTTAATGTTTTCTCTCACTCTCTCTTTTGTCAGAGGGTCTTACTGATGTAATCCTTTACCATCAGCCGGATGACAAGAAAAAGAACAGGGGCTTCTGTTTTCTGGAGTACGAGGACCACAAAACAGCAGCGCAAGCTCGACGGAGGCTCATGAGCGGGAAGGTGAAGGTCTGGGGCAACGTGGTCACCGTCGAGTGGGCCGACCCTATCGAGGATCCTGACCCGGAGGTCATGGCGAAGGTCAGAGCACGATCCGGTGCTAAACCGGAAGGTTTCCTCTTGAGTGAAACTTTGAGACGATCACTTTCTCAGTTTCTACTTGTGATAAATCTGAGATTGGGTCTGAACTAGTAGGTTTTATGCTGACAGCTCACGTTGTCGTCGTCTCCTCTGCTCGTAGGTGAAAGTGTTGTTTGTCAGGAACCTGGCGAACAGCGTCACAGAGGAAATACTTGAAAAAGCCTTCGGCCAGTTTGGCAAACTGGAGCGAGTGAAGAAACTGAAAGACTACGCCTTCATTCACTTCGACGAGCGAGACGGAGCGGTCAAGGTAAGAGCAAGCGAGCGGGTGCATGAGTCTGTTCCGTCGAACGGTCGTTACAGCGGTGTGATCATATGGATGTTTGCAGGCGCTGGCAGAAATGAACGGTAAAGATTTAGAGGGAGAGCACATCGAGATTGTGTTCGCCAAGCCACCCGACCAGAAGCGGAAAGAGAGGAAGGCGCAGCGTCAAGCGGCGAAGACGCAAATGTGAGTTTTACGCCGTCCGTCTTTCTCACGAAGGTCCGTTATCCTCCAGACTTCAGCTCCCGATTGAAACGCGTGCCTGTGCTCTTCTCTCGCAGGTATGACGATTACTACTACTACGGGCCTCCTCAAATGCCGCCTCCTGCCAGGGGCCGGGGCAGGGGTGCCAGTCGGGGCGGTTACTCGTACCCGCCAGACTATTACGGCTACGAAGATTACTACGACTATTATGGTTACGACTACCATAACTACAGGGGCGGCTACGACGACCCGTACTTCGGCTATGACGACTTCCAGGCGCCCGCCCGAGGCCGAGGGGGGCGTGGCGGAGGCGGCGCCAGGGGCGGGGCGTCTCCCGCACGCGGCAGAGGGGCCGGCGCTCCACGGGGCAGGGCGGGCTTCCCGCAGCGCGGAGGTGCCGGAGGCGGTCCGGGAGTGAGCCGGGGCCCACGCGGAGGAGCCAGAGGCGGCGTTCTGCCGAGAGGGCGCGGGGTACGTGGTGCTCGGGGTGGACGCGGTGGAAATGTAGGAGGCAAGCGCAAAGCCGATGGCTACAACCAGCCAGATTCCAAACGGCGCCAGACCATTAATCAGAACTGGGGCTCGCAACCCATTGCACAGCAACCCTTGCAAGGTGGCGATCATTCTGGTAACTATGGTTACAAATCTGACAACCAGGAGTTTTATCAGGATTCTTTTGGGCAACAGTGGAAGTAGAGAATATGTAGGGCTCTTGTTTTGAGTAAAAAAAAAAAAAGAAAAGAAAAGAGAAACAAACCTTTTTATAGAGACTTGATTGGCCCTCAAATCCATTAAAGGTTGCCTCTCTCCTCTTCCCGGCGGGTTTTCTTGTACATATTTTACGAATCCGCTTGGACTCGATCAGTAGTCACTCCCACCTGCTTCTGCCGAACTGTTTTTGTTTTATGTTTTTGTTTGGAAGTCGTTTCCTACTTTTTAAAAATCGGGATTGAAATTTTTAAATTTGCAATTTTGTGCTCAACTTGTCTATTTGGCTATATAGTACCATGTATGTTCATAGGAATTTTGCTCTTCATGTCTTAAGTAGGTAACAGCAACAAAAAAAAAAGGACAAAAAAGAAAAAAAAAAAATTACAGTGTCTCCTAAACTTGTATTCAACGAAGAAAGAAAGAAAGAAAGAAAGAAAAAAAAAAAAAAGAAATTGCTATTTGTATGTTACAAAAGATAATGCTAGTCAAATAGCTTGTCTTGTTTTTTTGGGGGAAAACAATTTAAAAGAAAGGAAAAGAAGGACCTTGGTCCTCATTTTTGGCTTTACATTTTGGCTTGTATTCTTTGCTGTTTGTCTGCTTGAATAAACATACACGCACCAGTGTACAAAAACTCAAATTGTGTTTCAAATTCATGTTTCGGCAAATTCTCTCTTCAAATTGCCTACAAATTTTATGGCTCCTTGTGGAAGAAAAAGGACTAAAGGTTTGCCTGTAGACATGTGCTGCTACCTCACTCTGCATGCCTTCAAATTGATATCACCAAGTCCGAGTCAGCATCCTCTCTCCACTCAAGCTGTGTGTAAACGCATACCCCATTTCACACGACCGAGAGGCTTTTCTTTACTCCGATCGGTTCGCTGCCATTGCGATTTTTGGAGGCTTTTGTTAGAGAAACTCCACGAGGACAGAGGCTAAACTCGATGAGAAAGCACAATTTGACGCAAAGCGGCGTGTCCGGACCAGGCGTCTTTGTCGCTGGAAGCTCTAACTCTCTCTTTGCCCTTGCACGTTTGTCCCAAATTTGAGCCACTGTGGGAAGCTGCCATGCATGTCTTTTGTCTTTTGCTCCTCTTCTTCTTTCATATCTGTGTAACCCTTCCCAGATCACCTAATTCCTGTCGCTTAGATCCGAGCCGCTGCTTGTTTTGCTCTCGGACACTCGTGCATGCCAGAAAAGCGTAGGGTGTATCGCCGCTAGTCTCTGTAGTGAATGCATTTTGCTTTCTCTCTCTGTTTCTTCCTTGCAGTTGTTTGTGTCCTTGTGTGATTTTTCTTTTTCCTTTTGTTGTATTCATTGTTAACGCTCCTCTAATTTGTGTTCCTTTTGTTACCTGGCTAGCAGGGGAAAGGGGTCGAGGCTGGTCCTGACATGTCCCAGTGAAGACTGACTAGCTCAGTGGGGTCACGCCAGGTGCTGCCAGCGGATGTGACGGTAAGGTCCGTTCGCCGGTCCAACTCAGTTCCTGCCTTACGGAAGCATATCTTCTCCCTGTCTGCCTCCAAGATTGCCATCGACGCAAAGATTAGACGTGTGTGGACTCTTCTTTGTGTATTGTTTTCATTTTTATTTTTTTTGTATTTAAGTTGTTTTTTTGTTTTGTTTTTATGAGAATGTCCCAGAACCCTTGTGTCATGAGAGAAAATGCCATTTACCGTTACTTCTGGAGGTCGAAGTAGCCCAAAGGAGTTTTATCCTTAACGTTACATGTATTTTGCACTTTGTAGATGTTTGAAGTGGCTTGGAGGAGCTTGATGCTGTTGTATATTTTTGTGCATTTTAACTGCAGCTTATCATGAGGACGAACGTGTTAAGCTCGTATTCGAGTCTCGCTTTTTGTTTTTCCTTCAGTTGTTACAACCTGGCGTGACTGACCAGGCATTCCAGGTGAAATGGTTCTTTTCAGAACCTTTTTTTGTAGGGTGTTTTGTTTCTTTTTTTTTTGGAAAGGGTTGGTTAACTACCTCATCCTGGAGGCTGAAACTGCCCTATCTGTACTGTACATACGGAGACTTCATGCAAGCAGGGCTTTTTATATTCAACTTATGCACAAGGGCAACATCAGAGCCAATGTACCTAGTGTATTATAGTCCTTTTGTAATAATGCTGAACAGTCAGACTGGGCATGTGAATGACACTCATGTGATGAGTCTAAAGACGCCTTGCCTCCTTCAGTCTGAGCTGAGCGGGACGCCTGCCTCCGAGGATGTAGGGAGACAGGTCGCGAGGACCGATCTTGTTTGGATAAGCTTGAACTCGAGGAAGAAGCTACTTTAGCTGCGTTTCTCAGACCCCCCCGCCCCAAACCAATCGTGTTTTTAAAGCTTTTTCGTTTTAAGAAACGCGCGGCCCACGTCGACGGCCGCTCGATCGGTTTTGAAACCAACACCATCCCTTTTGTGAACGGCGTGCCGCTTTGGCGTGCTCGATTCACATCGTTGTTTTTTTAAAGGTAAGTCCGGAGCATGGATCTCTGTACTTTAAGCTCTGCTCCATCTCCATCCCTAGCGCTGATTGTGAATCAGACTGGACTGGTGAGAGCGCTCGCGTTTCTGCCGTTAGCCATTCGGTCTGTAATAAGAGCTGTGCTCAGGGCGGACAGGACGTGTGATGTCATTGAACTGGGCACACCATAGCTGCCTTTTCGTCACATCTGATGTGATGGATTATTGAGATATGCATCGTTTCGGGCATGTTATTGGTAACTTTAATTCTCTTATGCGCTCGTACAGGGTTTATACGTTTTTAAAGGGATTCTGTTGATGTTTCGGTTTCTCTCTCTCTTTTTTTTTTTTTTTTTTTTTTTTTTCTTTTTTTTTTTCTTTCCCCTTTCTCTCCTCTGTAAAAGTATTGACTGGATTTTGAATATGACTGACTCCACGATTATTTCTGTATCACCATCAGACCATTTTTTATAAAAAATGGTGTTTTAAAGTACTGCTGCATAACAAGTGTTTTTGCATTCCTGCAAATAAATTTTGTAAAATGAAAAGGTGTCACTTTGCTTGAGTGCTTTCTCTGTCTAAATCTCATGTCGTTGATGTGTCAAGTTTAATTCAATGGCGTTAGGTAACATTTGAATATTCACTTGAAGGGTTGGTTCACTCAAATTAAAGTTAGTCCATGATTTACTCAACTTCAAGCCATCTTAGATGCATGTAACTTTCTTTCAGACAAGTCCAATTGGGGTGATATATTAAATGTTCTGGCTCTTCCAAGCTTTATAATGGCAGTGGGTGAAGAACCAATATTTGTTTACAGGAGCAAAATAAACCGTCTGCTGTTGGTTTATATTGAAATTCTGACATTTTTCTTTACAGATCCTCATTTTGTACTTCTAATTTGTGACTCGTGTGTGTGTACAACAGCACTAGCTAGAGAAAACTGTATAACTTTTTAAATATGGATCATTTTCTTACAAAAACATTGATTCACTACAGGAGGCCTTCATTCACTCTCTGGAGCAGTGTGAGGCATTTTTATTATGGATTGAAGTGCTTTATTGGACTTTATTTGGACTGTTGAATAGACAAACACCCACCCTCTGCCATTATAAAGCTTGGAAGAGCCAGGACTTTAATTTTTGGGTGAACTAACCCTTTAAATAAGGTTAAAAATTGTCTAATTTTGATTACTTTATCACTTTATGATCATATTTTAATTTCACATCTGATTTTACACACTCCTTTTTACTTTGCATTGTGTTTTTTGTACCGTTTCTCAAACTGTCGAGGTCTTAGGAGCTGTTCATATTCAGGGGTTGTATTGATTGCTGAAAGGATTAATTCACTTCCAGAACATAAATTTACAGATAATTTACTCACTCCCTTGTCATCCAAGATTCCTTTCTTTCTTTCTTGAGGAAAACATTTTACAAATGTTCTCCATATAATGGACTGATATGGTGCCCGTGAGTTTGAACTTCCAAAATGCAGTTTAAATGCGGCTTCAAAGGCTCTAAACGATCCCAGCTGAGGAAGAAGGATCTTATCTAGCGAAAAAACAGTTCAGAGATGGGAGTTTTTCGACATACTCTAACTGTCATGAACCGGAATACACAGACTATGCATGCGCATTGCAGAGCTAGAGAAGATAAGCTTTTGTGGTTAAAAAAAAAGTGTAAATTGTCAATTTTTTTTCAGAAAATAACTGATCATTTCAATAGGTAAGACCCTTATTTTTCGGCTGGGATCATTTAGAGATGTTTGAAGCTGCATTTCAACTGCATTTTGGAAGTTAAAACTCATGGGCATAGAAGTCTACTATATGAGAGCATTCCTGAAATGTTTTTCTTATTGACTGAAGAAAGTAAGTCATCAACATCTTGGATGACCGGGGTGAGTACATTATTTGTACATTTTTGTTCTGGAAATGGACGACTTCTTTAAGTATTACACAAACCATGTACAGCACACAGGCCCCAAGATTCACTTTCCATCAGCCAGGTTTATTTGCGGTGACACATCACAAAAATATATAAGTGTACCATTTCACAACATCTAATTATTTCTAAACTATTAATTCAGCAGAAGCATTTTCCAAAATTACTTACAAATACAGCACATCACAAGCAATCTGTCATTAAAAAAAGTGATGATATTGATAGTGTGTGACCAGGCTGTTGCTCTCAGTGAAGTTGTGTAAATGGAGAAAAGAAGAAGAGCGAACACTGAACCCTGAGGAACCCCAGTGATGAGCTGACAACTTGTGCATTTTAGCCGTTCTTTTACACGACAAAGGTGTTTTAGGGGCCTGGAAATGCCAGCTTTTAAAAACATGTTTCAAAGTTCAAATTTTCGTAAACAATACTGTTATCAGTCTCATTATCTATTACATAAACTGAAAATGTGAGCTTGTGAAAACTAATGTAAGTAATAATACAGTGTTTTAGTCCTTTTTGTGTGAACGTGGGCAACAAAGAAAAACTGCTTTTGTTTTGTAATACATCATACCCTCAGCATTTTGTGTAACTCCCTGACAGGATTAATTTATTCAACTTATATATTTTTGTTCCTCATTACTGAATAATAGGACTGTACTAGGTGTCTGTACTGTACTTTGTGGGATGCTCTTAACCCACTGAAAGTAACTCTGAAGATGGTTTGATGACCACAAAAGGATGCACATGATCAGCAACAACAGTAAGACAGGCTGTGATATTTAAACAATGCTCAGCTGGTATTAAGGATGTGGTAAGAGAAATACACAATCTTGCGAAATCTTGAGGAGCTGCTGCAGATTCAGAACTGCTGTCAAAGGACATCTGAAATTCATGTCCATTTCAGTTCAGTTTTTCACTCAAACTGTAATGCTGATCATATCATATAAAAACACACAGTAGACTGTGGCGCTCACAACGTCATGAACAGGGTCGGGAAGGTTATTTTTATATCACCCATACATTTTTTATTGATTTTTCTGACCTTATTAAATTTACACATCATCTTAAATGTAATATATTTAAATGGAATAATAAGACACTGTTACCAATCAAATGAAATCAGTATCAACAAAACCAATGGTTTAACTGCAGAGGTGACAGAAGCTGCATCTGAAATGACATTAGATTTATTTACACAGACTGTTTAAGGCAGCTCAGGAGTGACATGAATGCATTTAAACCAGTTACAATAGCATAAATAATGTTATGAGATTCATCTTTTAAATATAACATTTTGAACATAGAAATATGAAATGACACGAGGAAAATGCAGATATAGTAATGTGAACTGTACTTTCAGAAAGTTCACTGGTTAGGTGCTTGTTTCCTTCTACAACTTAATTTATGATTCTACAACTTGTCTTTTAAATGTGATTATCATGACTTTTTTTGTTTTTGTTAATACATTTTAATTTGTTTCCCCCAAACAATAGCCAAAAATTAACTGCAACACAAAAAGGAAAAAAATATATATATATATATATATTAGAGAGGAATAAGATGCACACATCATTTATGCATTTGGCAGATGCTTTTAACCAGAGTGAGTTATAAAAGAGGAACAAAAGCAGTTTGTCGTGGAGGCACCTGTAACATCAGTCTGTTGATCCGTCACTTCCATCTCCAACCACGAGAAAACATCACCACAGACTCTTTCCTCAGATGATTCTGGATCATTCAGCCTCGCTGCTGCTGAATGGTCTGTGTTTATAGCTCTCTACACTATAATTCCTTGTTGTTTAAATTGCTAAATACAACTATATCATCAATACATATGATATGATCTAATATTGCCCAGCACATTAATCCGACATCATTAGCTTTTTTATTCTAAATTGTTATGAGCGCTTGACATCTTGGCAAATATAAAAGTGCTGGCTAATGTTAAACGTAAATTCAGTAAGATTGTTATTCACGTCGGCAATAATGATGTTAGATGTGTAAGTGGTGCCTGCAGACAGACTATAAGTAACTGTATTTTCCTGACTTGGTGAATTTCTTTACTTGCAAGACTGATCTTATCAGCAAGAAAAAGATAATCATGCAACATCTGCTACAGTATCGCATCAGAACACTATTGATCCCCCGAGGAACAAGGGGAGAGAAATATTTAACAACAAACTGATTCCCATTTTCTTTCAAAAATACTAGAAAAGGCAGTATCTGTCACGGACCCTGGCAACAGCTTAGCATCAGACCTTCCAGCACCACCCGCTCGTTCACTGTCACCGGAGTTCTTCTCTCCTGCACCTGCACACACTCATCAACTCTCCTTTAAGAACACATTCTGCCTCTCACTCAGTGTCTAGTCTTGTTGATCTCACCTACAGATACCCACTCTGGACCTAGGGCCCATCTAAGACTGTCTTCTTCCAGTCTTCTTCATTCAAACTCTCTCTTAGGAAGTTTGGACGTTTCTCTACACCTCCAGCTAGCGTAAACCCTCTGACAGCCTTCACTGAGATCTCCTGCTATATTGCACTGTGTTCAATAAAACCCTTCTCGGCACTAACCTGAGTCTATCGTCCTCTGTCCGTGACAGTATCCTCATAACTCTGTTCCTTCTTAGAAAGAAATGGTATCTACAAGGATTTCCATTCTGACTGGACCATGGTCGTCCACTAGATGTCTCTCCATCCCAGACTATTGTTACTCCCTCATGAACTACATTTCCCACATCTCGTCAGACTGGGCCTAAATAAACCCTGCTCACTCAGCTATTAAATGCAAAGTCTTGCATGTAGCCTTGTATCCTGGTTTTCTTCTGTCTTTTTTCCTGGTTTTGATTCTCTGCCAAATGTCATGAAGAGAAAAGAAGAGACTCTATAACATCTCACTGTTACTGATTCATCATGCAGCTCAAAGCATTATGGGTAGAATCTCTCATCAGTCTATTCTGATTCATCAACACAGTTTCACTGATCCAGTAACATAAAACCCAGGATAGAGCGGCTGAGTGAATGTGGTCTGGACTGTGTGGATGAGGCTCATTGTGTCAGAGACGCTGTAGAAGGACAGAGTTCCTGCACTCACATCCACAAACACTCCTATTCTACTGCTGATGGACGTCACAGAGAGATCAGTCTCTATGTTATTGTGTCTGAATGAGTATCTGTCAGGAGAGCAGAACAAACTCCAGGACTGATCATTACGTCCAAACAAACACTCATTACCCCGTCCCTTCCTGCTGATGCTCTTATATGATACTGATATACGCCCACGTCCACTGCACTCAATCTCCCAGTAACAGCGTCCACACACACTCTCACTACACAACACCTGATTCCAATAATCAAATCTGTCTGCATGATCAGGATACGACTGGACTGTGTTAGTGCATGTAATCATTCTGTTGTTCTCAGACAGACAGAGGCGTTTATTCACTGTGTTCAGATCCAGAGTGAACTGATGGGAATCTGATGAAGATAAAAACATATCAAAATATGGAATTATGAATCTGTTTGATGTTTTCATGTAGCTGAACTCTTCATGTTCAGTGTATCATCAGTGTGTCAGTACAGATGAGCAGATATCCTGTGCAAATCATCTTTTACATCATCAATTATAAAACTCTTCTTTCAGCTTCTACAGGAAGAACATGAACACACTCAGTGAGTTTTTCTGCTTGTTTTCTTACTGACTTACATTGTAGGAAGTCGTTCCTGGTCCAGAGAACAATGTTGGTGGATGTGACTGTGAAAATAAACAGACATGAACAGTGTGATTCTCATGATCCTGCATCCATTCCTAACACATTTCTAATATGACGTTCTCCATGATATGAGATGATGATGGACTCGTTTCTGAGAGCAGATGAATCTCCAGGACTTTACCTCTGTCTGAGATCTTCTTGAGCTCCTCTTTGCAGAAATTCTCCAGTTTGTCTCTCAGCTGATTAACAGATTCTCTCAGTTCATTAAAGGAGAAAAGAGAAACGAAGGGGTCGTCATTTACGTCTGTAGATTCAGGAGGTGCTGAGAGAGACTGGAAACTCTACAGAAAACCGATATCAAAACTCATCAGCTCCACACTTCACCCAATAACCTGCACCAACATCAGATTTGATATAGGGTTAGGGTTAGGTTAAGGTTCACTATATGTGAACTTTATAGGAAATGATTTCTATGATAAAACATCTGCTAAGAACATAAATGTCCATCTAACAGCTCCAGCACATCAATGGAGTCTCATTGTAAGGTTGAGTAGATTTGCTCAAGAAAAGCAGCTCAAAGGCTTCGATTAGATTGACGATCATTTGTAACTTTAGAGTGGTTAGAAACACTGAAACTTCACAAGGACCCTTAAGACATGCGCAGGTTTGGTTTGGTTTCTATTTTGGGGTATTCATGATCAAATTCATCAATGTGTTACAGACCAATAAAAATCAGTTCATCAAGTCTGAGGGTCACCTAATCCAATGTTTGATGATTTCCAGAGCTGAACGACATGTGTAAGCGGCATCTCATTCAGATGATCAAATGAAGTCTGACTAATGATTATATAATACGACACTGATGAAATGTTTCTCTGTGAGTCTCCTGTCACAGCAGGATGTGTCTCAAGTCCACTATGATGGTGTTCTTCTAGATCTGTGTTACCTGCAGGAACTGGATGTGATCCTGTGTGTGTGAAAGCTGCTCCAGCTCAGCGTCTCTCCTCCTCAGATCATTGATCTCCTGCTCCAGTCGCTCCAGTCGTCCTTCAGCTCGACTCACCGCTCGCTTTTCCTGATCTCTGATCAGCCGTATCAGCTCAGAGCGGCTTCTCTCAATGGAGCGGATGAGCTCAGTAAAGATCCTCTCACTGTCCTCCACTGCTGTCTGTGCAGAGCGCTGTTAGGACACACAGTGATTCAGGCTTCAGTGGGACTGAAAGAGACAAGAGAGTCTGAACTGAGACTGAGACAAACTTCTCTTCTTCTCCAGACTCACCTTATGAGACTTCACAGCCTCTTTCAGCTGCTGAAGATCTTTCTCTCTCTGCTGGATTCTCTGCTGGAACGTCTTCTGCGTCTCCTTCAGCTGCTTCTGCAGGACAAACAGATGATAGTGAATGTCACAGAAAACTACTGACACTAAATCATGATGTGACTCCAGTAAAAGTGGAGCTGATAACTAATGGCTGTAGGTTTAAACTCCAGAAGGGATGATGGATCATTTACCACCATCATACATGAATTATCATGAAGATTAAGGAGTGTTTCACACTAAAAGTGTAAATATTACAAAAGTGAAACTGACACAGAGCTTCACACTGACAGTGTTTCTGTGTAATTAAGCTGCTGCTCTACACAGAAAATAAACAGACTATTGGATCATTACACTGAGTATTACCTCGATCTCTAGTCTTAAATACCTGTTTCTCTGTTCTCTGTGCTGCAGCTGATACAGCGTCATGGTTTTTATGTTCATCCATCGTACACAGCAAACATATACATTTCTGATCAGTGCGACAGAAAACCTCGAGGAGCTTCTCATGTTTCTGGCAGATCATCTCCTGCAGTCGTCCAGTGGCATCAGTCACTTTGTGTCGTTTTCCTGAGCGAAACTCCTCGTGCCGCTCAAAATGAGTTTGACAGTAAGACTCTAGACACACCAGACAGGACTTGACGGCTTTGTATTTTCTTCCAGTACAGACGTCACACTGCACATCTCCAGCTCCAGCATAACAGGCAGCAGAACGTTTCCTCTTCTTCAGTTTCTCCACCATTTCAGCCAGGATGGTGTTTTTAGCTAAAACAGGTCTTGGACTGAAGGTCTGTCTGCACTGAGGGCAGCTGTAGACTCTCATCTGATCCTCCTGATCCCAGCAGCCTGTAATACAGCTCTTACAGTAACTGTGTCCACACTGGATGGTCACTGGATCCTTCAGGAGATCCAGACACACTGGACACTTGAACTCATCCTGAAAAACTCTGGCTCCTGCCATTTTACTGCTTGAATACAGAGACACAAACACACAACAGCTCAACTAGACTTCAGTTTCTCTTTCCCTGAACTCATGTGGTTCCTTTTTCCTGGTTCTGTGTTTGAGTGACGTGTAAAACAGGTTTGTCTGTGAGTCTGTAAAGCAGGCTCCTCATTTGTGAGTTTAGTTTTGACACACCTGACTGTTATTAAAGTAAACACATACCTTGACTAGTTGATTCAGGTACGTTAAATTTGTGATCAAACTAAACTGGGAAAGTGACTCTACTAGGCCCTCATTTATTAACACACAAGTACACACAAGGCTGCATTAACCATTGGGCTAAGTGGGGCTGAAGCCCCGGGGCCCGAGCAAGGAGGGGGGCCTATGATTGGCTGTGGAGTAGATTGACTGGCTATCGGTAGTGCCGATCACCAAAGCCCCACTACGCCCCTACATATTAGCATTATTAGGAGTTTTTAGGAGTCAAATCCCCATTTTATTTTACTAAAGCTGATGATAGTGTGAAAGTTGTGGAATAGCAAGTGGACCGGGCACATGGAGCAGATAAAAACAGTGTCATCGTTCCCACAGATTTTAGGTTAGTTTGATTATAAATTTGCTGGATGTATAGAAATTGCTTTTTGTGTTTGAACAACGTATATTCGCTGTATTATTATATTATATTAACGGTATTCATTGTGTATTTATAATATTGCATTTTCGATAACAACAAAGCTTTATTTTAACGTAGTAGTGGAGGAGGCTAGAGGAGGAAAAACGGTTTGTAAAGAGCTTGTATTCTGGAAATTGTGACACAGTAGGCTACTAGCTGTTCATCCATTTTGATTTCCACCCTTGTTTGGATGCCCCGTTTCTATTGGACGCACGTGTGAACATCACAGAGCGCAGCTGCAAAAGTTTAACTATTTTGAACTTTGACCGTTGCGTGTGTGCTTTGGTCAGCACAGCCACGAAACGCCCTTGCGGGGTGCAAGCCATTGAAAAAAATGCATCACAAACTTACATGGTTGGAACTACAGCTCTCGACTTGTGGTTAGAAGCATAGTTCCTTGTTAGTAAGACATATGGGCTCAATAAATTATGCTCTTGGGCACAATAAGCAGGCTAACATGCAGTACAATCTATATCTTCCATTCTATCTAAATATAAATGCATTTTAATCTATGTATTTTTGAAGGTCCACTGAAAAGCCTTAAAACACGCAACGTTATTCTATGTGGTGACGTAATTTCAACTGAAGTAGGAAAACAGGGAGGGACATTTCATTTATATCTGCTTGGGACAGAGCCGTTGAGCTCGGTAAAGCCATAGTCTAAATGATTACCCCCTAGATTCAATATGAAACTCTTACTAAAACAAAATAGTAATTATAATCATGCTGAGGCTGTGTAGTTGTAGTTAAAAGTGTTTAATATACACAAACTCGCGCATATGATCCGTTCCGTGTGATCGCGTCTCTGGACCGGAGCCGACCGTGCACGCTACCTCATTTGCCTCAATCGAAGGCATTTTTACACTGTCTATCGCCTCCATTGTACCATTCACCATACAGAAAATACTACACTGTGCACAAGTAAGTATAGTGTAGGGAGCAGGACACATCGGATTCTAGAGAGCATTTGATTGGACAGAAAGTTTGATGAGAAGCTGAAGTGCAGTGTGATCTCTTCAAAATCATTGATTCATATCAACGGAAGTGAGATGCTGTAAGTTTTGAATGCTTATATCTTGTAAATGAGAATTTTGCAGTTGCTTTTGAGCACACTAGCTTATAGCTTATAGAACCATTCGGCACGATAGTGGAAAAGCAGCTAAAATTAAAGTTTTTTAGCTGCTTTTCCACTATCGTGCCGAATGGTTCTTAGAACATTCAGGTACGGTTCCAGTTGTGTTTCCACCTGAGCCTGGTTGTCACGGAGTCACCAGGCTCTCTCACCACCACACAATGATCCCAATCACCTGAATTCTGAACACCTGCACTCAATCAGCACACCCTCATCAACCACACCATATAAGCGCACACCTCAGTTCATTCCTTGTCTGTCCTCAGTTTGGATACAGGCTCTTTATCCAGCGATCTCCTGTTCCTACGAACTATCTCCTTTGAACAACGATTATCTCCTTGAAGTTACTTCTGACCACAGATTATCTTTCTGACACCGAGGTGTGTGTTTCCCGAACTCTGTTCACCTCCTGAAGTAAGACTATTCCTGTTATATCTACCATCCACAAGTTCTACATTCCTCTGCTCCCAATACCTGTTAAGTTTGCTTTTCATTTAATAAATACTGGATTGAACTCACCTTCCTGTCCAGCTTTTGTGTATATTCTGACAGAAGGACAGACCTGGCAAGATGAATCCGACAGATCCCGATCCATTTAAGGAGGCGGTTGAAACGATGAGAAGAGGACTCACCAGTCACACTGCTACACCTGTCACTACCGCTCCGTCCGTTCAACACTCTCCTTCTCCGATCGTTGTTGCCAGTCCCATGGTCAATCCAGCACCCTACGCTGGCGCGGCGGAGGATTGCAATGGCTTTTTATTGCAGTGTTCACTGGCACTTGAAATGCAACCACTGCGATTTCCTATTGAACGTTCTAAGATCTCATATGTTATTTCTCTGTTAACAGGAAGAGCATTGCAATGGGCAGAAACTATGTGGTATCAGTCTGGTCCCGTTATGCAGTCATTTGAAAACTTTGTGGCCCACTTCCGTGATGTATTCAGATGCCCCATAGGAGACTCCTCCATCTGCGACCAGTTATATCACATCCATCAAGGGAACAGCTCAATCTCAGATTATGCTCTAAAATTTCGAACCCTCGCCACCTCTAGTGGATGGAATGAGCGAGCCCTGTTGACTACTTACCGTCAGAGTTTAAACCCTACATTACGACTGCAACTGGCCATTTACGATGATTCTATAGATAGGTTTGGAAAAATTCATCCAACAATCCATCAGAGTGTCTCACTGCATGCAAAGCTGCTTGGAAGAAACGTCTGTCTTGCAATCCTCTGTCACTCACCACCGTATGCCAGGGTGACCCAACTTCCCAGAACCAGAGTCTGAGCCTATGCAAATAGACAACACCCGCTTATCACCTACTGAACGCAGCCGTCGGCTGACCCAGAATCTCTGTCTGTATTGTGGAGCTGGAGGGCATGTAATTTCTTCATGTCCAATTAGACCACCTTGGTGAGTGCAGTTGTAAGTCCTTCCATTAAACTTTCTCCACTGACTACCACTGTTTCAGTAATTACTGCCAACCATGTTGTTACAGTCACCGCCCTCCTTGACTCTGGGTCAGCCGGTAACTTCATTTCCGGACAACTCTGCAGGCAGCTCAACCTTCAGAAGACCTCAACTCCGACCCCGTACAAGGTCCAGTCAGTAACTGGAAGAACCATATGTAGAGGCTACATTCGTCATCAAATCAAACCCATCCTGCTGAGAGTTGGCTGCCTGCACGTTGAATCTTTCTCTCCACTGGTTCTGGAAGGTTCTACCGTCGCTGTCATCCTAGGGTAGACGTTCTGCAATGGGGTGAAAACTGCTTCCCTCACTGCTTTCCAGAGCTACCTCTACAATCTCCAGATCCTACTGTAATAATGCCAGTTAACTCCACAACGATAGAAAGTCCCACGGAACAAAGATCAGTGGACATCCCAGAATGGTATGCCCCATTTGCAGATGTCTTGCCCAAAACTAGCCTCCCAACTCCCGTTTGTTGTGGTTGCACGCTTAGAGTTTGAGCTCTGTCGAGTTAATTTCTTATTATCTTTTTCAATTCAAAATCAATTTTATACACCATCATTCTCGTTTCTTATAACGTGTGAATATACCCCCTATTGTATTCTACAACTAAAACATCCGGATTGCTTTGTTATCACTAGTTTTGTCTTGATTTCCCGAGTCGCTAGCTTATAGCCCGTTAGCAGCACTAGCGTGGTTGCCGCTAATCCTGCTTGCATTGTTTACACACTGCTTACACACATTTCCATTGTTTACTCACTGTTACTTGCTTTAATGGCGAATTTGTGTCCACCTTTGAGTGCAGGTGAGGACACGTTCGAGCTGCACTCGTTGCAGCTCGAGCTGGAGGCCGTGGAGAAGCACCCTCCGCCGCCTCCGGTCTTTGAGATCTCCACCCGGAACCGCTTCGCTCCCCTCCGCGAGACGGAACGCGACGCTGTGATCGTTGGAGACTCCATTGTCCGGTACGTACGTGCTACTTTAGCTAAAGGTAAAGTCCACACCCACTGTTTTCCTGGTGCTCGCGTTCTCGATGTTTCTGTGCAGATACCCGCAATCCTGAAGGACGGCGAGAGCGTCGGCGCGATCGTCCTGCACGCGGGGGTGAACGACACCAGGCTGCGGCAGACGGAGGTTCTGAAGAGGGACTTCAGCAGCCTGATCGAGACGGTTCGCAGCACGTCGCCCGCGACGAGGATCATCGTGTCAGGACCGCTTCCCACGTATCGACGTGGGCACGAAAGGTTCAGTAGACTCCTTGCTCTAAATGAATGGTTATTGACATGGTGTAAAGAACAGAAACTGCTCTTTGTTAATAATTGGAATCTTTTCTGGGAACGTCCTAGGCTTTTCCGTGCGGATGGCCTGCACCCCAGCAGAGTCAGAGCGGAGCTGCTGTCGGACAACATGTCCAGGACACTACGCTCCATTTGACTAGTAAGTACATTCTCAAATGATTGCTATGATGGCTTTTGTTCTGAACGCTGATAGTAGTTGCACTCTCCAATCTATAAAGACTGTGTCTGTTCCTCGAATAGTAAGGTCAAAACATAAATTTAATGCAGGATCTAGAAAAAATATGATCGTAATTAAACCAGAAAAAAGCAAAATACACGAACAGAAACCATTTTTAAAGCTTGGGCTCCTAAACATTAGATCACTTGCACCCAAAGCAGTTATTGTGGATGAAATGATCACAGATAATAGTTTTGATGTACTCTGCTTAACTGAAACCTGGCTAAAACCTAATGATTATATTGGTCTAAATGGGTCTACTCCACCAAACTACTACTATAAGCATGAGCCCCGTCAGAGTGGTCGTGGTGGTGGTGTTGCAACAATATATAGTGATATTTTCAGTGTTACTCAGAAAACAGGATACAGGTTTACTTCATTTGAAATACTTTTGCTTAATGTTACTCTGCCAGATATGCAAAAGAAATCTCTCCTATCTCTTGTTTTAGCTACTGTGTATAGACCGCCAGGACCATATACAGATTTCCTAAAAGAATTTGCAGAATTCCTTTCAGAACTATTGGTTAATTTTGATAAAGTGCTAATTGTTGGCGATTTTAACATTCACGTTGATAATACAAATGATGCGTTAGGACTTGCGTTTACTGGCCTAATAAACTCTTTTGGAGTCAAGCAAAATGTCACTGGGCCCACTCATCGTTTTAATCATACGCTAGATTTAATTATATCGCATGGAATTGATCTTACTGATATAGATATCATACCTCAAAGTGATGATGTTTCTGACCATTTCCTTGTATCGTGCATGCTGCGTATCACTGATATTAACTGTATGGCTCCGCGTTATCGTCTTGGCAGAACTATTGTTCCAGCCACCAAAGATAGATTTACAAATAACCTGCCTGATTTATCTCAACTGCTCTGTGTACCCCTTAATACACAGGATCTAGACAAAATGACTAGCAATATGGGCACCATCTTCTCCGATACGTTAGAAGCTGTTGCCCCCATCAAATTGAAAAAAGTTAGAGAAAAACGTATTGCACCATGGTACAACAGTAATACCCATTCCCTCAAAAAAGAAACTCGCAATCTTGAGCGCAAATGGAGAAAAACTAACTTGGAAGTTTTTAGAATTGCATGGAAAAACTGTATGTCCAGATACAGACAGGCTTTAAAAGCTGCTAGGGCTGAGCATTTCCGCGAACTCATAGAAAATAACCAAAACAATCCTAGGTTTTTATTTAGCACAGTGGCTAGATTAACAAATAACCAGACGCCACCTGATCTAAATATTTCTTTACAGTTTAATAGTAATGACTTTATGAATTTCTTCACTGATAAAATAGATAACATCAGAAATACAATAACCAATGTAGATTATACTGCATCTAATATGTCAACTTCTTTCGTCGCACCCAAAGAAAAACTGCAGTACTTTACCGCTATAGGACAGGAAGAGTTAAATAAACTCATCACTGTGTCTAAACCAACAACATGCCTATTAGATCCCGTACCCACTAAATTACTAAAAGAATTGTTACCTGTGGCAGAAGAACCGCTTCTCAATATTATCAACTCATCGTTATCTTTAGGTCACGTCCCTAAACCATTCAAGCTGGCGGTTATTAAGCCTCTTATTAAGAAACCACAACTAGACCCTAGTGAACTGGCAAATTATAGACCCATTTCTAATCTTCCATTTATGTCTAAAATTTTAGAGAAAGTTATATCTGTTCAACTGTGCTCATTCTTGCAAAAAAATGATATCTATGAAGAATTTCAGTCAGGCTTCAGGCCCCATCACAGCACAGAAACTGCACTTGTTAAAATCACTAATGACTTGCTTCTTGCGTCAGACCAAGGCTGCATCTCACTGCTAGTTTTACTTGATCTTAGTGCTGCGTTCGACACTATAGATCATGACATACTAATAGATCGACTACAAAATTATGCAGGTATCCAAGGGCAGGCTTTAAAATGGTTTAGATCCTACCTGTCTGATCGCTACCACTTTGTTTATTTAAATGGGGAGTCATCTCAGTTATCACCAGTAAAGTATGGAGTGCCACAAGGATCTGTTCTAGGTCCTCTACTATTTTCAATATACATGCTGCCCCTTGGTAATATTATTAGAAAACACGGGATTAGTTTCCATTGTTATGCTGATGATACTCAACTATATATCTCAACAAGACCAGATGAAACTTCTGAATTATCAAAGTTAACAGAGTGCGTTAAAAATGTAAAAGATTGGATGACCAACAATTTTCTGCTATTAAATTCAGATAAGACAGAGATATTACTTATTGGACCTAAAAACAATACACAGAATCTTTTGACTTACAATTTACAACTAGACGGATGTACTGTTACTTCCACTACAGTCAAAAGCCTGGGTGTTATATTAGACAGCAACTTGTCTTTTGAAAATCATATTTCTCATGTTACAAAAACAGCATTCTTCCATCTTAGAAACATTGCCAAGCTGCGAAACATGTTACCTGTTTCTGATGCAGAAAAGCTAGTTCATGCATTCATGAGCTCTAGACTGGACTATTGTAATGCACTATTAGGTGGTTGTCCTGCATCTTCAATAAACAAGCTACAGATAGTCCAAAATGCAGCTGCTAGAGTCCTTACCAGGTCAAGAAAATATGATCATATTACCCCAATTTTAAAGTCTCTGCACTGGCTACCTATTAGGTTCCGCATCAGCTACAAAATAGCACTTCTTACCTATAAGGCACTTAACGGTTTAGCTCCTGCGTACCTAACTAGTCTTCTACCACGCTACAATCCATCACGCTCCCTAAGGTCACAAAACTCTGGACTGTTGGTAGTACCTAGGATAGCAAAGTCCACTAAAGGAGGTAGAGCTTTTTCACATTTGGCACCCAAACTCTGGAACAGCCTTCCTGATAACGTTCGGGGTTCAGACACACTCTCTCTGTTTAAATCTAGATTAAAGACACATCTTTTTAGCCAAGCATTCAAATAATGCATCTCATAAACTTTTTCTGCAGCTATATCTGATCAAATGTTCATTATCAATCTTTAAGCTCTGGTTAACAAATCTTTCTTTTCTTAGTTTGAACAGCAGCTACGCTAATTATGTTCCTATTTGTTCTCTGTTCCTGCCATGGGATTGACATCCCATGGTAACTAGGAATTCACAAGCTCCAGTCTGGATCCAGAACACTTAAGAAAAGATGATGCCAACCCCTCAGAGGACTTCAGATGATGCCAACCCTGAAAACATACAGCACTACCGAATTCTGCTACTAATTTATAGTGTTCTTTGTCTGTTTGATTACATCATTACTTGATCTTTACCACACATCTCTACCATATGTACATCAAGCTACTACTACATATATTGTAAAAATGTCAATTATATTATATGAATATGAAATATATGAATATTGCGTCATGCCATATGGCCTGGTCAATGCTTCCTCCATATTCCAGGACTTCATGAATGAGGATTTCCTCAACCGCTTTGTGGTAGTGTATATCGACATCCTGAGCCTGGCCAAACATCGCCATCACGTTTTGGAGGTCCTACAGCGTCTGCGTGAGAACCAGCTTTTCCTAAAAGCAGAAAAATGCAGCTTCCACCAATCCTCCATCCAGTTCCTTGGGTATAACATCTGTAAGGAGGGCATTCTCATGGACAAGGGGAAGGTATCAGCAGTGAGGTCCTGGCCAACTCCCACCACCATAAAAGAACTCCAGAGGTTCCTAGGCTTTTCCAACTTTTATCGCCGGTTCATTCAGAATTACAGCTCCATTACAGCTCCTTTGACCTCACTGCTGAAAGGCAAACCCAAGTCTCTGTGCTGGACCTCAGAAGCTGAACGAGCAATGCAACAACTAAAAGTAGCTTTTACCTCTGCTCCACTCCTCCTCCACCCTGATCCTGAAAAGTCCTTCGTAGTAGAAGTTGACGCTTCCATCTCTGGAGTGGGGGCAGTATTGTCTCAGCAGCAGGAGAGAACCTCCAAACTCCTTCCATGCGCCTTCTCTAAAAAAACTCAGCCTGGCGGAGCAAAATTATGAAATTGGAAACAGAGAACTTCTTGCTATCAAGCTTGCCCTAGAGGAGTGGAGGCACTGGTTAGAAGGAGCCAGGCATCCCTTCACAGTACTAACAGATCACAAAAATGTGCAGTATCTCTGTGAAGCTAGAAGACTAAATCCCAGACAGGCCCGATGGGCACTCTTTTTCACCAGATTCAACTTTATAATCTCTTATCGTCCCGGATCCAAGAATGTGAGGGCAGATGCTCTCTCCCGACTTCATACCCCTGTTGGATTACAAATTTCTAAAAGGTTATGTATATTGTGATTTAGCAGACAGCCCAAGCCCTGAGACAGTAACCTTTTGTCTTTATACATTTCCTGAGCATCTGGCAGGTTTCCCAAGTTAAGTGTGAAGTCTAAGCTCAAGGTACAACTGTGCCTTTTGTTTAGCACCTTTGCATTTGAATGACACTTGTATGCTAAATAGATCAAGGCTGGGAAAAATCTTTTACTGGGCTGATTTCCTGTACCACATTTGCATGCTTTGTTTAGATTGATTCCACCTCTATGTACTCCGCCTCCTTCAAACCTATATACTTTGCTGTGCTGAGATATTGTCAGACTTTTGAGGACTGCAGAGCTACGCAGCGCATTCTCAATAAAGAATTCTGCTGAAGATACCCAAGAGTCTCCTGGTCTTCGCTTCTGAGTTTCCAACACCCCCGATGAAACTCCAGATCAACCCGAACCAGTACTTCCCTCCTCCCTCATTGTCAGTCCCATCCAATGGGCCATAGAGGAACAGATTGCTGACGCTACCCTCTCTGAACCAGGTCTGCCGGGCTGCCTAGCTGGACGTATCTATGTACCCAAAGCTCTTCGATTACAGCTCATCCATTCTGCTCACTCTTCATTGGGCACTGGCCACCCAGGGACCACACAGACCCTCTCGCTACTAAAAGTTAGGTTCTGGTGGCCTGGCATGGCTAATAACATCCGACGATACGTCCAAGGCTGTCAGGAATGCGCAACATTGAAGGTCCCACACCATCTGCTGACTGGTAAACTTCTTCCTCTGCCCGTTCCTCATCGCCCCTGGTCACACCTAGGGGTGGACTTCATTTCTGATCTGCCTGCATCTGACGGACACACCTGCATCCTCGTGATCGTAGACCAAGGCCTGCAAGTTGATCCCTTTACAAGGTCTCCCCACAGCAATGGAAACTGCAGAAGCTATGTTTAACCAGGTATTCAGAAATTTTGGTATCCCCGAAGATGTAGTGTCTGATCGTGGACCACAATTTATATCTCGCTTTTGGAAGGCATTCTTCTCCCTCCTAGGTGTGACCATGAGTCTAACGTCGGGATACCATCCTCAATCTAACAGGCAGACGGAAAGGAAGATCCAGGAGATCAGTCGCTTCCTGGGAACCTTCTGCCAGAGCCACCAGAACTCCTGGAGCCAGTTTCTCGCCTGGGCCGAGTATGCACAGAATTCTCTCCGCCACCAGACAACCAGTCTTACACCTTTTCAGTGCATACTCGGCTATCAGCCTCCTCTCTTCCCATGGTCAGGCGAGCCATCTGGGGTTCCATCTGTCACCCACTGGTTCCAGGAGAGCGAGAGGGTCTGGGACGAAGCGCATCACCACCTACAGAGGGCAGTGCGCAGGTACAAGAACTATGCTGACACCCGTAGACAACCTGCTCCCACCTACCAACCTGGGCAAAAGGTGTGGCTGTCTACCCGAGACATCCGCCTGCACCTCCCCTGCCGAAAGCTGAGTCCCAAATATACTGGTCCCTTCCAGGTCATCAAACAGATCAACCCCAGCACTTATGAGTTAAAGCTGCCCACACACTTCAGAATTCATCCCACTTTTCATGTATCCCTGCTTAAACCTCACCATCCTCCTGTTTCTGTTTTACCTACAGAGCCTGGTACCAGTGATGACCCCCCAGTACCTCAGATTGTGGACTCGGAACCCGTCTACACGGTGAAGGAGATCCTGGACTCTTGACATTGTAGAGGCCACCTTGAATACCTCGTAGACTGGGAGGGGTATGGACCTGAGGAGCGGTGCTGGGTCCCACGTGACGACATCCTGGATCCTCTCCTCACAGAATTGCACCAACAACACCCACTGCGCCCAGCTCCCAGGAACAGAGGTCAGCCACCACGGCGTCGAGGTCCCCGGCCCACAGGAGGGGGCCGTGGAGGAGGGGATACTGTCACGGAGTCACCAGGCTCTCTCACCACCACACAATGATGCCAATTCTGAACACCTGCACTCAATGCGCACACCTCAGTTCATTCCTTGTCTGTCCTCAATTTGGATACAGACTCTTTATCCACCGATCTCCTGTTCCTACGAACTATCTCCTTTGAACAAAGATTATCTCCTTGAAGTTACTTCTGAACACGGATTATCTCTCTGACACCGAGGTGTGTGTTTCCCGAACTCTGTTCGCCTCCTGAAGTTAGACTATTCCTGTTATATCTACCATCCACAAGTTCTACATTCATCTGCTCCCAATACCTGTTAAGTTTGCTTTTCATTTAATAAATACTGGATTGAACTCACCTTCCTGTCCAGCTTTTGTGTATATCCTGACACTGGTACAGCACGCACGATTACAAACCTTTTTCGGCACAGTTAGACAACCATGCTGACAGAGAGTGTGTGCTAAGCAGAAGCGCGCTATTGATCAAACAGCCAAGTAAACATCTACGCTGCATTCATAGCTCATGCATTAATACTGTCAATAAATGTGCTATTTTTAGAAAGGAATTTTACTTTCTGTGTCCATCTCCATTGGCATGCATATCCTCTCAGCATTTGTTGGTAATGCTATTTTATTTTTGCGCCAAGAGTTGTGTCCTTTTTTTCTGTTATTTAACAAAGTAAATCTCAGATAAAAAAACTGAAATATCTGATCATCATCCATATCGCTGTTTACATTACAGTTGCGTTACCAAAGCAACGGCTGGGGGGGCTTCTGTAAAAACCACATGAGCACAGCTAAACCGTACCTTAGTGAAAGGTAGTCTTCTTAAGCCCACTGCTCAGAGGGGCAACATGTCTGATCTGCAGAGCTATTGCTCCTCTGAGCCGTAGCAGTCAAAAAGGGTTTCCTCAGAAACACCGTTCACTTGTACCTCAGTGGAAGGTAGTGTTCTCAAACCCACTTCTCGGAGGGGTGACATGTCTGGTTTGACGATAAAGGTAATGTGATAGGGAGGTCCAGGGGCACCTGTCTGACAAACTGCAGAGAGAAGTGAAGGAGTGGGGCTGCTCAACGCCTCAGCGAGAGGAGCCCAAACTCAGAATATAGCATGAAGGTTGTGTGAATGTTACTCAACCCAGAAAAAAACCCTCAGGGCGAGATCTGAGTTGTGTATCCTGGCCAGGCAGCTCCTCAAAGTGACACCCAGCCAGGATGTGAAGGAGCACAAAGGCTCATTTTCCTGGATGAGGGACCTGCGAGTCCTGAGGTTGTCGTGCTAAACAGGCAACCGTGATGGCCAAGAAAACGGAGTCTGAAGGAGGCTTGGGTCCAGACCATCAGTAGAGCAGTTTTATGAACATAAAATCTGTGCAAAAGATCATCGGTCCAGCCTAGAGACTGCAGTAGAAGCACAGGAGGCTCCTACCCAATCTAGTGGGTGGAAATATGGTAAATTCAGGGGAAGAAAGGGGGCAGATATTAAAAACCCCCCAAAACCCCGGAGGATTATAAAGTTTTACTTTGGTCCGAACGAGAGCATTGAGAATGCCTCGTCTGGATCACTTCCCTCAGGTCTTGCCTACCTCCCTTTGACTCGCACCTTCTCCCAGCCCCACCTGGGGCACGAGTCATGACACTAGCCTTCTGCACCCACCTCCGATCCTCAGACCGGGATGGGCCAGGACCCCTTCGCTGTTCAGGTTCAGACCTGGGCCTTCTTGGAATGAAGGACTTAAAGACAGCTGAACGCACCTTCGGCTCCTTAAACTTCTCGACCACCGTCTCAACGGAGGTACCGAAAAGTTCAGAAGGCGAAACCGGGGAATCGAAGAGAAAGCCCTTCTCTTTTCTCCCAATATACGCCAGGTTCACCCAGAGATGTGTAACCCAGATAGTTATCTAAGTCTCTAATATTTATATAAAATATTTAATTCATACCACTGAAAAACTAAAGGACTAAAAAAAGAAAAAAACCTGTTTATAAATAATTACACTGTTATAAATAATTAAAAGAGACTGAGTTTCCCGAACTGATTACTGATTGGTGAGGTGAAAGGTTAGCTCCGCCTTGCTGAAAAAGTTCCAGAAGAGCGCGTGCGAGCAAAAGAATAGAAGAAACACGAAAAAGTTGTGAACGATGCGAGAGTGAGAGCAAACAGTTAAATGATTCAGTGATGGATTATTAACAGATTAAGAAATAACCTCGCAAGATATTATTTCGTATAACTTCATGCTTTAAGAGAGACGCGAATAGAAACATCACTGAAAGAAAGATGCAACGAGAAGCTGTTGAAATCGAGCTGGTGAAATCGAGCTTAATCTGTACTTCTTCAGAGGAATATTTCATTTACTTTTTTCTTTTTGATACGTTTCTTCTTGGCCAGGTTTTTTTTGTTCGTTTTGTTTTCCCCTCTCTTCTTTGAATGTTTGAAGAACTGCTGCTGTGATTCTGAATCTTGTCCGTGTGGATTCCTGTTCCTGGTTTGGACTGGCGAGCCATCCCGATGTTTCGTACCTGGAAACAGCCATTTTTTTTTTCGATCGGGTAGGACAGAATTGCACACATTTACATTTTAAGTTCATCTGGACCTCCCTGGATACAAAAGTTTTTTCCTCACGGGACTTAACTACTTCTCCCATTGATGAACATTACTGTTCATGACCAATTGGAATTAGGACTCTGATTAACTGTCTGTTTTCTGAACTTGAAACTGAGAGACTGATACTGAGACTGAGAACTAAGGGTGAATTTCAGAGATTGATGTTGAACTTTGGAAACTGATTTTGATACACTGAATTTTGTTTGAACTCTGATATCTTTTTGTTAGTGTCTTGAACTATTGTTGGTTATTGTTACCTATTTGGGTTTTGTTTGTTTTCTATTATTTTAATCTCAAAAGATTACAATTCATTCAAAGACACAAAACAAACAGAACAATACACTTACCTTTTCCTTGATTACCTGCATTTCAGTAGTTCTTGTAGTTATTATATTTTGCTGTCCTTTGCTCTAGTGAGTCGACCCTTGTCTTCTGACTTCTGGTCCGAGTAATCCCACATAGTTGCTGCTGTATCGCAGTTGTGGTCACACCGTAATTTAGAAATTGTGAACCAAGCGCTACCTAGTTCGTGCTACAGATGCCTCTCCGTAACCACCATGGCCGCCATAGATCTGTCCATGGCAGTGGCGGTCTGTTTAGTTTAGGGAAAGACCCTTACCTTTATTCAGGTCCTTCAGCAGATCAGCCTGATACGCTTGAAGCACCGCCATGGCGTGCAGTGAAGCCACAGCCTGACCTGCTGCTGAGTACGCCCTACCATTCAAACGAGATGTATATTGAAGGGGTTTGGATGGTAAGGAAGGAGCCTTGAGAGAGGACGTCTCACCACTAGAAAGATAGCATGCTAGCGTCTCTTCTATAGGGGGCATTCTCTCATACCCTCTCTCTCGCATCCCTTCAGTATTTGAATAACTAGTGTGCTGAAACCTATGGATGCGAGAGGAAAATGGGTTTTTCCATATAGAGATTGAGAAGAAATGGAAGGCTCTCTTGGGCTGGGGGGCTATGGTCAGACAGGTAACGCTCATCGAGGCAACCTCCTCGGCGCCACTTTATTTGCCTGCTTCCACAGCAAGTCAAGCCTCCCCGTGGCGCGTTCCATAACTTCCAGGAGCGCAGCGTACGCAGGGCAGGAGGAATGAGAGGTCTCAGTCTCAACTTCTTCGCCCTCTTCAAGCATCTCCTGCTCCTCCTGGGTGGAACCCATCAGAGCACTGGCCGCTGGATCAGACGACGTAAGAGATATAGCATCGTCATCCAGCAGCTCGCTCTCGTCCGTGACTGATAAGCGAGAAAGAGAAAGCCCCTTCCTTAACTCATCAGCCAGGTGCACCTGTGAGCCCCATGACTTCAGTTTCCTCCATGCCTCAGCAGCTGCAGGACCCGAACCACGGGGAGCAGATGGCTGCCCCTCCTTCCTCGAAAAGAGGGAAAAACGAGAGCGGAGCGTCTTCATAGGAAGATGCTCACAATGAACGCAAACTGCCCCCTCGAGGACATTGCATGCGTGCTCTTCACCCAAACAAACAACGCAAAGATCATGCGTGTCATCTGGCCTCAGAAAATGAGGACACGGATCCACACACTTCTTATACGTTTTGCTAGTGCTCGCCATAATAAAAGAGAGTAAATAGCTCTTACTAGGATGCACTCGCTTCAAACAAAACAGTCACTTAAAGATGAAAAAGAGGATGTTGTGTTCTACCTGCGTCCTTTTATACTGTAGTCACGCCGGTAGTGACGTGCCAGCAGCGACGAGTCGCACCAGAAGTGACGTCATAGGCTGTAGCCGGCCAACACTATGGTAGTTTTTGGATGTAAGCTTCAGACACGAGTCACGCTGAAGGCATTCCCCCTAGCGACCTCTAGAGGACACAGTTCGATGTTCCCTTGAAAGGGAACTTACAAACTCACTTGTTTACACTCTGCCCCTTTCTTGATTGGCAACAGCTGCAAAGTACAACGTGAAAGTGCAAGGCTGATGCTCTGTAGCGAATTCACACATATATAAGTGAGGCATTTTAATTTCAGTTTAAGAGAAGGGAGTTGCGTGACGCACCGCACATGCTCCTAGAATCTGGTTGAGTAATATATAGGCGTCGAAACGAAAGCGCACGGGTTCACGCAGTTTGTGTGAATCTGGCGATAGATTGCGCATCCACTGATTCAAGCAGGAGAAAAAAACCTTCAGCAAATATTTCAACTAAATATTCAGGGGACTTAGTACGTTCTGATGAAAAGGTATATATGGGCCATGGTTAAACAGATGTTTGAGAATACATCGCTTGTCTTACCGGAGAAAATTTATTTGCGTGGTGCCCCCCCCCGGACGTGGTGCCCCTGGGCACTTACCCAATTGCCCATATGGTTAATCTGCCTGTGGTCTGTATACATACTTGTGTAAGTGTGTGTGTGTATACATACAGACGTGTGTGTACACACACACACAAATACATATATACATACATGCATACATACATGTGTGAATAGATAGATGTGCACTATCTATTCTATCTATGTCTTATGACATAAAGTGAATGCTGAATCAATGTGCAATTTTTTTATACCCTGACCCCCACACAATACAGTCATCTAACCCACTCAGACACACACACTTCATCCCTCTCACACATATATACTTACCTGGCCCCCCACACAAAACACTCACATACATATGGCATCTTTAATGATAAACACTGATCACAGTACCCATGCACAGTAAATAAGATGAGTAACTGCATCATTTCACTACGTCTTGCTGGATAACTCTGTGTATGTCACAAATTATCTTTGTATTTTTCTATATTAATGGAAAGATCACATAATGTTTGTCAATGTTTTTGTGCTTTCTACATATTTTCAGTCCAAGCCTGATGCAGGGCAGTTCTGCCGGGGTTGAGGGGTCCCTGCTGCAGTTTTACCCCTAAAAAAAATGACTCATTACAATCGACTTGGAGGACCACATAAGCCATGCAGTGGTGCATGAAGGTATGGTGAGAGCATTTCTCTAGATATTGATATAGATAAATATATATAAATCATTCATATGTTTGTATGTAGAATGATGAGGTAGCCTAAATGATGAGGTAAATACTTTTTAGTGGACACATATACCTTCCAACACATGTGTATTCTCTGTTTTTAACAGGAGCGTCAAGAGGACGTAAAGTGGAAGTTTGCAAAGGTCCATCGTGGAGCTGGAAACAGAGTCACTGTGAGTTATTGTGTGGGGTGGTGAAAGGTCCTGCCTTTCTACAGATGGACAGTAAAAATCAACAGAATGCCATCAAAGACTACCGGGGGGAGAATCGGATGAAACAAGAGATGTCTTTTTATTTATCTTTAAGTATCTGGAGGAGCTGGACACATTCATATCAAATTGTCTTGATGAACAAGGCCTCATGCCATGTTCTGTGAATAATCTTTCAGAGCAAGGAATCTCTCTGTGTAGCCTATGTATGTAGGTATGCAGTGGTGGACGAAGTACACAAGTTGAGTACTTGAGTAAAAGTACAGGTACGTATATAATAAAATATTACTCCAGTAAAAGTAAAAGTGCTCCTCTTTCAATTTTACTCGAGTGAAAGTACAAAAGTACCCGATTTTTCTACTTAAGTAAAAAAGTTCTGATAGATTTATTTAGCAATTTTATATAGGCTACTTAATTGAATTTTATTATAGCACATATTTTTTTTTATAATCCTACTGCTCAAAATACCTGGGATTTTCCCAAAAAATACATTTTTGTTGTTGATATGGACTATGTTGATGAGAGTGATGTAGTAATATTCAATGTGAAGCTTACACTGCCATGTGCCTGAGAGAAAACAGATTTGACCATCATATTTTTACCAGTAAGAAAAAAGTGTTTTAAAGCTTGTTTTGCATAATGTCAGTTATATATGACATGAGAATAAGGCCTGAAGTTAGCAAGAACATTTTAAGGAAAATATAATTATATTTACATAATGATTTTTTCCTTTCAAATATTGTCTGTGTAAAAACACCCCTGGCCAAATGCCCCCAGAGGGCATCACTTGCCACTTTGATAATTACTGTAGTTACCATGTTCTTAACATCACATTCTATGCATGACTTATTTTATTTAAGCTGTTATTTAAATTTTTCGTTTTTGATGTGTCTGAATTCAAGCATTTCAGTGGGCTTAAACAGATCACCTTTTACAGCAGATGTAATTCACAAACAACGGACAGCTTTGACCTAAATATGATTTTCAGTTACAATAATTAATCCTAAAATTCGACATTAGTAACTTACTTTACGCAGCATCAGTCGCGCGTGCACAAGATCTCCCGGTTCTTACTTGTGAATTCAGTTGACTGGAGACTCGCTCTAAACGGATCATTTGAATCAGTGCATTGTCGACTTGAGAACAGCTGCAGTTGGATCATTCCAGTTTATGAATGAATCGTTTGGTGCGATTGGCGAATCAATTTAACAGGTTCATTAAAAAGAATCAGTTTGTTCATGAATCAGACACCGCTTGTGCGTCTCAGAGCACGTGATATTTTATAAGGAGTAACGATATGTTTTATGAAATGTAGTTAAGTAAAAAGTACGATCTTACGCTTTGGAATGTAGTGAAGTAAAAGTGAATGTTACTGAAAATAAAACAACTCCAGTAAAGTACAGATACTTGAAAAATGTACTTAAGTACAGTAACGAAGTACAACTACTTCGTTACTGCCCATCACTGTAGGTATGTGTACTGCATAACAAACTGATTGTCTGATCATTCAACTGTTCATTCAACTGCTCAGACTTATGATATTTGGAACATATATTTTGTTTAACACAACCAGTCAAACGTTTTTGAACAGTAAGATTTATAATTTTTCTCTCTGCCCACCAAGCCTGGATTTATTTGATCCAACAGTAATATTTTAAAATATTTTTACTATTTAAAATAACTCTTTTTCTATTTGAAACAGTTTTCTATATTTCTATAAAAATGTAATTAATTCCATTGAGTTCAAATGTGACGTTTAGCATTACTCCAATCACATGATCCTTCAGAAATCATTCTATATTGTGATTTGCTGCTCAATATTATTATTATTATTACTATTGTGATGAGTGTCCCGAGGAGTCATCAGCGTCGCCCTGGAAACAAACAAGGAACACCTGCACGCGCTCATCACCGGCTGATCGGCCCTAGTGGGTGAAGGCCATCGAGCTGGCAGATGTGGCCCAACAGCGGGATACAGGGGAGCGAGCGCCGCCTTTTCCCCGGAGGGTGGTCCAGGAGCGACGTGCGCCGGAGGGCACCCCACGACCAGTAAGCAGGCTGGTGGCTCCCTCACCACGGGATGAGCCCATGCCAATGGAAGCCCCCGTGTCTCCCCCTCGAAATTGGCTGGCAGGCTGCATTGTTCATCGCGATCTGCCCACGGGGGCCCCAGAGGTGGAGGTGAAGATCAACGGAAAACCTTACCATGCCCTCCTGGATTCCGGCAGTGCGGTCAGCCTGGTTCAGCCCCACATATTAGCGCCACGGGGAGAGTCTAAAGCCGTCCTCCTCATAACATGTGTCCACAGAGATACTCAACAAGTGCCTGCTCGGAAGGTGTTGATCTCAGCCGCTCCTGGTGCCTGGCGAGTCGAAGTGGGACTAATGAAGGACTTTCCTGTGCCCGTGCTGCTCGGGAGAGACTGGCCCGGGTTTGACCGCCTGCTCACCACAGCTACGCAGTCTGCCAGCCCCAGAGGGTGCCGCCGAAGACGGAGGCCGACGCGAGGACCACGTCAGCGCCCCGTCCTTTTCACTTCGGACAGCGGGAGAGATGGTGAGTCCCCCTCCCAACTTTCTAATCTTTTCTATGATGTGTTTCAGCAGGGCACGGGAGGGGGCTCATTCGCAAAGGAACAACGCGAGGACGACAGGCTGAAACATTGCTGGAACCAAGTCCGTTCTGTCGAGGGCAAGGAAGTTCAGTCTGGTCCCCATCCTCCTCCGCACTTTATAGTGAAAAATGGCCTGCTTTACTGTGTCGCTCAGCGAAGGGGGGAGGAAATGTTGTTGTTGGTCATGCCCCATACGAAGACAGAAACAGTGTTGGAGCTGGCACATTCGCACCCTATGGCAGGTCATCTAGGAGTGGAAAACACCATTCAGCGAATCCGCGACCAATTCCACTGGCCGGGCCTCGAGGCCGAGGTGAAGCACTTCTGTCAAGCCTGCCCTACCTGCCAGGTGACCTCACCCAGAAAGCCTCCCCCCAGTCCACTGTTTCATCTGCCCGGGGACATGAGCACATCCTGGTGATCGTCGACTATGCCACCCGGTATCCAGAGGCAGTCCCACTTCGAAAAGCTACTGCTAAGGCCATTGCCCAGGAGCTTTTCCTTCTCTCCAGCCGAGTCGGCATCCCAGCAGAGATCTTGACCGATCAGGGTACCCCCTTTATGTCCCGGTGAAGCAGTTGAGGACCACAGTTTACCATCCACAGACAGATGGACTGGTCAAACGCTTCAATCAGACCCTCAAGCAGATGCTGATACGCGTGGCTGCAGAGGATAAATGCGACTGGGACCTCATGCTCCCCTATATTCTCTTCGGCATCCGTCCGACAGGCCTCAACTGGCTTCACCCCCTTCGAGCTCCTCTTCGGCTGGCAGCCCCGCAGCCTCCTGAACGTGGCAAAGGAAGCCTGGGAGCAACAGCCTGCAGCCCAACGCACCGTGGTGGAACACGTGAGACAGATGAGGGAGACGATCGACTGGGTCATGCCGTTAGTCTGGGAACATCTGGTAAAAGCTCAGCAGGCCCAACAACGCCACTATAATCAGGCCGCCCAACCACAGGAGTTCCAACCCGGAGACCGGGTTATGGTCCTAGTCCCCAACGCTGCCTGCAAATTTCTGGCCGCCTGGCAGGGCCCGTATACAGTTCTGGAAAAAGCTGGACCAGTCACCTACCGTCTGCGTCAGCCAGGAAGAAGGAGAGCGGATCAGCTGTACCACATCAACCTCCTAAAAAACTGATAGGGAATAGAGACCAGCTCTCGGCTCTCGCAACCACCGACCCCGTGGTTGTTGATGTCAAACCCCATCTCTTGGCGGCCCAGAAGGGGGAGCTGCAGCACCTGGTCGGTCAGTTCTGTGATGTGTTTTCTCCGATTCCTGGGCAGACTAACGTCCTCCAACATAACATCTGGACACCCCCAGGAGTCATCGTCTGGCAATGGCCCTACCGTGTCCCTGAGGCTCGTCGGCAGGCTATCGAGGAGGAAGTACAACAAATGCTGAAGTTAGGGGTGATAGAACCATCACGCAGCCCATGGTCCAGCCCAATCGTAATGGTCCCAAATCCGGATGGCACCCTCCGCTTCTGCAATGAGTTCGACGAGTACCCCATGCCTCGGGTGGACGAGTTGCTGGACCACTTGGGAAGGGCCCGGTATATCTCAACACTGGATCTCACCAAAGGTTACTGGCAAGTACCCCCCAAGTTACTGCCAACCCTCGCAAATGCCATCTTGCATTCTATGAGGCAAAGTATCTGGGTTTCCAGGTGGGACAAGGTCTTATTAAGCCCCAGGAAAAAAAAAAGTGGAGGCTGTCCGAGCGGCACCAAAACCCGAGACTAAAACCCAGGTACGAGCTTTCTTAGGGTTGGTGGGGTACTATTGCTGTTTCATCCCTAACTTCTCTTTAGCCGCCCCTCTGACAGACCTGACCAGAAAGGGGCATCCGGAGAAAGTTCGTTGGACGTCAGCAGCGGAGGAAGCCTTCCAAATGGTGAAGACTGCTCTCACTTTGGAACCAGTCCTCCGTGCCCCGGATTTTAGCTGCCCCTTTCTGCTGCAGACGGATGCCTCCGATACAGGACTAGGAGCCGACCTGTCACAGGTCCAGGAAGGTGAGGAGCATCCGATCTTGTTTATCAGCAGGAAGTTGATGCCAGCCGAGAGAAACTACGCTGCGGTGGAGAAGGAAGCCTTGGCCATCAAGTGGGCAGTCCTGGAGCTGCGGTACTACCTCCTCGGCCGAAGGTTCACCCTGGTAACAGACCATGCTCCCCTACAGTGGATGGCCCGCGCCAAGGACACCAACGCCAGGGTGACCCGATGGTTTCTCGCACTCCAGGACTTCCACTTCATTGTGCGCCATCGGGCAGGAGCCGCGAACGCCAACGCAGATGGCCTCTCTCGGATTTGGGCAACTTTTGCAGGTCTGTCAGGGGTCACTCCCCACCCACTCCTTCTTTCTCCCCTACTCACTCATATTGTTCACAGGACCAGGACAACGCTTGGGGGAGGGGGGGTGTGACGAGTGTCCCGAGGAGTCATCAGCGTCGCCCTGGAAACAAACAAGGAACGCCTGCACACGCTCATCACCGGCTGATTGGCCCTAGCTGAACCGAATCAGGAGGCAGCTACATAAGCCGCATGAGTGCTGCAAGAAGAGGAGATCCCTCTCCAAGAGACTGGACATTAACGGCTTCTCTCTTTGTTCTTTTAGACAGCAGCTGGTGACTGATCTGCCAAACACGAGCACCCCACGGACCCACTGCACTGCTAAGAAGAAAGCACGCCACTCACCGGAGCACTCACCTTGTGTTTTTCCTCCCTCACCTCTTTGTAAATAAAACCACCCTCCGGGGTCTTTATTTTGAGCCATCCTTGTCGTGTGATTCTTCACCCCGTGACACTATTATTAAGTTAAAAACAGCTGAGTAGACTTTTTTCAGGTTTCTTTGATGAATAGAAAGTTCAGAAGAACAGCATTTATCTGAAATAGAAATCTTTTGAAACATTATAAATGTCTTTATCATCACTTTTGATCAATCTAAAGTATCCTTGCTAAATAAGTATTAATTTCTATTATTTCAATCTATTAATTCTATAATAATGTATATATACACACACACTGACTCCAAGCTTTTGAATGGTATAGTGTATAATGTTACAAAAGCCTTTTTATTTCAGATAAACGCTAATCTTTGGATCTTTCTATTTATCAAAGAATCCAGAAAAATGTACTCAACTGCTTTAAATATTGATGATAATCAGAAATGTTTCTTGATCAGCAAATCAGCATATTAGAATAATTTCTGAAGGATCAAGTGACACAGAAGACTGTAATGATGCTAAAAAATGTAGCTTTGAACACAGACATACAGTATATTACACTTCAAAATATATTCAAATAGAAAGCTTAAATTTTGTGTTATTTTGGATCAAATAAATGCAGGCTTGTAAGCAGAAAACTCCTCTTTAAAAATAAATAAATAAATAAATAAATAAATAAAAATCTTACTGTTCAAAAACGTTTGGCTGGAAGTGTATATTTTTGTAGCATTTTAAATTGAATTATTTTTGTAAAATAATAAATATAAAATGCCCAAAGAAGTAATGTATGTGTAACGTTGTGAGTGAGGCGAGAGGCGAGCGGCTCCAAATGCAAGCTTTTATTTAGTGAACGAGACAAAGACATGGTCAAGCAGGCAGAGTCCAACAATGGCAAACAGGTATGTAGGGGCGAGGCACAAGAGTAGTCCATGAAGCAGGCGTGGGTCAATCAGCGGCGAACATAATCCATAACGCAAAGCAGAGGGATAATCCGTAAAAATGAGCTAGAGTCCAGAAGGCAGACGGCGAGACAGACGAGACGAGATGGCCAGGCGAGTGAACTAAACACAGGGAACTAGGAACTCGGGAACTAGGGAACTAGGAAACAACAATGTAAACCACAGCGATAATAACAATACTCCGTGAGCAGCATGGGGAAAGACCGGGGCTTTTATAGCGCGCCTGATTGGTCACAGGTGCTGACCTAATCAGTGCGCTGGATGACAGGAGATGTAGTCCAGGGTGTAGTGCAACAGTCTGTGTGTAAAGATAGGGTGAGAGCGACATCTGGTGGTGAGCGGACCACAGGTCACCGACCAGATTTATGACAGTATGTCTTTTTATTCATCTTTAAGTATGTGGAGGACCTGGACACATGTCATATCAAGTTGTGATGAACAAGGCCTGAAGGTCAGTGTCAATGTTACTTATTTAAACTGTCAAAGCAGTTCTGTCATTCAAATGTTAACACTTCTTATGATAAGTGGGAGACATCTTTAAAAAAAAAATCAGTGACAATTATACAATACCATATACATTTAAAATTCGCCTAAAATCAATCATAATAAATGTGAATTTATCTCATTACATAAATGAACAAGGTAAGGTTTAAAGGTTTTTATTAACAATTAGTCTAACGTAGTCAATGCAAGCGTATTACAGGCTGTCATGATGACGAAATCAGCTCCATATATTAGACATATTAAATATATTAGATTTAAGTTGTGCCATTTTAGCCTAGACATTTTATATAGATCCCCGAAACTACCATAAGTTGGTTCGACATACTTCGGGTTTCCCCGGTATAGGGATTGTTGAATCACAAGATGACGTATTTGATATGGGCGTGACTTTTGACGTCATCAAATAAAACATCAAATAAAGCCAAAGAGAACAAAAAAATAGTAAATTAGTCATCAGGTGCCATGTTCAATATAGCTGCATTTTAGAGATCTCTAATCAGTTAAATAGCATATATTATTACTTGGTGACATCATTAACAACGGCCCTACATCGTTGAACTAATAGGGACTTTAAACAACAGCTTCCAATGGAAAGGCTACGATGACCAGAAGTAGGCTGTAACCCCGCCGTAGCTGAGAACGTAAAAAATCATTAAGCAGCTAGGTGCTGTTGCCAACAGCAGACATATCTTTGTACAAATGAAAACATTGTTAAAATTGGTTTAAAAAATAAGTTTAATCGTATCGTAATATGGGGGTTAAGGGAGACGTCCACTTTCAGGACAACAGTTTACAAAAAGTTACTCACCCCCTTGTCATCCAAGATGTTCATGTCTTTCTGTCTTCAGTTGTGAAGAAATTATGGTCTTTGAGGAAAACATTTCAGGATTTTTCTCCATATAATGGACTTCGTTGGTGCCCCAATTTTGAACTTCCAAAATGTAGTTTAAATGCGGCTTCAAAAGGCTCTAAATGATCCCAGCTGAGGAAGAAGGGTCTTATCTAGCGAAACAATCTGCCGTTTTTTTGGAAAATAAAAATTTGTTTACTTTTTAAGCACAAAAGTTTGTGTAGCACAGACTCTGGGATGAGTGTTCACAACGCTAGGTACTATTGAATCACATTGAAAGATCAAACGCTGTTTATAAACAATAAGGTACAACGATGTTGGACGATTCTGAAGTTGTAGGAGAAAATGAGATGGAGTTTTTCGGCATTCTCTACCTTTTTAAGCCGGAGTACACAGACGATGAAATCCCAGAGCCTGTGCTACACAAGCGTTTGTGCTTAAAAAGTATAACATTTTTATTTTTCTGAAAAAAAAAAAAGACCAATCGTTTCGCTAGATAAGACCCTTCTTCCTCGTCTGGGATCATTTAGAGCCTTTTGAAGCTGCATTTAAACTACATTTTAGAAGTTCCAAATCGGGCACCAATGAAGTCCATTACATGGAGAAAAATCCTGAAATGTTTTCCTCAAAAACCATAATTTCTTCACGACTGAAGTGTGTTGCTCCATCTGAAAGTGTGTTTATTAAACAAAATATGAATCATAGCATTATTACCTATGCAGTCGTCCTCCAAATTGTTATTGATCTGACTAACAGCAGCAGTCATAGATAGAAATGTGTTTTGACACAGAAATTACATGCAAGGACGTCTAGTAGGCTACAGTGGCTGTTGTTCAGCGCTTAAATGAATCTCGCTTCGTTTTATTGGAAAACGACAGATTCACTCTTCATTCATAAATTAAGTAACTGTATTGTTATGTGTTGTGTGTAAATGTTTTAGATGTGTCTGTTTGCTCTCATGTGCCTCAACAACAGTCATCCTTGATGGAAACCCTTGTTTGATTAACCCAGGAAAGAAAAGAAGACATGATGACCTGGCTGACAAATGAGCGAGCAGGCAAATTAATCTGTAAGTCAGTTTATTACACTGTTGCAAACTTTTCACTTGCTGCTTTGAACTCAAAATACACTACCAGTCAAAGGTTTTTGAACAGTAGGATTCTCTCAGAAGTCTCTTCTGCTCACCAATCCTGCATTTATTTGATCCAAATACAACAAAAGCAGCACCATTTTGAAATATTTTTACTATTTAAAATAACTGCTTTCTATTTGATGATATTTTAAAATGTAATTTATTCCTGTGATTTTAAAGTTCCAGTGACATAATCATTGAATCATTCTAATATTCTGATATCCTGCTCAAAAAACATTTATTATGATTATTACAGTTACTATTATTATTATGTTGAAAACAGCTGAGGAGAATTGTTTCAGGTTTCATTGATTAGAACGTTCAGCAGAACAGCATTTATCTGAAATAGAAATCTTTTGTAACATCATAAATGTAAATCTTTATCATCATTTTGAACAGTATAGTGTATAATGTTACAAAAGCTTTTTATTTCAGATAAATGATGATCTTTGGATCTTTATATTTAAAATAATAATAATAATAGTAATAACAACAACAACAGCAACAACAACAATAATAATAATAATGTTTATTGAACAGCAAATCAGCATATTAGAATGATTTCTGAAGGATTATGTGACACTGAAGACTGGAGTAATGATGCTGACACATTCAGCTTTGATCACAGAAATAACTTATAAACACAGAAATAACTAAGAAATAAATTAGATTTTAAAATATATTCAAAATATATTCAAATTTTATGAAGCAACGACAATATTTTTTGTACGCAAAAAAAAAAAAAAAAAAGATTTTATTCAACAATTCGTCTCCTCCACGTCAACGGAATGTCATTTTGGAGAGTATCCGCTGGACGCAAACTGAGTACGCCATTCTGTGTCAGCCACACCACACGGATACGTTTTCTAGGTTTATTTACGCTTTGATCTGAATGAAAACAGTGTGTCTGTGTGGTGCTCAGTGGTTTAGAGTGTGTCTCAAAGTCACATGATTTCAGCAAGCGAAGCTTCGTCACTTTCATACTGGTTTGAAACTTTTAGATTATCATTGGTTCACCGCTAGAGGGTGCTGATCTGGTGAACTCCCCAACCAGTGCCTAATAAATGCTTTGAACTGATCTCCAGTCAGTTTTATAATGTTGATCCAGTTTTAACGAATTTTAACAATATGGGTGTATAATAAAAAAGGTACAGTGATAGTTTGTTGTTTTTAGATACCCTTACCAAAAATAAGTATAATTCAAGTTTATTTTATTAAGTATACTTAAGTAAAGTTCAAGTATATTTTTAAGTATACTAGCAGTATACTTTTCAGTGTACTACTTTAATACTCCTTGGGACTAAATTGGCCCACTTTCTAGTATATAAAAGTATACTTTTAAGTATACTTTAAGTATAACAGTAGTAAACTTTGAGTACACAACTAGTTTACATCTATGTTTTCAGTTTGTACTGCAAGTATACTAAAAGTGAACTAATAAGAATACTGATAGTTTACTAATTAAATACTTTTTATGCATTTTAGTACACTTTGAAGTATACTACTAGTGAACTACTAGTTTAGTAGTTTTATACTGCAGGTATACTCGTAAGTTTTCTTTAAGTGAACTTTATATCATACTTTAAGTATACTACTATGTCCCTATTTAGGTATTAATTTGTATATATTTTGTTATATGAATATCTGAACATAGAAAACATTATGAATAACTTAGTCTAATATGTAGACAACACTCTCTTTGTTTGTAAAGCATTTAACAAGATTAAGATATCCAGGCAGTAGATATAAGTGGTTGAAAGTATCTAGGCCTCAAAACTAGATACACAAACCTCAAGAATGGTGGCAATCAGCAAATATTAAGAAGATGAGATCTTTATGTCACAGTTCAACAAATAACTAACAATAATGACAAAACAACAATAAAAAAGTTTAAATGAAGTCAGCAAACAAAAACAATAATCCTATAACAGTAACTGGATAATTTATTCATGCTGCAATGCATGCTGGGAACTTACAAAGCCTTAAAATTTCAACAATATGAAATTCTTTGCTCAGACAACTGTGTTTGACTAGTTTAGACAACAATTGCGTAATTTTGTTGGTCTGACAAGGGTTTTTAGTTTTTTAAGAAAATGGCATTTTTTAGTATTTGAGACTCAAAATGTTTCGTAAAATGGAAAATATGTATTTGCATTTTTTGCAGTGTGGAAGCATCTGTTTTGGTTTCTTCTTCGCTTGTGTTTTGAAAATTTTGTACAGAAGATGTGTAATAGCATCTCATGTATAACAATGAAAACACGGATTCTCAGAGCACAAGTATGGCTCAAATATATTTAGACTTTTTGTAAGTACAAATCAAGTATACTTAAATGTCATTTTAAGTATATTTCTGAGAAGTATGTAAAGCACATTTCTGAGAAGTACATAAGAAGTAGACTGAAAGTATTTTTAGTTTAAAAGAAGTATACTAATAGCACACTTGAATAAACTTCTTTTTCCTAAGGGTAGCCTAAAACTCTACAATAAAATAAAGCTCTACAAATCCATAAAAGATCACACATTATACAGACACTTCATTTTTGATGGTATATGATGGTAGCACATTACACTAACAAGAGAACAACTGCAGTTGTTTTGTAAAGTTTTGGCTGAGTCCATAATCCATAATAATGCTTCCTTCAGTGAAAAAGTCCACTGTTTTGGAGTGTTTTGGATTGTATACGGTGCTTGATCTTCGCAGATTTCTCTCCTGATTCAGACCAAACCACTTTTTCACTGGAGGAAGCGTTATTATGGATTATGGTCTCGTATTTTAGTTAAAAACGTCTAGATGGATTTGTTTCAACTTTTGTCTTTTCAAGATGTGAACTAATGGACTGGAGTGGTGTGGATTACTTGTGTTTGGACATTCTGACGGCACCCATTCACTGCAAAGGATCCATTGGTGAGACAGTGATGGAATGACATATTTCTACAAATCTGATGAACAAACTCATCTTCAGTGGCCTGAGGGTGAGCACATTTTCAGCTAATTCTCATTTATTCCTTTAAGTAAAGTGCTGACTGAAGTGCCAAAAAATATTAGCCCAAAAAAGGGAAATATGTAGGGATTCATTATGATTAGTAAAGTATTTGGATCAAGTATGTGGTCTGGTGGATTCCTGAAAGAATCAGGCTTAAGACTTGGTGAAAAGTAGATGATGCTTAATGAGACTACGTTTAAATTTTGCACGCAATTCGAGAGAGTCCTGACGCAGTTCATTGAGGCTCAGTTTGATCTTTGCTGACGTTTTGTTGATGAGAGAGAAGCGGTTTGGCGCAGAAGGTCTTTGAACAGATCTCTCTCCATCGTGAAATCTCAGCTGTCCAGACAGTGATTGATCTTTTCTGATCCGTGTCCAGTGTTACAACAGAGAACTTTATTCCACACTCTTTGCATCTCAGAAAGGTAATAATGTTTCCTCAAGCAAACTTAACTACTAATGTTTACCTTGCCATAACAGTTTAGGCTGTAATGTGTTATGACTGTGTATGTTTTGTGCAGTCTTCCCTGACTGATAGCGGGCATTCACATTGTCTGTGTTGATTTCAGTTAGTTGTGCGCTCATCCTTTGTATCTTACAATACTTTAAAACTGTGTGTTTTCATATAGGAGTTAAAAGAAAATAAAAGAGAAGATGTATATGACTTAAACTTGCTAACACAATAATTAGCTTGCAGTCCGATAACTCTGAATGTGTAAAAAAATAAAGTTATTCGCAGATCAATATATAGCTTAAAAAATGGTGTTGTAAATCAAGAACTAATTTAAGAGAGAATATACATTAACATTTTAAAACTATTCTTTACAACTAACATAACTGACTTCTATACATTTGGCCCAAGTATGTAGACACAATGAAAAGCAATGAGCTGGGACTTGACTTGGAAGTCATATCTGCTTTGAAATAAAATTAATTAATTTTAAATATAAATTATGAACATGGAAATATGAAATGAAACCACCAGAAGGTGGCAGGAAGTCACTGTCTTAAAGGGATTATAATTATTATGTTTAATGCATTTACTGCATTAATGTCCTTACATTTTGAGTTTCAATTTTTAACAATACTTACTATAACAGAGAGATAAAGCAAATGAAAGAAAAAAAGAAAAATAATAAAATTAATTTAGGTTTCATTTCAGAATTCCACATTTAGGAATGAAATATATTAAAGGGGTCATCGGATGCCCATTTTCCACAAGTTGATATGATTCTTTAGGGTCTTAATGAAAAGTCTCTAATATACTTTGATTAAAAATCCTCAATGGTTTTGTAAAACAACACCCTTTTTACCTTGCCAAAATGAGCTCTGCAAAAATCATCTCATTCTAAGGGGTTGTTCCTTTAAATGCAAATGAGCTCTGCTCGCCCCGCCCCTCTCTTCTTTCTGTGGAAAAGACGGTCTTGTTTACATTAGCCGCTAAACTTCCTAACTACCACGTTATTAGGAAAGGTGATCGCAACAATTCATAAAAAACGCTTATACTCACTTCTGCTGTAAGTGAAGCTGGATCACGAATGATCTGTGTGAACATAGACGGATATATGTAGATCGGGAGGCGCATTCCCTTCACAAACAAATGTGCATCTTCTGCATCTACTGCATCTTCAGTGGCTCAGATGACGGGAGTAAATGACGACCACTATGTTCATTATTACATCCAGCAACACAACACCTCAGTCGCTCAATCAGAGATATTCTTGTCTAATTTACATTGAAACAATGGAGGTCTGACTGTTACAGCTGATCTGAGGTAAATCGCTCATGTCAATCAACTATCGTGGAAGTGTCCTCTGTGGGTGTGACACCACAACGACAGCCATCTGAGAACGGCTCGATTTGAAAAAGGGGATATTATTTTTACAGATTAATTAAAAACCACTGCATGGATTTTTATCATTATAGGGTAGATTTGTACATACACTGACAACACACATTAATGTTCAAACAACATGAAAAAGTGAACTTAGCATCCGATGACCCCTTTAACATAAGGAACAAACAGTTCATTACAAAATTGACACTTTAGTTTTCCAAAACGACTCTCATTTTTACCATATCTCTATCCAAAATGGATTCAGCAAGTGAATGTCTGCCTATCCCTGAAACTTCCTCTGCTGGTGTCGCTGTTGGACAGTGTATTTTTATTTCTGTGCCCTGTGCAGCAGTGCTGTTAATGAAGTGAGTAGCTAACACAGCTCCCTGTAACACCCACTCACCACAGAGTCTGGAGAGGCTCGTAACGCTCATTCATTTGAATTCAGAGCAGACAGATTAATAGAGAGCAGTTAGAGGAGCTGTGATGTGCAGCTCTGACCACACTGAGGCCCTCAGAAGCTCCTCGGGGCCGACGCTTCAGCAGCAGATGCAAGAGAAACACACTCAGCATCAGCTCGACAGCAAGTGTGCAGAAGCACTAGCCGTATATTTACATCCCTAAAGATGACTCAAAACAACACTGGAGTCATGAATTTGATCTGCAGACGTACGGCTGATTCTTCAGTTCCCTGGAGACAGAAAACACCATTCTTGCAAAGGATAGATTATAATGGCTTTAACGTCTGTAGTGTGCCTGTATTTCATTTTGGATCATTTATAAGAGTGTTGGAATGTTACGTTTTGTTTTTATTTTGGGCTTGATCTCTGTCCAAAAGTCCCCCAATAATACATTTATTAAAAGGTATTCTAACTAGAAATAAAAAAATACATAAAATATTAATGGAAGCCTATATCTGGTGTTAAGGGAAGTGACCATTAAAGATCAGAATCATTTTCAGATCAGATGAGCTGAAACAAAAGGGCTGCGCACATGCTCACACGCATCAGTAAACGCATCTCACTTTAGGAACAAATCTGACTATATGTGCCCGTTTTTTTTTTTTTGGCTCAGGGTTTTAGAGGGTCTGGTACTGGTCTGCAGGGTTCGTACAAGGTGGTTGAAGTACTTGAATTTGACTTTTTGAAATTAAAGGCCTGGAAAACCCTTGAAAATAGCAAGAGGTACTTGAAAAGAGCTTGAATTATTGGAAGACAATGTATCTATGAAATAAGTGTTTAATTTTGTCATAACACATATCTTTTCACGCAAAGTTAAAAAAACATACCTTTTTGCGTTAATGCCAGAAAACAATCGAGCTAAGCCAGTAGTAGTGCTGACGGTGTCATGTAAACATGGCTGAAGATGCGAAAAGAGCAACAGATGAGCCAAATCGATCGAGTCATTCATGTTGGAGCCGTTCTGATTGAAGCAAACTCGTGACTTTGATCATTAATTAAGAGATAAAAGCCAGATCAAATTAAGAGTCAATCATTTTTGAATTTCGACATTACTTGTAACAATTGGATTGTGTATTGCAAATCATTTGTTTCAGATCAGGACTTCAAATCACATATTGCGAATCATTTAATGGAACGGGTTTGTGAATTATTGAGCTAATTAAATGATTCAAATCAAATGATTTGTGGTATGCGATTTGAAGTCCTGATGTAAATCAAATTCAGAATGGGACTTCAGAGTGTGGATTGTGAATCATTTGATTTAGATTGGAACTTCAGAGTGGGATCAAAAAATATTTGGCTTTAGATTGAAACTTCAGAGCATGGATCACAAATCATTTGTTTTAGATCAGGACTTCAGTGGGGGTTTGTGAATCATTTGATTTATATTGAATCTTCAGAGGGCGGATCACAAATCATTTGATTTAGATTGGGACTTTGTTGCGGGTTTAAGAATCTTTTACTTTGGATTGAAACTTTGGCGTGCATATCATATATCATTTGATTCAGATCGGGACTTCAGTGCTGGTTTGTGAATCATTTGTTTCAGATCAGGATTTCGAGCGATTTCGTGAATCTTTTTTCAGATTTTTTTTTAAACAGTAGAAAACATCAAACCATTAATACCGTACATTTATAAAAACCAAAAAAAAAGAGAAGAGAAACAAACACAAATCTCTTTGTAATACTTTTTTAGTAATACTTAGCATGTGCTTCATTTTTTTTTTGCCTTTTTTTAATTAGCGTATTTTTATTGGTTTCTCCTTTTTTAGAATTAGAAATGGAAGACATTGCTCGATAAGTAAGATCTCTGATTAAATTCCCTGAAAATCAGAAAAGTAGTGCTTGAAAAGTCCTGGAATTTCATTTTACAGTGTCTGTATGAACCCTGGGTCTGGGTCTTGACTTGAACTCTGTTTACTCCTGAAGCTAGTCATCGCAGCACCGTTGGCTTTGCTGCTCTCGGATGATGAATTGCTTGTGATGTTCCTCATTTGTAAGTTGCTTGGATTTGAGCAGCCATCGTTGATATTGTCCACACCACTTTGCATGTTCAGTTGGTCTGAATACACCTTCGTCTATCAGCAGTAGAGTAATACACGTGGACCTGAACACATTGTACCATGATTAAATCCACTGCATACAGAAATGCAGACACTGATGTTTTCATTACTGCTCTGAGATCAAGAATAAAGCTCGCTCCATTGAAGAGACCGGTTCCTGTGTGTTTTACCTCTGCTGCCCGACGCTTTCTAAACTGTGTTTAAGTGATTCACCCACGTAAGATGATTCATCCTAGACTGTTGAAACACAATTTCAGAGCGATCAATGATACTCGAGGCGCTGATACAGATACATCATAACTGCGATCCCAAACTGCTCTCCACCCCTCCTGGCCGATGCGATCGCAACCTCACGTCACCATCATCGACAGAACAAATTTGTTTTTAATTTCATCTCAACAGCCTCGTATCACCCTTCTTGAGATTGTTGCCATGGATACCTCTCCAAAACTCATGCATCTCTGATCAAAATTCAACCCCTTTGAAGATTTTTTTTGTGTCCCTTCCTCAAAATATCACCCTTCCCGTCCCCCAGTTTCTACTGGTTACACCACAGAATGAGAACTCATTTACGGCCCCCGCAAATAATGTGCTTCAATCATGTGCAATAGTCACACTAAGCTCTCAGTGTCTCTCAGCGGTAAGACAGGAGTAAATAAAGACAGCTGAGATGTAGTAGGATGAGCTGTCTTCTACATTACACACAAATCAGGGTTTAAAACCGTCCCGTCACACACAGAGACAAAACAAGATGTGACAGGAGGGACTACGCTGAAGTAATGCTATTGAGTCAAAAATACTGCTCCTTCAGTAACGTGTTGATACTGCTCTGTGAGGAGCGGCAAATGTTTCTATTCAGGTGTTTTTTGGAGAACTGAGCGTTGTAGCCAATTACAGTGTTACTCAGAAAGTTAGTCAGAATCCACTCAAAACAGTGGTTCACTGCTTCCTCTGTGCTCCTGCATCCATTCATAACAACCAGACACAAGATAAATCAGAGTGAATATAAAGGGAGTGTTTTTTTTTCACACTTGCTATAAATAATGATCTCCATGTAAATGAGTTGGTCATAGACTTCTGTTTGAAAAGCCATGGTTGCAAGGACCTTCACAACTGTGAATACTGAAGTCGACATGAAATCAGAACTGACCGTGTTTATGCTGTCCTGTCTTATTGTGAATATTATTGTTAAAATGTCAGTCAAAATCACTCCACCTGGACATTCATGTTTTTAGCTGACGCAGTTTAGCATCATTGTACATGTTTGAATGCATCTTTTAATAATTCAGTGTTTCCCTGTCAGGCTGATAATAGTCCAGTCTAACTGGGATAATGTTTGTTTAAAGGTGACCTATGATGCCCCTTTTTGCAAGATGTAAAATAAGTCTCTGATGTCCCCAGAGTGTGTATGTGAAGTTTTAGTTCAAAATACCTCACAGATCCTTTTCTTTATAGCTTGTTGGAATTGCCACTTTTAGGATATGAGCCAAAAACATGCAGTTTCTGTGCTTGTCCCTTTAAATGCAAATGAGCTCTTTTCAGAAGAGGGCGGAGCTTCAAGAGCTCATGCTCCAGCATACCAGTGCCTTTGCAAACATTCCACTAGTACAAGCCTGTTATCTTTACAGAAACGGTACTCGGTTAAAAAGTCAGTCATCTGGTGTATAAATGCACATTTATGGTGCCATCACATGCTATCACAAACTTTATAAGTCTTGTGATTATGAGCTTGACAAATTCAAGCAGTCGACTTCACATTGCTTTCATATGCAATTTTTAACTACCACATTCCTATTCATGATCATCTGATAGCACGTGAAGGCAGCATCAGTGAAAACAGGCAGAGACAATGGTAACTTTAGCAACATGATCCTTACAGAGTGCCAAGAAGCTCTTTTAGAAAGCCAATTTGGATAACAAACGTGTGATACTTTGTCTGGAGCTGACGTTTGTGCACACAAACACAAATCACCGTTTTTAATTTTTTTTCTGGGGCATTTTCTATAATTAAATTTGACCACAGTGTCATCTGAGGCTCAGATGAAGGGAGTCTATGGAGATTCTCCTATGTTCATTGGTGCATCCGAAAACACAACACTTGTAATGCCTCTTTGGCACTGAGATTGTGTATCTCCAGTAATGGCCGATTGCTGCTGCTCAGTCAGGGCTGTGTTTATGCTAATAGGGCAGAGATCGTCACAAATGGGCAGGATTTCTCCTTACGATGATGTGACGTGGCTTGTTCTGAGAGACTGTTTATGATTTATTAGGATTATAAAACAATGAGTGAGTGGATTTTTACCATTATAGGCTGGTTGTTTTCACACACTGTGGCCACACAACTGTGTTCAAATACCTTATTGCATAATAGGTCCCTATTAACCTGCATGATGTCAGGACGTCAGATCAGAATGCAGGAGGAAATGTCATAGCATGACAAAGTCAGACAGGAAGTACAGGGACAAATTCAGTATTTTTTTCTTCTATACAGCTGTCCACTAGACCTTGAGCGCAGCACTTCAGGAGGATTGTTTGAATGGTAACTGTACTGTACGTTTTTGATAATGGCACATTAAAAGAGTTCAATTCTGTGCTGATTTGAACAGCTTGTATTGTTGAGAGAGAGCTTCTGTAAGGGTTAAGTATATTCCACCGTAGACACCTGCAAACATGGGCTGTCATTTAATAGATTTGTCTTTTTCTCAAGAGAAACCTCCATTTAATCTTATGACTGCCTCAGTGAGACAAACGAAAGGATTTTTCCTTTCCTCCAGCTTCATGATAAACTGTAAATTCAGCTCTCCATCCTGCATTTGTGTCCTTGATGTGGATGTGTGTGGGTATATCACACTGATTGTGTCTCTCTCAGCACTTCTCTTTCTCACCCTCATCTCTCTTGCGTTTCTGTGTGAAGACAGTGTTTCTCTTTGACATCTGGACAGATCTGTAAATGTGCGACACTGCTGCTTCTCTCAGGAACAGACCTGCTTGGATCTGCTTGCATTAAGCTGCTGTTGCCACCACTTCAAAAACAGTTTGGTGTTCGCTCACACAAATGTTTTTTATGTAGACAAAAATTAGAGGAGACAGCAAAGTTGCAAGCAGCCGTCCAGGCCAAAAACAGCTCAAGTGTTGGGCTAATGTCACAGCCCAGCAAAAAAACAGTTGTCCTTGAGAGGTTTTCTGTTTCTCAGACATACAGACATTTTGTAGGTGCAGATGTTTTTCTCTGGCCTCCAGGAAGGAAGTGAAATGATTTTGTACTTTTTTCCACCTTATTTTGGAATATTATTCTGATTCTAAACATTAGCCTCTATATAGGAATTGGATTCTCAGCTTGTCGGACTGTCTCTGCACTCACGTAACGGCGCTGGCTCTCGTGCCCGAGCTGGACTCATGTTCGGTGGGGAACTGCTCACGGCTAAGACCGTCGCCCTGCATTTAGCTGAAATATACTGTGACTGCTTTCACAACCTGCCCAAAAACAAACAGTAAAGAGCTCTGAGGAAATATTTTAACATCCAAAGTATTTGTATTCCGTATCTTTATGAATAAAATTGTTTATTTTATGCAGAGTATCAGGCTTTCCATCACATGACATTTAGGCAATTCACATCACGCGCCAGCATGTTGCTCTGAAACTGAATGATATACAGCACAGTAATTATTTCATATATAAAATAAAATGTACACAAACCCCTTTTTGTACCAAAGAAATGCATCAATTCGATGGCACTTAGAACTCTGTGTCTGACCCAGGATCTGAGTAATTCAAAAACTACCCAAACACTGGGTTGTTATGACTAACCTAGGAGCTGGGTAAAACTATAACTACCCAAACACCAAAAAAAAAAAAAAAAAAAAAACAAAAGAACCCAGGAATTTTTAGAGTGTAATACTGTTTGTATCTACTATATAATATAGATACTATATAATCTACTATATAATAGAATTTAGATTTTACACAATTTTAAACGTTCCTAAAAGTTCCAGTGTCAAAACCCCATACACGTCTTAACTATAGCACTTCGGTAAAAGTACACCAAGAAATGGATAAATGATAATACAACTGTAATGAATGTAATGTAATTAAGTTGGCTTGAGAAAGCCAACTTACTGATATGCTATTTAAACTTATTATTAAGTTGGCTTGAGAAAGCCAACTTACTGATATGCTATTTAAACTTAAAGTTATTATTAGGTTGGCTTGAGAAAGCCAACCTACTGATCTGCTACTTAAGCTTATTAAGTTGGCTTGAGAAAGCCAACTTACTGATCTACTATTTAAACTTATTAAGTTGGCTTGAGAAAGCCAACTTACTGATATGCTACTTAAACTTAAAGTTATTATTAAGTTGGCTTGAGAAAGCCAACTTACTGATATGCTATTTAAACTTCCAGTTATTATTAGGTTGGCTTGAGAAAGCCAACCTACTGATCTGCTACTTAAGCTTATTAAGTTGGCTTGAGAAAGCCAACTTACTGATATGCTACTTAAACTTAAAGTTATTATTATTATTAAGTTGGCTTGAGAAAGCCAACTTACTGATATGCTACTTAAACTTAAAGTTATTATTATTAGGTTGGCTTGAGAAAGCCAACCTACTGATCTGCTACTTAAGCTTATTAAGTTGGCTTGAGAAAGCCAACTTACTGATATGCTATTTAAACTTCCAGTTATTAAGTTGGCTTGAGAAAGCCAACTTACTGATATGCTATTTAAACTTCCAGTTATTATTATTAAGTTGGCTTGGGAAAGCCAACTTACTGAAATCCTATTTAAACTTATTATTAAGTTGGCTTGGGAAAGCCAACTTACTGAAATCCTATTTAAACTTATTAAGTTGGCTTGGGAAAGCCAACTTACTGAAATCCTATTTAAACTTATTATTATTCTTCTTCTTATTTTTCTGGCCGCAAATTTTTTGGACACCTACTCCTCCTAGACCGTTCAAGCTACATACTCCAAACTCGGGTCAGATCTTCATACTGTTCTGACTTAGTGTGCTATATCTTTTCAGACTGGTTTGAGTTACGGTTTTCTTAAAAATTAATATTAAAAATCATAAAAAGTCCCATAGACTTTCATTGACCAAAAGTCCATGTCTGTTTGAACTATGTTTAATGTAAACTGCTAGAAGCCATTGATACTCAATTAAGCTTTAAGATATCTATGTTCTTTCTAACTAATAACTAATCTATCTATCTATCTATCTATCTATCTTCAAACCTTATCTATCTATCTATCTATCTATCTATCTATCTATCTGTCTATCTATCTAGCTAGCTATCTATCTATCTATCTTCAAACCTTATCTATGTATCTATCTATCT
>VONZ01001167.1:0-201951 GCA_012976165.1 Labeo catla | reverse complement strand
AAATCACAGATAGGCTTATTTACAGTAAACCATTAGCACACACAAAACAACTGCTAGCCTACTATTTTACATGCATATTACTGACATTAGACACATTTAGGCACTTGATTTCACAATAACAGAAGCAAGTACACTACTGAAAAAAGAAAAAAAAGAAAAAAAAGTGTTCATAGTCTCTTACTTTTTTCAACTGCCTCTTCTTGGACTATGAAAACCACTGTAGAAAAAAAGGGTTGCATTGTTTTTCATAGATATATAGACAGATTTCTACTCCTATAGCACACACAAAACTACTGAAATCAGACACATTTAAGCTTGGCTTTACCCAGTAAGAGAAACAGGTACATGTTGAGTCCCTTTATTTCTAAGGGGGGAAACAGATATTTAAACTTTATTACCAAATGAAAGCACACATAGATGAAAAAGTGGCACTGTAATTTTATGCAATGAAACTTTTAGGGCAAGTTCAACAATAATATCTTATTGTAATACACTAAGTCAAAGTATCACAGACGATTGATATTTCTTATTATTATTTTTAAAGTTTTACAGGGATTTAATTCTATTTTCAAGATCTACGTGGAAAACTAGTAACTCATAACATGAAAGTAATGGTATTTTGCTCATAAATAAAATGTTTGTTTTTGAGTCATTAACTTTTGCCAATAACTGATTCAAGAATCTGGTTTTCTTTATGTTCAGTCATTAAACTAATGAGTTTATTTTCCATCACTTCAAATGGTGCAAACACAGTGTTAACATAGTAACATTTAAAAAGAATTTACAAGATAGACAGTATGTAAAATCTTAAATTAGTACCTCGTTTTTATTGTGAATTTTGAAAGGGTCCGGTCAAATCAGCACTGTACGCCAGGGTGATTTATGTTATATGGTGGACTCTGCATTATAAAGGGTATGCACGTGACGTCACAGTCAGCTGGAGTGGCTGCGGCTCCACCCACTGAGTGGCAGCATTGCTTTTAGCATGAATAATGCGACAGAACACACTTCTACAACGAGAAAGCGATTTGCATATTTTTATGGACTGCCGAAAGCTACAAAAAAGAGAAGCAAATGAACCACTGCAACTTACAAAAACAAATGGACTCCAGGCAGCAAAACATGGATTTATAATTTCATGAATTTCGTATTGACAACTAATCAGTTAAGTATTTACCATCTTAAATTCTGCAAAACTGGATTTTTTTTTATTTTATTTTATTTTTTTTTTTTGAATAAACGCTATATAAAACTATATAAGTTTTTGGGCTGGAAGATATCACAATATATAACATTGATATTAGTGATCACCCGGATTTAAACCAACCTATTTTGTATTTACAAAATGTGTACACAGGCAAATATGCTTTAATTATTTCCCCGGCCTCAAAATCAGGGACATATAAATGGAAAAAAAAATGTCAGGAAACACGATTCCAGGCAGCATATCAAAATCCATGGACCACTGTATATTTGGTACGTTGTAAGGAACGCTATATCGAGTCCAGCAACCTTTAGCTTAAACTGATTATTGTTTGTTTTACTCGCGTTCTGGCAGCTTTCCTAATAAATCCATTCACGTAGCTGCGGAAGGGGCGTGTTCCGGCGGGAAAGTGACCTCAATGCATACCTGCATCACAGGTAGTAATTGGAGGTGTGATAATAAAGCATTGGAATAATAATAATAATAATATTAATAATAATAATAATAAAATATATATTGGAGGTGTGATTCTCCACCTCCAAACCCCACACACGTGACCAACCTAATTTTATACATTACAGACCAGTAAAAGAAATTACAGAGCAGTTATTGCTCAGAAGACGATGTTTGATGTTTCATCAGTGAGTGTAACACAGCAGCACCTATCAGTGGATGTTTATTGATATAGCGTATTAGTGATTTAAAAGAATTACAAATAAAAATAATAAAAAAAAATAAATAAATAAAATGTTCACAAATAGTAACACATTTTGGATATTTCTGTCTTTTCAGATAGAAATTTGTTTTGTCAATGGATGTTTACCGGGAACTATAGGCGCATTTAATGTGACGTCACTAGGCCATTTCGAGTCGCTCATGCTGCAGCTGTAACGAAGATTTTTTGAGCTACTTCGTAAACTCACGGAATGGCGCCGGAATGGCGCCGGAATGGCTATACACTGGCACAAACATGTAACTCGAGCTCTGGACATAGAATGAATTGAATATGCAAAACATCTGTCTTTTTTAACGAATTTTTGGAGTTTCATTCTGGCCCATTTCAACCTTGCTTGTGCTGTAGCAAACGTCGGCTTTAGAAAGTTTGCCTCATAAGTCCGTCTATCACGAACCATTACACGGACTTCTGAAAGTGCCTTTTAAAGGGAGAACTCTTGGCAAAGATCAATCGTCATGCAAAGTCCCTACAGTTCTGATGGAAGCTGATGAAAGATGTCTGACTGCTAATGGGAAGTTCAAGTGTCATCACGCTGTGGACGAGGAAACTCTTCGCCAAAAGACCATGGGTAAGCTCCCGTAAGATCGGGTTTGCTAATCATGTTCTGCGCCTCAAAGCACTTTGGCTTACCTTTATAGTCTGCTTTTGTGATTTGTGATTACTTAGAATTATTTGTTCCTATCCCAAATAAGTCTCTGAACCACACACAAAATAAATATAAGTTCCAAAAGAGGAACCGTTTTATCACCTGTTATCTATAGAGGGTGGAGTCAGTGAAAGGAACATTGTTGTTAAAAAACCTAATAGTTGTTTGAAGTGGCATTATGTTTATTTGAAACAAAGTTATCATGCAGAAGTAGGCTACTATGAAAAAGTATAAACTAAATATTTTTCTTAAGTCATAACTTTGCACAAGGAATAGACCCCAAATTAAGTCATTATTTTCTTAGTTAATCTTCTCCCATGCTATTGAATTCAATTTACATTTGCTCTTGCATTCTTAGAAATGATGCCACTGGATGCATGCAAAACTCCAGTTGTAATATAAGATATAACTGATGGCAATTGACACTGGCTGTGGTTAAATTTGCATCTGTTCATCACAAAACTACATAAGCTATATATCGCATGGACTATGTTTATTGTGTTTTTGTTTGCAGTGTTTGGAGTTTGCACATAATCACTATCCAGTGCATTCTGTTTGCATAATGGCGATACTTTTCATTGTCTTGAAAGGATACTACACAGATTTTGGTATTATACACTTCATCTTTATGATATACTGTACAGAGGAGCATTTGCACATTATTTAGTTATTTAGTGTGTGACACCTTTTTGACAGAGTGAAAGAAATCTATAATAATCATTTCAATTCAGAACATGAACTTAATGTAGAGAATATAGTCTATTATGTATTAGAACATATTGACTTTCTTATAACATAAAAACTGTATTTTCACTTTTGTTTCAAGCAAACATTTGTTGTTTCTCCCAAAACACATTTTGTTCATCCATATTATTGTATTCTTTCACACAGACCTGTAAATAATGCATATCAAGACTCGCATAATGATGTCTTAGCAACAAATAAGTGTTTCAAGTGTTGTGTTGTGTAAATGTACTTACCTTCCTCTATGATGTCCTGTTCCACCTCTTGCTGGGAAGGTTTTGTCCAGGACAGTTTGATGTCGGTGATTCCTCTTAATTGCAGAGCAGACTGCAGCTAAAGGAATTTTTAAGAGTTCATTGTACTTTTGAAACAACATATCAGAATGTCTTTTCAGTTTAGCTTTAAAGTTTTACTTTTTATATTTAACAAAAAGGCCAAATTCACGAAGGGGCAAGCATGATAGCAGAAAACAGGAGTGGCAAACAATAGTTTACAGTCTAGTATCTGTTAATTTGTAGTGTTAGTGAATGTGTATTGTTTTTGTTTCTAACCTGATAGAGGAGATTGTCATTTTCTGGGTCAGACAAATCAGCACTGGACACAAATTTCATCCTCACAAAGTTTTTTCTCACTGGAAAATTACAAATTGACATAATGAATTGAACACACAGTAGCCAGTGTTACAAGTGAAATAAAGAGTTTTGTCTGGATAGACATTACATTTAATTGAAATCAAGGCTATGAGATATGGAACTGTGCTAGGTGTTGTAAACACTGCCTTTGCAGTGATTCCCCTAGGATTCCAGGTTTGGGGGGGGTGGGGGGGGGCGTGGTTTACAAACGGTACGGTACATTACTCTCTGTGTAATAACAAAAACATTTATTTCAGTGAAAAAATAAGCAAAAAAATCTCAATTTCAACATTTTGAACAATAGGGCCCTACAATCTTTTTCTTTTTTTTTTTTCAGAAATTCTTGTGTTTTAATTTTCTGATAATCAAATACAGGCATTAAATATTTATTTTTAATGAAATTAAATTAATTAAATTAAACCTTTTTATTTGTTGCCAAACAAGAGTTTTTCTGTTATTTCTGTTATTATTATAATTTCTGCATTTAACGGTTTAATTAAATTTGCCAGAAATAGGAATATTTAAACACCTACATTATACTGTACAAAAGTAATACAAGACTAAAACATTTCTGTTACATGTTAAACCGTACTTTTATTTTGACAGTTTGCCGGTTAGTTTTTGTGTATATACTACGGTATGATGCTAATTTTCTCAAATGAAACGGTAAAATTTACATGAAGTGACTCTCACAGCAGTTCTGGAGATTAAGTTCATGCGTTTATGTCGTCATATAATGAGAGGCAGAGGCCGAAAATAACCGCGAGTCACGTGTGCTTCATTATTTGTGTAGTAAACAAAGCCGCGTCTCCGCCATTCATTCATACAGAGCCAAGCGGAACATGGAGGAATCATATTTAAACCGTCTTGTTGCGTTTTAATATTCACAGACACTAGTCTATATCGCGATTCGAATTAAGTGAGAGACCTACTTTTGAATTATTAAACCAAAAATTGACGAATTCTGCGGCATCCCGCGCTATAGAGTAAATTCTGTTTTTATGAATGGACTCCGCGATCCCGTCCGCGTTTTAGCGGAGGAGAAATTGTAGACGCGTGACCACGTAACGTTAGAGACAGAAATGACATGCCGTTGTGTAAATAAGATAAATAACATAAGGATATTTCGTTTTTTAAATAAAAGAACAAGGTATAGACCTGTTCTATAGGAAAGGTAAACTTAAATGACGTCTGTTGTGATCTGGCGCTATATAGAAAATAAAGTTTAGATGACCTTAAAGGGGGGCGGCGGCTGCCGTTGGGGGGGCGGGCCGCCCCCCAAATATAATGGTAGGGGAAACACTGCTTTGAATGTTCAAATTACAAAATATGTCTGTCTAAATGGTTTCCAGTGGATAAAAACTTGGTTGTTGTGAAAATTAGATTCAGCAGATTAGGCTAATATTAGTGTATTAAATGGCCATTAGACATGGACTGAAGGAAAACATTTATTTGTGTGTGTGTGTGTGTGTGTTTAATGTTTTTATTTATATGCATACTGAATTACCTGGCAAACTCCCATAGACTTCCACCTCACACAGAATCCCTGTTTCTCGAGGAATAACCACGTTCACGTAACGCCCCTCCATATCGGGACACGAGTAGCTGTAGGAAGCTCCTGCGGGAATACTAGTGATCACAGCACATCTAGAGAAAGTCAAAGAGATGATGGAAAACACATCAGTCATTTCACACCTAATTAAGGAAGAGTAAAATAAAGCAACGCAATGGCTCATTGAGTAAAGTGTAATGCAACTGGCATCTTAGAAAAGACTGAAGAAAAAAAAAAAAACATAAGTCACCTTAAACATAAATCTATCTTAAAATTATAACAAATTATGAATGTTTTGTAGTACAGGACAGAATGCAAAATTAGAGAAGCATAAATCACATTTTCTACTTCATTATTTATAACACTCGAGCTGCAATAACTTGAAATGGTGGCTAATTCGTATAAAAACAACGTAAAATTGTAACAATTCATATAAAACCTCCACCTTATGAAATACTTATGTTTGGATTACCACGGTCACTAAACTTAAACTGGTTAGTAACTTTCTCACATGGGATTGCTGCTGCCATTGTTTTCCAGAGAGTTTCCGATGCGAATCAGCTCCGTTGAGTCGTTCTGGGGTGCGTTTCCCGTACAATGACGTAGCTCGCTGATTAACCTCCATAGTACGATGCATTGTTGTGGAAACGAACTAGCTAGTCACGACTGTTTCCCAAACACGGTCGCATCTCCGTCGTTTGAACCACATTAGTTCAACAGTGTAGGGCCATTGTTAATGACGTCACCGAGTAATAATTTATGCTATTTAACTTATTAGACATCTCTAAAATGCAGCTATATTAAACATGGCACCTGGTGACTAATTTACTATTTTTTTGTTACGTGTCATTTCGCTTTATTTGATGTTTGAATCATCGTGGGTTCCTTCTTACGTCATACGTTCCCGTAGGCATTTCTGCGCATGCACACTATGCAAAAACGTCGCTTTCAAGGAAGCTTAAAAATACGTAGATTAAAATGCATTTACATTTAAATCGAGTGAAAGATACAGATTGTACTGCATGTTAGCTTGCTTAATGTGCCCAACAGCATAATTTATTGAGCCCATTTGTCCTACTAACAAGGAACTATGCTTCTAACCACAGGTCGAGTGCTGTAGTTCCAACCACGTAAGTTTGTGACGCTGTTTGTGACGCTGTTTCCCCACTGCATTCAAGCAGGCTCGGGTAACCCCACTGCTCAAAAAACCTACATTAAACACTTCACTTATAGTGAACTATAGACCGATATCTCTCCTTCCATTCATAGCAAAAACACTTGAACGAGTCGTTTTTAACCAGGTATCACTGTTTCTCGTGCAGAACAGTTCATTGGATGCTAACCAGTCAGGGTTCAGGAGCGGCCACTCAACTGAAACTGCACTACTGTCAGTCACTGAAGCCTTGCGGATTGCAAAAGCTGATTCCAGATCATCGGTACTCATTTTGCTGGATCTTTCTGCTGCTTTTGACACAGTCAATCATCAGATCCTCCTGTCCACCCTCTCATCACTGGGTATCACAGGGTATCTGGGTATCATCCTCTTCGCTGGTTTGAATCCTATCTCACAGGTAGGTCTTTCAGGGTGGCCTGGGGAGGGGAGGTATCCAAAGCACATCATCTGGCCACTGGGGTTCCTCAGGGATCAGTTCTTGGACCCCTCCTCTTCTCCATTTACACTACATCACTGGGGCCCATCATACAGGCACATGGCTTCTCTTACCACTGCTATGCTGATGACACACAGCTCTATCTTTCATTTCAACCAGATGATCCAACAGTAGCTGCATGGATCTCAGGCTGCTTGGCGGACATCTCGGAGTGGATGAAAGAACATCATCTACAGCTCAACTTGGCAAAGACTGAGCTCCTTATTTTCCCTGCCACTCCGACTCTACAGCATGATTTTACCATCAACTTAGGTACTTTAACAATTACCCCATCAAGTTCTGCCAGAAATCTTGGTGTTATCTTTGATGACCAGCTGACTTTCAAAGACCACATTGCTAAAACTGCTCGATCTTGCAGGTTTGCCCTACACAACATTAGAAAGATCAGGCCCTTTCTAACTGAGCAGGCCACACAACTTCTTGTCCAGGCCCTGGTCATCTCCAGGCTGGACTACTGCAATGCTCTTCTAGCCGGTCTTCCCTCATGCACAATCAAACCTTTACAAATGATTCAGAATGCAGCAGCACGACTGGTCTTCAACGAGCCCAAAAGGGGCCCATGTCACACCTCTCTTTATCACCCTGCACTGGCTCCCAATTGCAGCTCGCATCAAATTCAAGACACTGATGCTTGCTTATAGAACAACCACAGGCTCGGCGCCCGCCTACCTCCACTCACTGCTACTAATCTACACTCCCTCCAGAACTCTGAGATCCGCCAGTGAGCGACGCCTCATTGTACCATCACAAAGAGGCACAAAATCACTTTCCAGAACATTCTCTTACACCGTTCCTGGCTGGTGGAATGATCTTCCCACCGCTATCCGGAATGCCAACTCCCTAACAACTTTCAAGCAACTGCTGAAAACCCATCTCTTTCGACACTACTTGACGAATCGTTGAACTATGTTGGTAACGACGGAACTTGCGACCATAGTTGGCTAACGATGCTTTTGGGAAACGCACCCCTGAACAGCAGTCGGCTCTGTTTGTGATGGTCACGGTGCTAATATAGTAATTATCCAGCAGATCCAGCCTCCACCATGGATTCTTCTCCATCATTGAATGGGTACAAAATGAGGCTGCACCCGCAGCGTATTTTATTCCATCAATGGCACGATCAGCCAGATAATATTCAAATACAGACGACTGACCCGCATTTCCACTTAATTTCACCCTATCTGGAAAGTGATTAAGCTGCATTAGGGCACATTTTGACCAAGTTCTATATTCCCTATCAGTCAAACGATTGAAATAATTCAGATTGTTTTAAAAATCTGTTTGAAAGTGTCTTACGCTCACTATCGCCGCATTTATTTGATCAAAAATAGTGTTTTTTATTTTTTAATTGAAGGATCGTGTGACACTGAAGACTGGACTAAAGATGCAGAACATTTAGCTTTGCATCACAGTAATAAATTACATTTTACAATATGTTACAGTAGAAAACATAATATCACTGTTTTTTTTTTTGTTTGTTTTTTTTAAATATCAAGAATTACCATTTCCGTAGACTCCCACTTCACACAGAGTGAGATTCTTTGAATCTCCAGGAATGACCACATTCACGTAACGACCTTGCATTCCGCCGCATGAGTAAGAGACGGATTGACCTGCTAAAAATACCAGACATTCTGCACGAGAGAGAGAGAGAGAGAGAGAGAGAGAGAGAATATGAAACATTATTCACTTCACATGAACTTAAGCAATATCACACGACCAGGAGTTGCACTTCAAAAAACAAAACAAACAAACAAACAAAAAACATTACATTGTATTGCACAACATGTTTATGTTTTAATCTTAAAGAACCATTTTAAATTGCTACACTTAAGTAAATGCAAATTTGTCGTCACATGGGATTGCCGTTGCCGCTATTCCTCAAGGAGTTTCCGATGCGAATTTCGGCTCCGTTAATTTGTTCAGCGCAGCAGTCAATCCTGTTAGTGTTGGCCACTTCTCTAATGATTTGTAGATCCATCAGATCCAGCCTCCACGATGGGTTTGTCTCGGTTTCGGTGTGGGTGCAGTAAAAATTGTTATCGTCAGTGGCTGTATTAGCCTCGTAGCGGAGTGTAGATGACTGCACAGCCTTGCCGTTGATTGCAATATTCTCTAGAAAGTGCAACGATAAATACAAATAACCATGTTATTATTATCTATAATTCCCATGTGGTTTAAATCTTTGAATAAGCATTAGTTAACTTTCAGTGTGGTAGAGAAAGTGTGTCACTGTTTGTTTACTGGAATGGGCTAAGATAAGTCTAAGTCTCACACTCTAAGATTTTGTATCTTGAGTTCTAAATGTTTTGGAAGGACTGACGGAAACCTTTTTAAAAGCCTTTTAACCAGTGTGAGATAAATTATAAAATATGTGAAGCCCCTTCAACCTTTTGTATTGTAAACCCTCCTGTTTTTCATAAAAAACAACAATTCGCAAATATATGTGTGTTTTTGTTTTTAGAAAATGAGTTTATGATTAGGACATGCAAATCCCACTTAAGTGTTTGAGTGCTTAGGGAAATGTAGCTAAACACACAAATTACAGAAAACCACTAAACATTAATTTAGCATGTTATAGGTTCAAGCTGAAACAAGAGAAAACCATTTATAATATTACATTTTACACAATATTGCATTATACATAATAATACATTCCCAGTTTGAGGAAAAAAAGACCTGTTTTTACTACTTGAACAGCTGGACTTCCTGTAGAAAAATCACAAATATGTAGATTTTTTTACAGTAAAGCACACACACACACAAACAACAACTGCTATAACATTTATAAATTAGACACATTTATGCACTATAGTAAGAGAAAAAGGTACACTATAGACTTTCTTTTTTCAACTGCCTCTTCTTAGACTGTGAAAATCCCTGTGGAAAAAAAGGGTTGTACTGTGATTCACAGATATATTGACTGATTTATAGTCCTACAGTACACAGGACAGTTTACCTAGTAAGAGAAAAATGTACTTGTTGAGCCCCTTCATTTCTCATGGAGAAAGACTAATAAGGAAATAGCACAAATTTAGTCAAAACAAAACAAAAATGTATAGGGCAAATTCAACAACATTGTTACCATAATATCATAGTATCACAAAATATTTATATTTGTATTTTTTATTAATGATAATTTGTTGCACTGCAGCATACATTTATCAAAATAATTGTGTTATCTTTTAGGGGATGTTCGACAATACTTTGTCATCACAGTACAGTGAATCTGTATCACAACAGACTGAATTTTTGGTTATTCTTAAATATTCCCAAGGATTTATTACCATTTTCAAGAACAAATAACTCAAGCATAACATGAAAGTAATGATTTTTTTGCTCATGAATGAAATTTTTGACAATTATTGACCATGAAAACTGATTCAAGAACCTGGTCTTCTTTACAGAATGTTCATACCAAATAATATTCCCTTTTAATGTAAAAGTATAATTTTTAACATTATTATTTAGCATATTTCACAAATTCTACATATAATTATTTTGATAATGTTGCAGTTACACTAAACAAATAAGCCTTATTTTTCAATATTGCACAAATATAATCAGCATTAACATAGTAACAGGTAAGAAAGTTAAAAGTATATATGTATGTAAAATCTTAGAATAGTACCTCTCTTTTTTGTGTTTTGAAATGGTCCGTCAAATCAGCAGTGTGTGTCAGGGTGAATTGTGTCATATGGAGGACTGTTTGTGCATCACATGGTTGTGATTCTCCACCCCTCGTTCTCCACCTCCAACCCTCACTGCTCTACCTCTCTCTATCAAAGACTTAACACTTGTAAAGAGGAATATTTCAACAACAATGTAATTTAGGGTTTTAAATACTACATTTTAAAGATTATTATTTATAAAGACTATTAAACCAATATTGACATGCAGCACTTCAGTCAATCATGCAAATGGTAATAAATCTTTTTTACGTGGTGTAGTATTTATATGCATTGTGAATTTGTATGCATCTTTTATTGTAATGCTCATATAGGCTATATGCTAATATATTTTAACGAACTCTGGTGCGGTTCTAATTAACTATGAATGCAACATGGCCCATACACTTCTAAACAAACCAAAAACAGGAAGTAATGACAAGATGCGACGCTTTGCGACATGATTTCACGAAGGGAACAAGCAGTGTATCCAAAACAAAATGAGCAAAGGGCAAATGTGAAGCAACGAGAAGGTAAAGTGCCTTTTATGCAGTAGCGGTATTAACATTAAGTGAAATGGCATCTGACGCATAGAAGCCACTGGTGAAAAAACCAGCATATGCTGGTAGGTAGGTTTTGATCAATGACTTCCTGTATTTCCAGCTCATATGAGCAGTGTTTGGCCAGCTTGTGAGCACAATCAGATACATATATTATATTTATTGTATTTAATAAAAGTGAATTGTTATTTATAGTAATTCTGCCTTGAGCATATTCATTGAATTGAATAGCTGTGCGGGACCCCTCTTTTGGTGGCCTTGGGATCTCCTACCCAGAGTAAATTGGAGTGGCATAGTCAAAGATAGTTTCAACAGAGATAAACATATTTACCAACCCGTCACAAATGTGTCGGTTGGAAATAGTAAGGTGGTATTTGAATTATTTCATATAATATAATATAATATAATATAACATAACGCCGGTAAATAAAGCGAAATGTAATAATGTACAAACAATAAACACTTATTTTGAATGGTTTTCGGAACAAAACGAGAATGAAATATGTTACTAAACAAGCCAAAAGGTAGTAGTAAACTAGGCTTTGTACTTAATGATTTGATTTAAAAAAAAAAAAAGATTTTGTTATTTCTAGTTTAGCTTAATTTTTGTTGCTTGTCTACGTTCTTCCGCCACATTCTTTCTCTTCTCCGACCCCGCAGATTTTTTTTTTCTTTGATGCTGTTTTACGGTGTTGATAAATTCACCATTTAATACGGAGTTCAAATATGTTGTTGTAATTTGCGTTACTGAGATTGTAACAAGTTATAATTTTACCCAAATTTTATTAGTAATGGGTTATATTACTGTTACAGCAAAAAGTAATACTACTGTAATATTATTACTTTTGTAATGCGTTACTCCCAACACTGAGTAGCCTATAGGGTCCAAAAGTCTCTAAATGTGGGATTTTTAATCTAATTCTTAAAAAAAAAAAAAAAAAAAAGGAAAGTAAATAAATGAACACACTCACACATCTTTCCAGACACTTAAGGATTTATTTAGCAGACTAATTACAGTAAAAACTTATATCACAGCAAAGAATCAATGACAAATCTTTTGGACTAAAGTCCTCAATGACTCTCACATTTACACAGTTTCACTTTTTCCTTAAATTATCTTTAAAGTGTCTTGTACAAGCAGCACAGTAAATAGTATTATGAATAGTAATAAGGATTTAGTGCAATATGTTGTTTAGTTAGTTTTGTTCAGAGCTGGGTTGATTACTTGAAAATTGCAAGCCATTACTGATTCCAAATTACATGAAAGAAATTGTAGTTAGTAACGTAATCTATTACATTACACAATTTAGGTAATATAATCAGACTACTTTTTCAGTACGTTTGAACTATCTTGATAATCCTGTACCATATTGCTATAAAAATACAAAGGGAAAGAAAATATATGCTATTCATTGTTAATAACAACATAAAGTTCATTAAACATTACGTTATGTCAAGGTTGTCCAAACTGGTGTTCATGAGGGAACTGCAGAGGGTTTGAGAGTTTCATGATAAGCTTATAATAAATTACATCATAAAAATATGAAATAAACATACATTATTTTAAAAACATTCAAAATAAAATGATTACTAAGAAAAAATGAAATTTTATTCGTTTGTTTTGCATGTCATGTGACCATTAACCAACATCAGAAAACTGTGAACATACTAATGTTTTACTTGATAATTAAAACATTTATTTTGAAATCTCAGGGGTACTCAATATAAACGTTTTGGAATCTCTGCCTGACTTGTAAATAAGTAACTTGAATCTGTTTATTTTAATGTGTTTGAAAGACAAAAGCCTTACAAAGATATAGAAATACGTGTTTAAATTACCTAGTAGTTGATGCAATGTTGAAATGTAGAGAAAACACTTCTTTATACTGAAATGATTTTTGCAAACCCAGTGGTCAAATTTCCTGTGTAATTAATGCCACCTGACTAATGACTGGTCTTTCTGAATGTATATAAGCGGTAGGCTATTTTAGAAAGGGAAATTTAAAAGATGGAGGAATTAGGGAGAATCAGTAAATTATAAATAATGCTATTGTGTGAATAATATGTAATGTAATTATGTATGTAATCAATAAAATGTAACTGTACTCTGATTGCGTGTTTTAAAATGAAAATTAATCTAATTACAAGTACTTAAATTTTGCAGTCTAATTACAGAATCCAGATTACATGTACTCAGTTACTACCCAGCTCTGGTTTTGTTTTAACATCCAATGTTTTATGTAAGCTTACACAGGGCACCAAAAATGCTTAAAAAGGCTTTAAACTGTTAATAAGCAATTTTTCAAAAAAGAAATTTGAATCAATTTCAACTTTCCAGGGTATCATGGTACTTTAGCACAACCTGTAAATGAAAATTTCTTATTACTACATCACATGTGTGTGTGTGTGTGTTTTTTTTTTAAATATTCACACAGCTTAAGTTATTGTACAGAATGTGGTTGTGAAAACAGACCCACTTTTAGGAGCATTCACCTTCTGGATCACCTGTTCAGGGGTTTGAGACCAACGCAGTGTAATGTTTGTGAATCCTCTCTCAGCCAGAGCAGATCTCAACTGAAAATAACATATGAATACTAAACCAGTTAGATCAGAAAATGACAATACACTCTGATCTTTTTATTCAAAATAAAATTTCTAGGTTTGTAAATTGCACAACCACTTATTCACATGCAAACATTAGTTTCCATAGCATCTTGTAGATATTTTTTTGTCCATACAGTGAAAGTCAATGGGTTCCAAAGTTCTTCAATTCAAATTTGTATAGCGCTTTTCACGATACATATTGTAGCAAAGCAACTTTTTTTTTCTTCAGAATATCAGTATCTGAGACCTGTTGCTTGTAATTTAATGTAAGTTAAGTATTTAAAGGAATAAAGTGTTTCAGATATGTTTATATGAATGTGGTTATATACCATGTAAACCAGGACTAAATCATTTGTCTTGGAGATATTTAACTGTAGCCATAAGGTGGCGCTGTAGACATACTTCAAATTAGCATGTGCCTGTTGTCATATGTCAGCTTTTTGTCCATTGCTTGATATAGCTTACTTTTCATTTTAAATTGTTAAATTAAATTTTAGTAATCAAAGCATGTCTAATTCATTGAAATTTTGTTGTTCCCTGCAAATTTCAGGAATTCTGTGATATTGCATTCATGCTATACTTTACAATTCATTTTTATGGCTGAACTTTTTCAGTTCTGTCTGCGTTTTCCATTTTGTGAAATCATAATGCCTTGCTTCGGTTATATAAGGTATATTCTCACCTTTTCCAGAATGTTTTCTTTCATTGTTGGGTTGGTCAAATCATCTCTGGAGTTCAACATCATCTTCACAACTGATTTTTTTAAAAACAATCATACAAAAACATAAAACACCAGACAAAGACACATTATTAGTTGCGTTTGTGTTTATTAAAAGTAGTGCACCCATAGCAATATGAAAAATGTTAATATTAGTTATATAGTCTAATATTAAAACTAATAATATTTGTTGTTATAATCCAGTACTACCTTCTCCAAAAACATCCACCTCACACAAAGTGAGTGTCTTCATGCTTCCAGGAATGATCAGATTCACATAACGTCCCTCCATCCCACCACACAAGTAGCCGTAAGATTCGCCTCCTGGATTAGCAGGAATAACAGCACATCTACAGACAGAGAAACACATGAGTGTCACATTTGCTCAATCCTTCACAGGATTGAGCCTCGGAAAGGGTTGAGGAGCATCCTGTACGCAGCCTCTGGAGACCTCGATTACCATCAATGGCCTTTTCAGCAAACCAGTCCCCAGATGTTGACGACTGTGTCACGGTTCCATTTGATGCCAAATTTCCTAGAAAATATGTGAGGGAAATGTATGAGAGAGTGTCCGTGGTTGGCCGATTGTGGTAGCCCATTGGGTCATTTTTGGAGGGTTATTTCATGTTTTCAGACACATTTTGGTCAGACATCGCTGTCGGCATCTAAAATTCACCCTATGGTGTTAAGACTTTAAGACTTTTTTAAGAATGCAAAACTTTCTTGGAAGTTTGATATTGAAGGCAATCTGCCAAAACGAAACAATGTAATAGTGTGGCTAAACACTGGCTCCGCAGAAGAAGATCAACACCTGCTTCTATATCACCACCTGCCCACTGATTTGTGTCTGTACTGTAAATAACGAGAGCGATAAATGCAGATCTACACAGAAACCAAAAGATAAAGATGGCTCAGATGACAACTAGATTGTATATAGCACATATGCACATTCATAGTTCTGTCTATGGACATCTTTTTTCTTTCTGTATATTTTTATTACCACTGTTATTTATAATTTATTGTATATTCTTTTTTCATATTAGTGTTTATTATTACCTTAACTTTATGTATGTCTGCACTATGTTTGTATGTTCTGTACTGGAAGCTCCTAACACCAAGACGAATTCCTTGTGTGTGAACGCACTTGGCAATAAAGCTCTTTCTGATTCTGATTCTGATTCTGATAGATGCTGTTCAGTGCCAAGTTGTGGAAAAACAGTCTTTCATTGCCTTCTATCTGATCCCAACATTAGAAAAGAATGGAAGAGCTTTGTTTTTAAAAGGGTCCTATTATGCTCTTTTACAAAGTATTGATTTTGTTTTGGGGGTGTACTAAAACATGCTTTCATACTTGGTGGTTCGAAAAACACATGTTTTTAATATAATTTACATTATATTACATTTCTCCCAGTCTGGCACAAATGGCTCGATTAGTTCCAGGTTTTATGAAGGCCTGCCTTCTGAAAAATGAAATGTGTTGTGAAATATCAGAAATATCAGTAGCAGGACTACAACTACATGCTGCTTTCCTCAAGCAACCGTCTCTGATGTGAACAGGGAACTTCGGAACATCCTAATGAAGCACAAGACTGCAAATCGAATCATCATCCATGTGGGGAAGAATGATATTCGGAAAGAGTAGTCAGAACTCCTGAAGAAGGATTTCAGTGAACTCATTGAAACACTTCGAAGACTTGAAGTTCAGCCATTCATCAGTGGACCAATCCCAGCAAGGGGAACTAACATGTTTTCACGATTGCTTGGGCTGAATACATGGCTACAAAGAACCTGCAGTCTAAAAGGAGTCAACTTCATTGACAACTTCAGTCTTTTCTGGGGCCATAGACAACTGTTTAAACTGGATGGCCTCCACCCAAACAAACTTGGTGCAAGAGTGCTAAAGGACAACATCTATTTTTCACTCCGTCATCCTTCAGTGGAGTGTGCCAGTCCACCCTACATGAATGGCACACACACCTGGACAAAGTATGAGTGACCACAGGACTTCACATCAGCTTCAGAGTCGTGATGTGGTCGACACATCCCACAAGGACACTGACAACGCCACACAGCCACAACAAGCACTGCTCATGGACACCATCCCAGCTGAGCCCTGCCCACAGAGCTCATCACAGACAGACTGTGACGTACTACAACAGCTCCAAGACTCAGCGCCGAAGGACAACTTTCTGGTAAACAGCCAGGAAAGCCAGGACAACATATTTCAGCCACCGGAAACACCAGAGCCTAAATTCTGATTCTTGGAAAATATCAGTGCTGGTACTACTAGATCTTAGTGCTGCGTTTGACACTGTCGATCATAACATTCTTCTAGAGAGACTGGAAAACTGGGTTGGGCTTTCTGGGATGGCTCTCAATTGGTTCAGGTCATACTTAGAAGGGAGAGGTTTTTATGTGAGTATAGGAGAGCATCAGTCTAAGTGGACGTCCATGACATGTGGAGTCCCTCAAGGCTCAATTCTTGCACCGCTCTTGTTTAGCCTGTATATGCTCCCACTAAGTAAAATAATGAGAAAGAACCAAATTGCCTATCACAGCTATTTTGTAAATCATTATATCAATCAGTTTTTACATTTTACATTTTTTGTTTTATTGTTGTGATCATTGTTTTTATGATTGTTCTACTTTCTTTTTTGTGATTATTGTTTTTATTATTGTTTTTATGATTATTCTACTTCCTTTTATGTAAAGCACTTTGAATTACCTCTGTGTATGAAATGTGCTTTATAAATAAACTTGCCTTGCCTTGCGATTGGTTAGCTGTTCCACTGCATTGCGATTGGCAAACAGCTTAGACGGTGTTTCACCGGTGCTGCGCCCCTTGTCAAAGAAGCAAGTTCCGTGTACAACTGTTAGCGCAGGCTAGATTAAAGTGATTCTTGCATTTTAAATCTGGATATTTTTCTTACAAAAACGCATCGATTCGCTACAGGAGGCCTTTATTAACCCCAGCATAAGGCTAAAAGCAGCCTAACATTATCAAAGAGCATCATCACTGATTAGCCTAGCCTATTCTAGTGCAAGTTTATGAAATTTAAAAAACACTCGCATTGTAAGTGAAGCTATCTACACTGTATGATGAATAAATGTCTTACCACACACTGCACACGTCTGTGGCGCAATTACTGCTCTGAAGCGCCCACTCTAATCAATGCTTGAGTTTGTACCTGCGCACTGCATCGTTAAATTTAGGCTAATCCTCCATCGAGTCCCTACCCACCCCCCAACCATTCGAATTTCCGTAGGCGGGATTTATTTTAATGATATTCTAATGGACCACGTTGTGACATCACTGCATGTGGAAAACAAACGCTGTAGTCCAAAGGAGCTGTTCGTTGTAGTTCTTGAAAAGAGATTAAAAAAAAAAAAACTAAATATCTCCCTTTAGAGTGGACTTTAAGATTTGGAACTTTGTAGAATTATTATTTTTTTTTTTTTTAAATATGCCCAAATATACACACCACACACTAAATAAAATTCAAAAAGTGAAAAAGCATAATAGCACCCCTTTAATGAAGATCCAGACTCAATCAGGCACAATTCCATGCAGGATTTTCAGAAAAGCTGAAACTAAAAGACGATGCTGTGCTGACTGTATTGGATCCGACAGTAATGTCGCAACACACAAGTGTGAGTGGTAATCGCACGTGATAATCGTCCTGATATGCACAAGCCTTTAGCCAATCACAGAAGTGGGCGTTTACGTCTGAGTCTACAGTTTGCCACGTCTTATTCTAGTGATGGGATTTATGGCTCTTTGAGGGGATCCGGATCTTTTTAAATATTTAGTCAGTTTTAAGAAGCCAGCTTGGGGGCATCTCAGTTTATCCTGGAAATAATCACTGGGAGGAATGATGAGGTGAGATTTGTAGTCAAATAATTAAAACTCAGATATGACACACCAATATCTGAGTTTGAATTATTCTGAAATATTGATTATTACCTCATTTGTCATGTGTGGACTATATTCCATAGGGTTGCACAACATCCCTCTGCTTAGACAGTGACATCACTATTTTGGATTTACCTTTAGTACAAAGTGTGTGTATGTGTAAAGCTACGTTGACTTATGTTATTCATACAATACCTACTCACAAATAAACATCAAAAACAAAGCCGGCTGCAATGATTTTCTGTGCAAAACAGCTTTTACTACAAACACTTCCACACAAGAACATTGTTATCACACAAGAACATTTTGATAGAAAACAAAAAATATTTAAAGTTTTAAATATATACTGTAGATAAAATTAGAATAAATAAAATGGAAATGTCTACATACAGTCCACTATTACTACTATAACTACTGTAAACTTTGCAAATAGGAGATCAGCCCCTTCAAGTTTTAAATGAACACAAAATGCAATGTAATGCAATGTATGCAATGTTTTTTGTTTGTTTTAACTGGAGTAAGCATGTGACGGCAGCGTGCACAAGTCATGGCTCGTTCCTACCCAATGACAGAGGCACGCAGGGTTTTTTTCCACTGGAGTACTCGCGTGAAGGATGCGTGCACAACTATCATCATGCTGTTAGACAGTAGCACCCCTGCGCTGGGTGCGCCCCTCCCCCTATAACTGTTCTGTATCGCGGAGGAGCTAATTTGTGTGCATCTGTGTGAAACACGCATAGGAAAAAAAGAACGACAGAAAGAACGGCTCCCGCCCAGCCGCGACTCGGCTCCCATCGTTCATGTTTATGAGCCGTTCAAAAGAATCGGTTCGTTCGCGAACGTCACAACTCTATCTTATTCAAACAGAGCATTCTGGTGAGGGGGGTAAAAAAAAAAAAGAACAGGACAGAAAATAGCCTATTAATTATGCGGCCCGTAGCCAGGGGGTTGTGGTTCGAACGACCCACCCCATCCAGTCAAAGGTCCGGAATTTATGTGCGTTTTTTTTTTTTTTTAAATAAACAAGTGTTCTTTTAAATAACAACGCACTTTTAAAGCCATAAAAAGTATTAAATACCTTAATAAGTATAAGAAAAGTCTTAATTATAATTTCAAGAGGTCTTAAATTTGGGGACGGAAAGACAAAAATAGCGTTATGGATTAAATGTGCTAGTAGTTTGAAGCGCCACACGGACCGTTCGTCCGCTCGGATCACAGTTCACACAGCAGCGGAGCGTTTACTACAGCAGATGCGTTTACTCGCGATCACTAAACAGCGCTGTGAGATCCAGAGTGAAGCGCTTGAATTCGGTGAAGAACACAATGACATGGCGATTTAAACAGATGAAACAGCGCTGACAAACAGCAGAAACACTGTGCGAAACGATAGTCAGAATCATTTAATCATTTAAAATGTAAATCTATTAAAGGAGTAATGGAATATAATTACAGTATTTTGTAATTAATAGCGTTTGTGCATTAATACTAAGACCACCGTTCTTCATACAAATACCTAGAAGCCATGTAGTTCATTTTTATACCATGGTATTGAGGTGAATAATTATTATTAATAATTTCATCATACAAAAATAAGTTTGTTGTCGGCACCGATGGCCTTGTGGGCAGCGTGCTCCGGGCTTCCCGTGTTCCAGTCCCGATTCGAGGACCTTTACCGATCCCGGCCCCCATATCACTTCCTGTCCTTTCTGATCTGTCCTGTCCATAATAAAGTTTTTTAAAAAATAAGGTTGTTACAATTTTAACAGATGTTACTGTTTTTGAAAATGAACATTATCTGAGCTGTAAATCAGGACATCAGTTTAACATATTACTAGACAACTTGTTTTTTCCATATTAATTCTATTTCTGCAGGTCTTTTTTTTAAAAAAAAAAAAAAAATATATATATATATTTTTTTTCTTTTTTCTGCATACAATTCCTTTCTTGATATTTGTATTTTGAAAAGGAGGAAAGACTGCATAGGGCTCAGAGGTTGAAAGGGGCCCAGAATGGGGGCTCAGAAAACTCAGTGGAAGGGTGTAGCGTGGGTCAAGGAAGAACACAGTATATTCTCACCAGGGGCAGTTCTAGAACCGATTTTTCAGACTGTCATCAACTTTTTTGTTTGTTCAGTTTGTACAATGAACATGGGTTAGAGCTCTTATACTTTTGAGTTCTTAAAGTACACCAAATTAATGAATTTCACTTTAAAATGTGTAAAATTTTCTCCTGGGAGGGCATGCCCCCAGACCCCCCTAGAGGGACACACATCCACCCACCATTTGGATATGTGTCAGTACAAAGAATCTGTGATTTTATTGCATTAAAAATGTCATTCATTTAATTAATTTACTTATTGCTTTAGGTATTTGTGTATATTTAGTGAACAAGGCGATATCTTGGTAAGCAGTTTGACAACATTGTAGTAAATATTTTTGGTGAATCAAAAAATCATGCTTATTAAAATACCAGCACACATGATGATACAGCACAAATTGGTGCATGAGTAGTCAACAAAATAAAGTATTTGAACCTCATAGTTAAATACAAAATGAGTGGGAACTGAAAAAGGTCCACTTTTTGGAAAAAAAGAACCCCCCCTTCCGCTAGGCTGGCTACGGGCCTGTTTTTGATGTAAAAATCTTGATAACATTATAAGTGGACCTTAGAGAACAGTAGAAAATAATAAAAAGAAGGCAGTTCATGACTTCTTTAATGCACGCCGTGATATTGCATACTGAAAAGTGCTCTACAGCAGTGACTTAGCTATCAAGTGCCCGTAGACATCAACCTCACAAACAGTAAGCATCCTCTGATCTCAAGGAATATGAACAACCACGCAACGTCCCACCATTCTGCATGAGTAGGTGTCTGTAACTCCAGGAGGAATAGCAGTAATAGTAGCACATCTACATACAGAAAGATCATGTTATCAGTTCCTGTTTATTCTCAGTTGCAGACAAAGATAAACATCAACAGAAATCTCACAGTGGGTTGCTGTAAACGTTGTTAGGGAAGTTCCCGACACAAACCACAGCCCCGTTTATCCTCATAAGCGGGTATGGCGTCTCTGTTAGTGATGGCCACTTTTTCCACTTGGTATTCATTCAGCAGATCCACGCTCCACCACGGGTTGGTGTGGAACAGCTGTCGCGTAAACCATCAACAGCATATCTTGTATGCACTTTATATCTTCTGAGCACTTTGATGACGTGCTCACCGTGCACCATAGCGCTGCTGAAAAAATGCGTTTTTCACCTTTTATTGGCTGACATGTTTCTGTTCTGCAGATCATTTGTCATTGTCATCATTTGCTCACTTTTCTCACAGTGCTGTCTGATTTCTCTTAATATTTCAATATGATTGATGTATCGTGGTCTTTTTCTCTGCACTGATGTTATTTTGCATTTGTGTCACTACAACAAATAATCTTAACATGCAATACATGTGCCATTTTGCCTCAGTGTATGAAGTTGCTGAGTTAGGTAGGTGAAATATTAGGCTAATATCTTAATTAATACTGCTTGTATGTATCTTTACCACCTGTCAGTTTTAGCTTGTCAAAATATTGCAACCTTGCCTGCTTCCTTTCCTATATCATTAAGCAGCTTTCACACGTTTTTTTATTAGACAGCATAAATAAGTAAAACAATGTATCCAGTAGAATATTAACCGTGCAGTCCATGCTGTTGTTTACATCCGAGTATTTCCAATATGGCCGTGCACTAGGGTAACTGACCAAACCATGATGTAAGCGCAAACCCTCTATTTGTTTAATTATTGAATTGATTAATTTATTGAAAATGTTTATTGTAACTGCTAATCTTGAAAACTCATCCACTATATGATCACAAAACTAAAAGATTTAATTTGATTGAGAGGATTAAAAAGTAGAAAACAAATTTTTTCAGCTGCTCTCCATTTTCCGGGCTGTTCTCTTTGTGTGTGCTCATTATACCATGAGAGCATTTGTTTGTTTACATCCATAACTTTACAGTGCACGTGAAGATTAGGTAACAGTCACTAGCTTATGCATTTAAGGAATTAAGAAGTCTGGCGAAGTCATCTGCAAGTATTTTTAATATTAAAAATGCACTGAAAAAAAAAAGGTTTTCAAGCAGTACCTCATCCAATTAATAATGTATCTTTCAATTCAGTTTACCATTATTTGTTTTATTTTTCAAGTAATATTTTGTTTTAGTTCAGAACATTGTTAAATATAAATATTTTTCTTTAAGAGCTCAACTAAGACATATTTGTTTTGACAAATGTAAAATTCCAAGGTTACGTTAGGCCATATTTTTAAGTTTATCTTCTGACCAGTTATTTTGATAACTATAATAATCTTCTGAAAAAGCATTCATGCCCATGTAAAACTCATGATTATCATCTGTAAACTGGGAATTTTCTAAGCTTCTAGTTGTACCACATGACAACTGTACTTGACTGCTTCAGATTTATTAACTGTAGGCGTTGATAGTGTTGCCACAGAAATGCACAATTCCTGGTCCAAGGACATGAACAGCTCCAAGTGGAACATGGTGTGAACACAGCACATTGATTATTTGACAACAGCATTATCTGACTTGATAATGTCTTTGGCAGTCTGTTTCTTCCTGTTAGGATACAGCTGACAAGACAGACTCCAGTAAGAATCCTCATCGTGGATCAAGAAAGTCCACAGCTCAACCCATCTAAAGTGGGAATAGTGTTGGGTAAGTTACTCAAAAAAAAAAAATAGTATTAATTACTAGTTTCTAATAACATATTCAACAGATTACAAGTTACTCTCTCCAAAAAGAATGCCATTACTTATTACTAATTACTTTCTAAATCCTACATCAAGCTCTACAAGTTAATGATACAGTACAAGGATAGACATGAAACAGATCTTTTCATTCTTTCAAATAGATAATAGATATCTACATACATTATTCTGGTCACACTTTAGATTCAATTCTCACTGTTTGGTAACTATTCACTATGGCTTTTGTAGAGTTGGGGTACTCGGACTCGAGTCCGGTCTCGAGTACAATTTTTAGGTGACTCGGACTTGTCACGGACTCGGATGCATTTTTACTCGGACTTGACTCGGACTCAAGCCTTTCGGACTCGGAAAATATCCCGAGTCCGTCCGAGTCCAGAGACAGTTGACGGAAATGTCACTGACTCGATGCATTATCACGAAAGTCTTGTCCAGTAGCTACTTGAAAGCCGACGGGTTTATGTGCGCACTAGAGATGCGCGGATGAGCTCAAACGTCACCCGAATCCGCAGCTTCAAATAAATTATCCGCCACCCACCCCCACCTCTATTTTTCTCTGATTTAGATAACCGCACCCGACCCGCACCCGATCGTCATTTACGGTTATTTTAATTCTTAGTTTTGCATGATGCTATGATGAATGGATGGTTCATTTTTAACAGCAGATTGATTCAGCTGATCTGCACATTGCTGCACATAAGCTTAATCACTCGTGCTTTTAAGCCAAAGCCACGCTAAAAAGAATAACGTTAACTGACATCTGGACGTGACTCTCCGCAATCTCTGATGAAATCGATTGGGTGTTTGAACGTCTACTGAATCCCTGGACAAAAGATTACAGGGGTTCACCCAGTTTAAGAAATTTCAGATCATAAAAATCTAATTCTTTTCATTTTTAAGGTATTGGTTTCGTTATAATGTACTGATTCAAATTAGTAATCAATAATAATTGTTAATTTTACTACTCGGCAAATCTGGTGCTGGGGCGGACGGAACCAGCGCGGGCGCATCAGGCGCAATCATCAAACATATTTCAAAGGAAGCCGGCGCCACATTCCCTACCGTCCTTACTATGTGTTTTGAGCGAATATTTGCATTTATTCACATACGACTGAATTAGAAATGGTAGCCTGTCATGATTTTGGGTAATGCAGGACACTACTGAATGATGCGCATCAGAGGGAATTTAGAAGTGGGTATATGCAAAGCCGGCGGATTAAAAATGGATATCCGCAGGTACTGCACTACACCACTAAATATTACCCTACTCAATAGCATTAACACAGGCGTAACTTCAAACTTGATCTGGAATGTCTTTTTTTCTGTCACAACTTCTCGGACACACACACACAAATGAAATCGTTTCCTGAAAAAAGTATTTAGAACAGGTTCATATTTTAGAAAATGTAGTTAATATTTGCCTCATTATTGATTCATCTCATCCACCCGCGACCCACCCGCAAATAATCAGAATGCTTTTTTTTTATTACCCGACCCACCCGACCCACCCGACCCGCGGATATAACCGCCATCCGCGCATCACTAGTGCGCGCACACTCAAAGCGCGATCACAGAACGCGCCTCTCAGTCAGTGTGCGAATACAGAGTTCTCTTTCGCTTCTAATAGGGTCTGTTATTGCTACACACATGCTCGTCGGTTTTGTCTTAAGTAAACCTGAACAGGAGAAATACTGATGCGTCAAAATATTTGATCTGTGCGTCAGATCTTAAAGCGACAGCAGCGTAAACCTGCAGCAGCAGACCACGTGAAACAATAATCAAACAACAAAAGAAAAAGAGAAAAATCACTCACTGTTCTTGACTGAATCACTTATTAACTGTAATAAGAATTATCTTTAATGTATACAGCGAAGATTTTGCAGTGTTTTATTTTAACATTTATTACTTCATGTATGTCTGAATGTCTGTAGTGAATCAAATGTCTGTAGTCTATTTCTCTAATAGCCTTTATATAGACCTACATAAAAAAAAACTTACAAAAAAAACCCTACAATTCTATTTTTTAAAAAATTCTATTTTAAAAAATATTATTTCATTTGTATTTTTGATTAATATATGTATTAATACTTTTGCTTGTAAGTAATACTTGGAGTGTTTACTTGCCTTGAGCTCGAGAATGTTTTACTTACATTAGTTGATTAGTTTTTTTTCTATATTGAAATTATTATTATTTAAACATGGTGGCAGTTTCTAGCTTGAAAGAAAAATAATTTTTCTAACATCTTTGCAGCAACAGTTTTTATGGGTCCAAAACCATCTTGGGTGTACATGATTTTCTAATAATTCAATGGCCCATCATCAATTATTCCTTATATAATGTAATTTATTGTAATTAATGTAACTATAAATGCATTCAAAAATAAAACAGGTGTGAGTTTGCTGTGACTTATGGAAAGTATAGGTAGGCCTTTATACATAGTGTGGACCATTGTAAAGACTAGGTTTATCCCTCACAACCTCATTTTCATTCAAGAAAAAAAAGTCATATATAACCCAAAACACACACAGCCACAATCAGAAATAAAAGAGGTGCATTTTCTGCTCTTAAGGTCCCATTCACCAAGATACCTACTCCTTTACCCCCACCCTTGAATTTATACATTTACTACATTGATGAATAAAGTCAAGTCTTGCCCTATAATTTTTCACATTCTAAAACCTGTTTCACTCTAAAAGATGTCACATTACATAGATCAGCCATAACTTCTGTCAACATGACTTTAAGTTTGCTAAGCAGAGCATGGACACTCATGAGATGTTGTGAAATCAAAAATCAAAATGGCAACATCCACTAGAGGTTTGCTTTTCTTACATTTCAAGTTTCTAGTATGCCTAGTAAGAGCTTGATTAGTTGGTTCAGGTGTGTTTAATTGGGGCTGGAGCTAAAATCTGTAGGACACCTCCCTCCAGGACCGAGTTTTGGCACCCCTGGATTAAAACAATGTTAAGATACTGACAAACAGTAGTGTTTCCTTGGACTCGGATGGACTTGACTCGGACTCGGCCCTTTGGGACTCGGACTTGAGTCCGACTCGGCCCATTTTGGACTCGGACTCGTCTCGGACTCGATTGGTAAAAGACTCGGACTCGACTCGGACTCGACTTAGGTGGACTCGAACCCAACACTAGGCTTTTGCCTCAGTATACTCCTAATTACTGCTTATTAAAGTAGTTAAATTTAAGAATTGGGTAGGATTAAGGATTTACTGTAGAATAAGGTCTTGCAGAATAAGACATTATTATGTGCTTTTTTAAATCCCAGTAATATTCATGCTAATAACCAACTGAAACTTATGGTTTAACATAATTAAGTACTTTTATCTTTACCATAATAGTAAAATGCAGTACTATGGATATTTTCGCACACAAAATGTCAGTCTACAAGCCTAAACATACATTTTGATAGATCAGATTGTTTTCTTTGCTACTTGTTTTCCACTCGATTGCCTACCAGTGCCAGTGGGTTTTGAACTTTATTTATACTTGTATTTGGAACTGAACACTTGTGATCACCTAAAACGAAAGTTATTTTGCATTTCCTCCCATCACCCTGCATTTCAAGTGTCATGACATATATTTGCTTGCTTATACTACTCTGTCAGCCACATTTACATAGTTTGTTTGCCTGTTTGCATACATGGTGATATTTGACAATGCAGAATTACTGTACCGAATAAGAACATGGCCATTCAGTTTAGATACATGAACACAGATTAACAGTATGTGAAGTGTAAATAAGGCTGCAAATACAAACACTGTAACAAATTGCTGTAGTTTTACAGTAAAATTCTACAGAAACCTACTGTTTTACAGGGGATTACTGTAATTCGGAATGCATTATGGGCCAAACAAAGCATTACCATTATACTTTTTTGAATTTTTCACAATAATTTATTGTGAAGTAGCATTATGGGACTGAGCCATCTTAACAAAGGTTTGAATTCCGGGGACCTGGAGCAGCGTGACGGCAGGTGGTAAGACGAACCTGAACTAAGTTCCCGACACAAAAGACCGCTCAGTTTAGCTGGTAATAATAAGAGCTGTCTATAGTGATGGTGACTGTGTTCACATGGTATTCATCCAGTAATTCCAGTCTCCACCATGGTTATGTCCCTGTGTTGGTGCAGGAACATTTGCTACAGTCACCATCGACAGCAAACTCAGGAGCCAAGGTCTCCGACTGGAACAACTGGCTTGTGATTCGCTGTGATGCTGCAATCTCTGGAAAATGTTTCAGGGATTAAGGTCCGTAAACCGTCATCTTCATTCAATTCCTTATGGAGTCCTTTATCAAAAGAGCATTTGTTGTCTGGACTGACAGCTGAAGTATTTGGCAAACTTGGATTAAAAAAAAAAGTGCCCCTGAAAATCAGTTATGATGAATTGCACTCAGAACTTGCTTCTAAAGTTACACAATAGCTTCTTCTGAAGAACAAAAAATTGAAGTCATTATTCACTAATGATTTTCCCCTCCTTAACCACTGTGAACTTGAGGAAAAAATGAATCAGACAGGATCAAATGAGTTTTGTTTTTTGGGTAATAATAGATGTAGTCAATATGTTCAGACAATGCAAACCTAATGTAAAATGAGGAGCCATTCTTGTAGAATCGCTACCGGACTTTCTTGATTTTCAAACAAAGATGAACAAAGAGCTCATCAAATCATTTGCATACACAAATGAGCAGTGATCTGACATATAGTTTTGTAAAGCGAATGAAAGAAACTAAGAGAAACTATTCTAGAGATCCAGTGACAAATGGTGCTAAATCTATATAATGAGAAAAAAGAAGTACATAATAATGCAAAACATGAATAAACAGAACAATTCAAAGATCGGTGCTCAGTCTGTAAAAAACGCCATTAAACAAAAAAAAAAAAAAAAAAAAGGAACAGTATTTCTGGCTTCATTTAAATGAAAACTGAACTAGAATATTTTGGTTTGTTTGGCAAGAAATATGGCTGTTAATGCACATTAGAGGGCGAGATGCGTTTGAACTTAACTGCAAAAATCTCTGAAAAAAAGGGAGCATTATAGAAAACTCTCACAGAAAACAATTAATAGGCTATTACTGTAAATCTAAAATATCAGATGCATGAATGTTGTACATTACCCAGTAAGATGCACAGGCACTTATAGAGCTTCTTCATGGTTAATTAAAGGCATCTGTCTTTCATGTAGGATGGAGAGTGAAAGTGATATCAGTTTTATGGTTTTATGGAGGACCATCTGTGTAAATGATGATACACTGATGTCCTAAGACACTAAACGATCGGTTTGTGGGAGAAACTGAACAGCATTTATATATATATAATATATATATATATATATATATATATATATAATATATTGCAATGTTAGGATGGCATTTAGATGAGGCGATACAGGTGTTTTCCACTTCAGTCTGTTTATTAACAACTGTGCAATGGTTCAACATACACTCACTCTATGCTGCGATTCTCCTCTGAACCGCCGTACACTCTGCGCATGACGTATGAGCTACTCGCTATATTACCATATATGACCTAAACATATATTCAGTCTATTATTACATCTCCCCCCCCTTTTTTACAGAACAGAATAAACAGAATGAACAAATTTCCTCCTTTTCTTTTAACAGTGTCCTCTTTTAAATGTCAGCATAATATGAAACTTGTGTATATACACACAAGGAACTATCTAGGGATTCCAGGTAGACTACCGGTCACCCACATAGACGCTGAGGATTATTCTGCCCCATATAGCAATCTATGTACTAACTATGAAGTCTTTAAGGTATCCAGGCTGCTTAATAACTCTTCCTCTGGACGTTACGACGTTCTTAGATTGCTCTGAAACATCCTGCTCTTTGTTTTGAACTTGAACGTCTTGTTGCTGTTCGGACTGAGTTTGTTCTTGATCCCCACTCCTCTTTTCCTCTAACGCTTGTCGGTGAGAAGACGAGCTGAAGAAACGTAGATGTTTTCTGTTCCTTCGTAGATTTCCATCTTCTGTGCGAACTATGTAAGACCTTGGAGTGTTGTGCTTATGACCAACTGTAGCAGTCTCGTTCCAGCCTTTCTCACTGTCCGTCTTGACTACAACAGGATCACCAGGTTTGAGTTCAGGCAACGGATGTTAGGTGTCAGTTTTTTTTCCAGGACAGGAACCGGTGTTCTTAGCTGACGTCCAAGCATCAACTGTGCAGGGCTGTATCCTGTCGCTTGAATAGGTGTCACTCTGTAAGCGAGAAGAGCTAGAAAAGGGTCTTCTTGCTTGAGAATGTGTTTCGCGGTTCGCACTGCTCTTTCAGCCTCGCCATTCAACTGCAGAAAATACGGGCTTGTGGTGACGTGACGAAATCTGTAAGCTTTTGCAAAATTCTGAAAGTGTTGACCGCTGAACTGCGGACCATTGTCAGTAACAAGGGTATCAGGACAACCCCATCTGGCAAACATGTTGCTCAACCTCAATGTCACAGTCTTTCCTGACATGTCTGGAAGATAAGCAATGTCGATGAATCTAGAAAAATAGTCGACCACTACAAGGTAGTTTCTTTTGCCGACTTCACAAATATCAGCGGCAATTCGCACCCAAGGTGCTTCTGGTAACGGGGTAGTCATCAGAGGTTCTCGATGTTGTGCAGGCTTTTGTGTTTGGCAATATGTACAATTTTCTGTGAATACCTGGATCTCTTTGCTAATGCCAGGCCACCAAACGCTCTGTTTAGCACGCTCTCTGCACTTGGTAATCCCCATGTGACCTTCGTGGAGTTTTCTTTTAACCTCAGCTCTCATGCTGGATGGAATGACGATCCTGTCACTATAAATCAAAAGATCATGACACACAGACAGCATATCTCTGACAGCATAGTAGGGCTTGACATATTCTGGTAATTGTGAAGGATACTTTGGCCATCCCTGTTTCACGTATCTCATTACCGCTTGCAATTCAGAATCAGCCTGTGTGCTTTCTACGACTTCGCACAGTCGTGAGCGTGACATTGGCCAGGCCGCCCTGGTGGACTCCTCCAAGGCCGTGATGTCGTCTGTAAGCTCCAACGACCCCAGTTGCGGTGCTGGAGACGGATGCCTGGAAAGAGTGTCGGCAACAACTAACAGCTTTCCTGGAACAAACTCGGCTTTAGCGTTGAATTTCATCAGTCGAATCAAGAGCCACTGGCATCTCAGAGGAACCATAGGAACCATATCAATTTCCTTGCTGTTGATGAGAGGAATCAATGGCTTGTGATCTGTATGAATTACAAAACTGTCCAGACCGTACAAGTATTTGGAAAACTTTTCACATGCCCACACCACACTGAGTCATTCCTTTTCGATTTGTGTGTATCTTGCTTCAGTGTCTGTCAAGGTACGCGAGCAATAAGCTATGGGTCTCAAGCATCCATCATGCTGTTGAAAGAGTACTCCCCCTAATCCATAGCTGCTAGCATCTGCGCTTACAATAGTTGGTTTGTTCATGTCGAAGAAGGAGAGAACTGGAGCTTCGGACAAGAGCTGCTTGATTCTTATAAGTGCTTGTTCCTGTGCGTGACTCCAAGTCCAAGCTGTACCAGCTTTCAGAAGATCATTAAGTGGACGGGTTATCTCAGCCAATCCGGGTATGTATCGCCCTAGATAATGAACCATTCCCAAGATCCTCTTCACTTCTGTCACGTTCTGGGGAGGTAGAACATTCATTATAGCCGCGACCTTTTCCTTATCTGGTCTGACTCCATGAGAATCAATGACGTGACCCAGAAACCGTAACTGTGTTTGTCTCAACAGACATTTGTCCTCATTAAGTTTCAGTCCAGCATCAGAAAGTGTTTTCAAGACTCTCTGGAAGCGACGATCATGGACCTCTCGTGTCTCTCCATAGACAATTATATCGTCCATGTATGCCGCCGTTCCTTCATGGTCTCTTAAGCGGTTGTTCATCTCTCTCTGGAAAATCTCTGGCGCGCTTGAGATTCCAAAAGGAAGTCTGTGGAAAAAAATACCTCCCAAAAGGTGTAATGAAAGTAGTGAGTTTAGCACTCTCTCTCTCCAGTGGAATTTGCCAAAACCCGCTCTCCGCATCCAACAGCGAAAACATTGTTGCGCGTGCCATTTGAGGTAATATGTCATCAAGAGTTGGTAGAATGTACCGTTCACGTTCTACTGCTTGGTTTAGACGGTTTAGGTCGACACATATCCTCACTTGGCCACTCTTTCTAGGTACAGGCACCATTGGTGCACACCATTCAGTCGGTTCGGTAATTTCTTCAATCACACCACCCTTCACCATCCTTTCCAATTCTGCCTTCACCTTAGGAAGCAAAGGGACTGACACTCTCCTAGCTGTTGTAACTGCATCTGCTTTCAGCTTGATTCTCACAGGAATGGTCTTCAAAAGTCCAACCGACGCACTTGGTGAATGTGCAACATTGTCAATCCGCTGAACTAACCCAAGGGCCGCAGAAGCTTCTTGACTCAGCAAGTTACTAACAGACTGTCCAGTTATGACAAACACTGTAAAGCAGTACTTGTTGCCTCTGTAGTGAGTGCTCGTTTCAAATCTTCCTGTACTTTTCAATTTCCCTCCCGGACAATCCAGCACTGCCTTGGCTGACGTCAAATCAGGCTTCATGTTAAGAGCTTCATACGTTTGCTCTGATATTACACTAATGTCTGCTCCAGTGTCAATCTTAAATTGTACATCTATATCCTGAATCCTCAAAGTTACAGTCCATGAGTCATTGGAGTCTTTTACTGTGATTGCTCCCAGGAAAAACGAATCTTCATGCTGTTCGTGCACTACTTTTACATCACTGATATGTAGAGTGCGACACACAATAGCATAATGGCCCCTCTTACCACACTTTCGACACTCTGCTCTTCTTGCAGGACAGTTAGCAGTCTTTGGATGTTGTTTACCACATCGCATGCATGCCCATGGCTGAGTCATTTGAGTGAGAATATCTCTGGTTATTTGGTTTCTGCATCCCTTTTTTTCCATTCTGTCAGGCCTGAATGCATGTTTTGGTCGAAAAGACGTGCTATGCTTCGTCTGTACAACTTCATTCAGCGCTGAGGTGCCACTTTGTTCAGAAAAGTGACTTTTTATCTGTTCCGATAGCTGTGCGTGTCTGCACGCTCTTTCCAGCGACAAGTCAGACATCATTTGCAATCTCTGGGACAAGTCTTTATCAAGAACACCAATCACCAGTCTGTCTCTTATATTTTCACTTTTAACTTATCCAAATGCGCACGTTTCAGCCAGTTCATGCAAGCTTCGAATGAATTCTTCTACGCTTTCACCTTGTTTTTGAACATGTTGATGAAATCTTGCTCTTTCATGTATTACGTTAACTTTAGGTACGAAATAATTGTCTAACTTGTCCAAAACGATGTCATACCTGTTCTCGTCGCCCTCTGCCGTGTACACGAATGTACTGACGATGTGCTCTGCCTCCTTTCCGAGAGAATATAAAAGGGTACAAACTTGAACTTCCCCCGACTCTTTATCCAGCTTCGTGGCTATTCGGAATCTGTGGAAACGCTGCTTCCATTCAGGCCAGAGTTCGGGATGACTGAAGTCAAACCTTTCGGGAGGAGACAACTTTGCCATGTCGTCACGTTGACTTCTGACACCATGCAATGTTAGGATGGCATATAGATGAGGTCACAAACCGATCATTTCGTGTCTTAGGAAAGGACGTGACGTGTGGCCAAGTATGGTGACCCATACTTGGAATTTGTGCTCTGCATTTAGCCCATCCAAGTGCACACACACAGTAGTGAGTAGTGAACAAACACACAAACGGAGCAGCGGGCAGCCATATTGAGCCTTGCTCAAGGGACTCACCTCAGTCGTGATAATTCCTGCCGGACCTGGGACTCGAAGCTGCAACCTTTTGATTATAAGCCTGACTCCCTAACCATTAGGCCACAGCTGCCCCATCATTAGTGTATGGTCATGAGTAGCAGGGTTTAATTTGGTTTCATTTGTATATGTTTTTTCAAATGAACATCAAATTTTCATTTTGGGTGAACTATCCCTTTAATGACTCTCACACATTTAAACACATTTAAACTATTTAAATTATCTTTAAAATAATGTATCTTGTGCAGGCAGTATAATAAGTATTATTGTGATTAGTTATTAGAATTTACTATACGTACAATATAGTTTTGTTTTACTATCTAATGCTTTACAAGCACTCAACGTTTTATTTTCACTTTTAAGTTTGTGATTGCATGCACTCTGTGTAAATGGAGCACATGAGCTCAGGATCAGCATGGTCTTGTCAATTGTCTTTCTTTACTCTCCACCCTTGATCAGTCAAATCTGACTCCTGCAGCTTGTGTTGGATGCAGGGTTGTCAAGTCTGCATTTTTTATTATTATTATTTTTTTTTTTTTCATGGAAATCGGCTACTTTTAAACTGTTCCCATGGGTTGATTTTCCCTTGGAGGTTAAAGGTTTAAAATATTGCATACATTACATTTGAGTGAAATGCTATGATAAAACTGCTCTAGATGTTAAGTTTTGTGAAGGAGAGCCGCTGGGAGGAAGTCTTAGCGCTGTTTATAATTAATGTGCATAACATCAACTGTATAATTTGTATTTTAGGTACTGTATGGAACAGACATATTTTGAGTTTTGATATTTGGGATATTTGGGATATGATCATTGCTCTACTTCGGGCTGTTTTTTACTGCTAGTTTTGTCACGCAGACCTAGCAACCTTAGTTATATGGTGCAGAGCAGACACTGTCAGTTTATTGTAAACTCTTAAAAGTAACTTTGTCTAAATGATTCCATAAAGAACTTTGAACATCTGAAGAATCTTTCTGTTTCACAAAAGGTTCTTTGTGACGAAAGAAAGTTCTTCAGATTATAAAAAGTTAAGAAAGAGATGGTTCTTTAAAAAACATTTGACTGAATGGTTCTTTGTGGAACCAAAAATGTGTTTTCTATGGTTTCGCTGTGAAGAACCTTTTAAAGGACCTTTATTTTTAAGAGTGTAGTGTATGTTTCCAGCTACACTAATTGATTTTTATTTATACAAAATAAATAAATACAAAGATCTAAATTCTCCAAAACCCACACAGGTCTGAAAGTTTCAAAAAAAGTCTCAAAACTCACATATCCCAGGCAATCTACAAATCTCTATAACTGTAAAAACAAATGTCTTACACTGTTGTGTTTTGTCTTGAACCACCTTCTTTTATTTAGAATGTCTTCAATAATTACTGTCCCAAACAAGATATTAAATGATTGTAAGATCAATATATAAAAATCATACACTCCAAAAAAGTCAATAAAATGTTCAGAATTTTTTCACATCCTTGTGGATTGACGCTATTCACACTTTACATCTATTATGTCACTCCCCTCAGCATGGCAGAGTGGGTATTTAGTTTAGTCAATATGAACATGTAAATGAAGAACATCAAAGATGATCAAAAGAGAGTTTAGCTTTCCCCATCGTCATCATCTCTTTTTTCCAGCACATTGAGCTGTAAATAAAACAATTCATTACGTCATAAAAACATCACGTTACATTTAATTTGTAATATGTGCATTTTCATTTTCATTATTTGAATTCAAAATCAATTTCCTTTTTAGTTTTCCAGTGATTATATGAACAGACTCACCTGGTGCAGCTTCCTTCCGCATCACTTCCTGTTTGGACGGTTGAGACCATTGCAGCGTCACGTCAGAAATCCCTTGTTGTGCCAAAGCAGACTCCAGCTGAAATCAGCAGATCTCTTAAAACTGCTATCAATGCGATTCGATTTCAGATTTCTGTATGTTTCCCTCTCTCACCTGTGACAGGAGCTGGACTCCCAAATAAGGCTCAGACAGACTCGAACTGGACTTCAGTTTTATCTTCACAAACGTTTTTTTTCAGTAAAGGACCTTAAAAGGCACATGAGAGTGAAGATGCATAGAAGGGAAAAGCGAACGCTAAATGTAAATATTACAAAACTTGAAATGCATTGTGACGACAATATCTACAGCAGTTTGGTGCAAATGCATGTGTCGTGTAGTGAATTATTGAAAGCTGAGAGCATGTTCAAACACAATAAATTGATCAGAAACAGATCTGCTTGTTTGATCACACCTTCTCCATAGACCTCCACCTCACACAGAGTAAGAAACCTTGAATCTCCAGGGATGAACAGATTCACGTATCGACCCTCCATATCGTTACATAGGTAGGTGGAGGAAACACCAGCTGGAATGCTAGAAATCACAGCGCATCTAAAGAGAGACAGAAAAAACATCATTTAGACTTTTAGTCTTTCTTCATACATGTTTTCAGGGATATAAAGCAACCGAAGGAGGATCTCACATGGGATTGTTGTTGCCATTGTTCTCCAGAGAGTTTCCGATGCGAATCTCAGCTTCATTAATTCGTTCTGGACAGCAGTCTAGTCTGTTTGTGATGACAACTCTGCTTACTCTGTAAATATAACGCAGATCCACCCTCCACCATGGGTTAGTCTGACCATCGGTTGAGGAACACGATGATCCCGAGTTTTTGAAACCTGGATTGAAATCAATGGCTTGTGGAGCAAACCAGGTGCCAATGGTTGACGACTGTGTGACATTTTTTTCTGTTGCCAGATTACCTGTAAGATATCGCAGTGATTTAGTCGGCTTATTTTATACTCTTTGAACATGTTTATGGTTTATTTTCTTCAGTATAGGAATGCATTTCCATCAGTCCTTTCCAAATAATATCTTTTCACTCTGTGGCCGTATTTGAAGCACCTCTGAGCAGCAATTTTTAGGCATCAAAGTCCTATCTACCGGAATGGGCAAATTATGAAATTGTAAAAACCGCCTGCAACACTCGCAACAAAATCTGACATGAACTGTAAAAAAAAAAAAATGTATTAAACACTACTGTAATGAAATGAGAATAGCTTTAAAAAAAGACATATTCCACTGGTAAGGGTGTAGACAAGATTAAGTATCTCTTGAATTACCTGGAAAAATCACATAGACTCCCACTTCACAGACAGTAAGAATCTTGAAGTTCCAGGAATATTCACAAAAACGTAACGTCCCTCCATCCCATGACACGAGTAGCTGTAAGTAGCTCCTACTGGAATAGTAGAAACTACAGCACATCTGGAGAAAGATAAAAGAGTTGAAGAGTTTGGTTGCAAAACGCGATAAACGCCATTTTTTGACATTTGGATTTTATTATTGGAAATCACTGTTCAGATGTACCTTAATCTATGTGTGAAATGCTGCCATTATTAAAATTTAAGAATGTACATTTTAGGCCTACTATAAAATGTATTTTTTCACAAAACACGATATCCGCCAGACCAGTTTCTTTACAAAGTGCGATATAACCAGGGTTCGAAATTAACACCCGCCAACCCGCCAAATGCGGGTTAAAAATCATTTTGGCGGGTATTGATAAAAACTTACCAGCCAGTTTGGCCGGTGATGCATGAGCCAATCATGCAAATCATGTCAGAGACGCTCTGGGTCGTTTGTCCCCTCCGTCCTACATTTCACATGAACACTACACTACGGGTGACGTTTTAGATACCTATTGGCAGCAGCGCGCAGATACTGTACGCTTCGGTTTGCGGGTCCAATCAACGACGACAAGAGCGCGAAAATACAAACAAGAAATAGGAAATATCGGATGAGCAAAGAGGACTGAGCTGGACAGCGAAATAAGCTAAAATCAAAATGCTGCGGTGGTTAGGACAGACGTCAGGATCACGCGAGCGCAGCATCCCCTGGGAAGAGAGTCAATGCCGGTGAAGTGCTCCGAGTTTGCTCATTGATTTAACGATAATATCAAAACAAAAAACATATATTTTTAAAAAGAGGATTCAATAGGCTAACTAAAAAACGTTTACCATTTAATTGTTTATACTGTAGGCGAGCTGTCAGTCACGTAGGCTACGTTTATAGCGTTTTGCAAAAAAAAAAAAAAAGTTATGTTATGTTATGTTGTGTATGTTCTGGCCAGAACTAACTCAGAATCTTATTATTATTAATCAATCTTTGTATATACTATTCCATATATTTATGATGTATTGTTTTTTTTAACCAATTTAAGATGTTTGACAATGTTAAGATAAATATGTTGCATTTTGGCATGGTTTTTGACTTTTTGAACTATTTATGGACATAAAATTAAATAAAAAATATCCTGGATTTGAAAAATATTGTGTCCCTGGCCTTCACTGAGCTCAAGTAATAGTTTCATGTACAAAAATTGTGAATGAACTTGACTGTTGATGTCTTAAATAATAATGTCAAATAACCAACATTTCTCAAAATGGATATATCTCGTTTTGCAACGAAACTCTTCAGTTGCTCCTGTGTTTTTACTGTTGAGTATGACTTTATTTGTATTTTCCTCTCTTATACCTTAATGTATTTTATATAAAATTTTGTTCTCTTTCTTTCTTTACAACTTTTGTAATGTTAGGAACGTTCTCATAACCAAGGCAACCACAATTTTTAGCACCTTTACTTAAACTATAGCTATACACTATTAAAAAAAAAACAAACAAACAAAAAAAACTTTCAAAAAGTTGTTTCACCTTAATATAATTTGTTACCCCGCTGCCTTAAAATTTTTAGTTTTTTCAACTTTAAATTTTAAGTTACTTGAAGGAGAAGTCCACTTCCAGAACAAAGATTTACAGATAATGTACTCACCCCCCTGTTATCCAAGATGTTCATGTATTTTTTTCTTCAGTCGTAAAGAAATTGTTTTCTGAGGAAAACATTTCAACATTTTTCTCCATATAGTGGAGTTCTATGGTAAGTTTGAACTTACAAAATGCAGTTTAAATGCGGCTTCAACGATCCTAAATGCAGTTTTAAATGATCTCAGCCAAGGAAGAAGCGAAACTATCAGTTATTTTAAAAAAAAAATCATACAATTTATATACATTTTAATCTCAAATGCTCGTCATGTCTTACTCTGCCTGAACAGTTTTTTTTTTCCGGTTCATGATATTTAGGGTATGTCTTTTTTGTTAAGGGTGTTTGATCTTCTTTGCTTGCTCACTTTGCATAGACTGGGTTGGTACGTCCGCAGTGATGTAGGATGATTTTTAAATCATTTTTGAAGTTGAGGGAGAAAATACGATTGGAGTTTTTCGACACATTCTAACTGTCTTAAGCCAGAATACACAGAGTTCAGGGAGAACAAGGCAAGATGAGCGTTTGAGATTAAAAAGTATTTAAATTGTATTTTTTAAAATGAAAATAACCGATCATTTCGCTAGATAAGACCCTTCTTCCTTGCCTGGGATCATTTACAACCACATTTGGGATTGTTTGAAGCCGCATTTAAACTGCATTTTGGAAGCTCAAAATCAGGGCACTATATCAGTCCATTATATGGAGAAAAATCCTGAAATGTTTTCCTCAAAAAACATAATTACTTTAAAACTGAAGCAAGAAAGACATGAATATCTTGGATGACAAGAGGATGAGTACATTATCTGTACATTTTTGTTCTGGAAGGGGACTTCTCCATTAATGTGTGTTGGCAGTGTATGTACAAATCTACCCTATAATGATAAAAATCCATGCATTGGTTTTTAATTAATCTGTAAAAATAATATTCCCTTTTTCAAATCGAGCCGTTCTCGGATGCCTGTCCTAGTGGCGTCACACCAACAGGGGCCGTTGCCACAATAGTTGATTGACATGAGCATCTTACCACAGACTAGCAGTCATAGTCTGACCTCTTTGTTTCAATGCCAGAGCAGGGATGTAAGTTAGACAAGAATATCTCTGATTGAGCGATTGAGGTGTTGTGTTGCTGGATGTAATAATGAACATAGTGGTCGTCATTTACTCCCGACATCTGAGTCGTTGAAGATGCAGTGGATTACGTTTGTGAAGAGAATGCACTTCCCAGAGAATGCACTTTTTTTTTTTTTTTTTCTTTTTAATGAATCTTTGCGATTGTCTTTCCTAATAATGTGCTAGTTAGCAAGTTTAGCGGCTAAATGCAGCTAAAGTAAACAGGCTTATCAGTCCACAGAGAGAAGAGAGGGGCGAGGTGAGCAGAGCTCATTTGCATTTAAAGCAGCCTTGACCAGAATGAGATGATTTTTGCAGAGCTGATTTTGGCAAGGTAAAAAGGGTGTTGTTTTAAATTACCATTGAAAATTTTTAACCAAAGTATATTATAGACTTTTCATTAATAAATTGTTAACTATTTTTTTTTGTGTGTGTACATTTTCCTCAGTGTTTTATCTTTACATCAGTATATTTTAATGTAATAGGCCTACAACACATGGGAATTGTAGTAATGCGAGTATTTTCTTTATTCTGGAACAATGTTTAGTGTTGTATTTGATTGTAGGTGGCGGTAATTCATTAATTCTGTGATCACTGGAGGTGCGGTCTAGTGCTCGGAGGGAATTTCCTGCATGATGCCAGCTACCATTAGCTAGATTAAAGTGATTCTTATGTTTTAAATATGGATATTTTTCTAACAAAAACACGTCGATTTGCTACAGGAGGCCTTTATTAACCCCCCAGAGCTGTGTGAGGCACTTTTTATTATGGATGGATGCACTTTATTGGACTTGTTTTGGACTGATGAAGAGAAACACCTGTCTATGCCATTCTAAAGCTTAGGAGTGCCAGTATAAATGTTAATATAACTCTGATTGCATTCGTCTGAAAGAAGTCCTATACACCTAGGATGCAAATTACCACCCCTGCAAATTACTCTTACTGCCCGCTTCTTTTTACTTAAAAACGCTTGAATCAGTCCAACGAATCCTTTACTGAAGTGAATCGACATCTGCCTCACTTAACCTCAAGTTTTCATTATTTTTAAGTATGTATAGACTTGAAGAAAGTTTGGGATTATTTGTATAAAAATGTATTGTCATAAAAATATGGATATTTTTCTAACAAAAACACGTCGATTTGCTACAGGAGGCCTTTATTAACCCCCCCAGAGCTGTGTGAAACACTTTTTATTATGGATGGATGCACTTTATTGGACTTGTTTTGGACTGATGAAGAGAAACACCTGTCTATGCCATTCTAAAGCTTAGGAGTGCCAGTATAAATGTTAATATAACTCTGATTGCATTCGTCTGAAAGAAGTCCTATACACCTAGGATGCAAATTACCACCCCTGCAAATTACTCTTACTGCCCGCTTCTTTTTACTTAAAAACGCTTGAATCAGTCCAACGAATCCTTTACTGAAGTGAATCGACATCTGCCTCACTTAACCTCAAGTTTTCATTATTTTTAAGTATGTATAGACTTGAAGAAAGTTTGGGATTATTTGTATAAAAATGTATTGTCATAAAAATATGGATATTTTTCTAACAAAAACACGTCGATTTGCTACAGGAGGCCTTTATTAACCCCCCCAGAGCTGTGTGAAACACTTTTTATTATGGATGGATGCACTTTATTGGACTTGTTTTGGACTGATGAAGAGAAACACCTGTCTATGCCATTCTAAAGCTTAGGAGTGCCAGTATAAATGTTAATATAACTCTGATTGCATTCATCTGAAAGAAGTCCTATACACCTAGGATGCATGGAGGGTGAGTACATAATACGCTACAGTAATATTGGGTCCGACCGTCAGCCTGCGAGATCACTGATACATTATATTTTTGTGCTAATTTATTTAATTATTTACATACCTAGTTTCATTGCTCGAAACCAGCTCCAGCATAAGGCTAAAAGCAGCCTAACATTATCAAAGAACATCATCACTGGTTAGTCTAGCCTAGTCTAGTGCAAGTTTATGCATTTTTAAAAACACTCACGTTATAAGTGAAGCTGTCTACAGTGTATGATAAATATATCTCTTACCCCACACTGCGCACGTCTGCGGTGTGTTACGGCTCTGACGCGGCCACCGGAGATGATTGCAGCCACTCTAATCAATGCTTGTGTTTATACCTGCTGCGCTGCAGCTTGTTAAAGCATCTCAGAAGCTGCTGTCCACGTTGCATCGCTAAAGTTAGGCTAATTCCCCACCTCGTCCCTACCCACCCCCCAACCATTCGAATTTCTGTAGGCAGGATTTATTTTAATGATATTCTAATGGGCCGTGTTGTGACATCTTAACATCCCAAAAACAAACGCTGTACTCCAAAGGAGCCATTTGTTGTAGTTCTTGAAAAAGGATTTTTTAAAAACTAAACAACGCCAAAACATACACACCACACACTGACTAAAATTCAAAAAGTGAAAAAGCATAATAGGACCCCTTTAATATAATAATAACAATAATAATAATAATAATAATAACATGATGTTGTCGGAACAAAACATGAACAGCAGTGGAGGAGGAAAAACAAATACACCCTGCCCCATTTTCAGCGAGGGCAAGTGTTTGGAAAAATATAATATTAATTTTTGATCTTTTGTTGTTATGGGAAGTAGTGATGTGCCCAAATAGTGAATACGCATTCGGAAAGGCACAGAAAACGAACAACGCATTCTACGGAGCCACTAAAGGGACATGGTCAGCCGCTTGCTAGCGGTAGCCTGTTACATTAGAGTACATAATATATATTTCACTTACCACATAAAAAGAGTAAGGAGAGATGACTGATAAGACAATGGCACCACTGACAAACATCTAATCTTGTAAAATATGTGGTGAGTTGGCCTACTGGAGCTCCATGTGATCGTGAATCTCGAAAGTGAAAGTAAAACGCGAGCGCGCATTCAAAAGCGGTTTCAATGCCCTGCATATTAGTAGCTGCTCCCTGATGCCCGCAATTTATATACAGTAAAATACAGTATAATTACCCAATCATATAACTGTGAGAGAAAGCATTGAAATGTATTTTCTCCTCCCATCTTGTATTTAGGGGTTTTGTAGTATGTCATTTCGTTTCTGGACACGGTATGACTGGATTTGGACGCATCCCTAATGGGAAGTGTATTTTTGATTAGTTAATGAGAAACACTGATTTCTTTAGTCAGGATTTACCCATACTATAGACTTGTGGGTTTTTGTGTGAAAGTACCGGTGCGTTTGTGATGCTCACTTTGTGATGCAGTATGTGTAAAGGATAAGCTGTTCCCATCCAGAGCGTTTTGGGCATACCAGTTGTAATATACTGTCGACTGAATGGCTGTTCTCCATGTTGCTATGTTCACTGGAATATTTTCAATGGAAAAATCTTCCTTACAATTACAATTATTTGAAAGATGCATTAAATTAATCCAAGATGATGTTAAAAACATTTAATGTAACAAGATTTATACTTCAAATGAAAGCTGCTTTTGAGTTTTCTATTCATCTGTGAATAGCAAGAATCTTGAGCATCAAATCAGCATAATGATTTCTGAAGGATCTTATTGTTTGGTCCTCCCAATCCTTTACTTTCTCCTGTTTTTATTTATTTATTTATTTTTGTCTATTGTGGTTTCATTGACTGTTGCACATTTCAAAAGTTTAGAAAATAGGTTAACAGTCAATGATCTTGAATCATTGAGATGTTGTTAGGTGGGTGGATCCGGTGGGCAGCGGCACAAACTCATTAACAAAATAATGAAATAGTGTTTAATTCAATAAATCTCACCTTCTTTTCCTGCCTTTGTTTGAACTGAGAAAAATCCTTGAAGTCATAAAAAACAGAATGATGCTCAGTATTTAGACATTTAAATAGATTTTTCTTATATGAGTATAAACTTACATTTTATTAGATTTACTTAAAAAAAAAAATCTATATGATCTCTTAAGTTATGCATTAATGTCTTACACAATTCAGCTTCTCAAGTAGAAGTATATTGTTTAACTGTGTTTAGAAAACATTTTCCAAGAAAAACACATTCAGTTTTGTTGTCTCTGTCTGACAGATAAAGCTGGAAACAGAGCAAATAGTATTAGTTGCACTTTGTGTGTGTGTACTTACATGTACTGGTAGTGTACTTAAAGTGTACTAACTTAAGAAAGTACTGGTAATATAAGGTTAGGTTTAGGGGAAGGTTCAGGATTAGTACCTAGTTATTGTAATTACTTAAGTACATAGTATGCAGATGGCTGTAAAATGAAGTGCTACCAAAATATTAGACAGCTTGTAAGTTTTACTTACCTAGTAAAAACAACAGACTCGTGTAGAAATCCCTCGTGTTAATTTCAGGTGATTTGTAATTATTTTTGCTTTCTTTTGAAGAGGGTTGGATGAATAGTGTTCTTGGGAGAAACACATTAGTTTAACTTTACATCAGCGTCACATGATCCTGTTTCTCCTCCTTCTCTTCTCCCTGAATGAAGCTGGAAAAATGTTTACAGAAAAAAAAAATAACAAAACAAGTAAACATATTTCATTGAAAATAATGCTAACTTGCAACTTCGTTTAGTGATTAATTATATGACAATGTCAATGTCAATGCAATTGAAATTTTACATGTATATCTTTGGCAGACACTTTTATCTAAAGCAAGTCAGGGTATAAGTTTCGTGTTGACATGCTTACATTAAATACTAGGTGTAAATAGCAACGCTAATAGCAAAATCTGACAGTTTGTCAACTAGCTTTTGCCTCTTCTGCTGACTAAGGGACAAAAATGAGGGACAATCTTCCTGAACTACATTGAGGTTTGTATTCACTTTGGTATTTAAATTCAGTGGCATCACATTTTTACTTTAATTCCATCATTATTCCATGCCGGTCTAACCAGTGTGACTTTCTTACAGTGAAATACCAAGGGTGAATTTTTAAATTGAATGAGGACTGAAGCTGTCAAGTTCCTAAATCACAAAAGAAATCAGAACAGCGCCACAGAAGGGCTTCATATGACCATTTTCCCAGTCTTTATCTGTTATACTGCATGTTGTTTCCATCTTGTGAGTATTGCACGTTCCATTTTTAAATTAGCTTTTTTTTTTTTTTTTCCCATCTTATAGACTTTAGAAATTAACAAGAATTTTGCATTTTGTTGGTTTATGCATGATGGCTGCCTGTCAAAACTACCTGAAAGCACACAAACACTATGTAAAGGGTCAATTTGTGTTTGAACCTATTTTGGACAAAGCACACTGAGTTTTCTTCAAGCCATTTGTTAGCATGTTCAAAAAAACATGAATGTGAGTGTAAATGTTCCCAAATTGCTTACTCAGAAGAATACAAACAAGTGAATGAGTGCGCTATGGCTGCGCCCGTACCGGAGTCTTGGGCTTTGAAAACTACCAGGCCATCATTATGTGTTTTACATTTTAATTTTCAAGCTCCATCTACAATAATCTGCCACAAATCTTACTTCTACAATTGTCTGCTTTATAGTATTTTTCATAGCCCCCAATGACCTTGGTTGTGCAGTTCGTTTGACTAGGCATACAATTCGTTTGCCTACGTAAATAATGTTGATGTCATTTTTTTTTTTTTTTTCTTGGATGGAGACTAAGAAATTGACTGTTGTTGAAGATGAATGAAATGTGATATGTTGATGGAACATAACCAGTGAAGGGAGTGTTTCCATTGAGTCCACTAAAGCATTAGTTTCATTAACCCACAAAGGTTTTTCAAAAGTTTTCAATTTTTGACAGTTAGCTTTGATCAAGCGCTATCTTTGATTTAATATTGGCCATCTTTGATTAAATAATGTTCTTTCTAAAACATCTTTCATATTTTCTCATCCTTTGGTGAATCTGTAAAGTAGCAGGTTTGCTGTAGAAGTAGTAGTAGGGTCATTCTATAATTGTGGGTACATTTTTAATATATTTTCATCAATATGAAGCCCTGATGCTTAATTTTCTAGAACACAATTATATTTTTCCCAATCACACTACTATATCTTGAAAAAGCCATATCTTTTGTTTAAAAATGATGTTCATATCACATACAACCCTGGTATTCTGCTGTCCCATTTTGTAAAGTTGCTTATTCTACTCTGCATTTAAGCATGGAAATTACCTCAAATATGAATTAATTTCATAGTTGTGCCTTCAGTTACAGTAGGTTATCAAGACTTTTGGGTGTGCGCTTCAAAAAATAGTAAGTGTTTATTGTGATATAACCCCATTTGTGGGTGCTATTATGGCAATGTCTGAGTTGTTAGTGCTGGTTAGATCAACCAATGAATTTGTAGATATTTGTGGGACTTGATACCCTAGAGTGGCTCTCTTTCAGTACTCCGTTCCGTACTTGTTCAGGTGTGTTTGATTAGGGTTGGAGTTAAACTCTGCAGGACAGCAGCTCTCTAGGACCGAACTTGCCAACCCCTAGTTTAGTGACTGGAGAATCCAAAGAAACTGGAAAATTAGTAGAGGGGGAATGATGTACTACTACAAAACAAAATATAAAATATATAACTCGATCAAAGTTTTGCACTCATCATTTGAGACACTGCAACCTTTATTATTAAAGGGTTGCTCTAAAATCATCAAGTTCTTTCAATGAGACACAACGAGAACTGATAAAACATTTATCTTGAATGCAATGTAAGTCACGCTGTATAAAAAGTGTCTGCCAAATGCAAAATGCAGATAAATATTCTATGCTGTTATTAACAATGGAAATCATTGATTGTTACATTTATAAATTTCCATGGTTATGTCATATTTTGTTTGTTTCAGGGGATTTTCAGTGTTTGTACTATATTGTTCTGCTATTTTTGCATGTGGGTTAGAATGTTATTTTATTCAAATTATGTAAAACAAACAAACAAAAAAAACACATATAACTATGAGTGAACCATTGTTTACACTACACTCTTAAAAATAAAGGTGCTTTAAAAGGTTCTTCACAGCGATGCCATAGAAGAACCATTTTTGGTTCCACAAAGAACCATTCAGTCAAAAGTTCTTTAAAGAACCATCTATTTCTTACCTTTTTATAATCTGAAGAACCTTTTTTCGCCATAAAGAACCTTTTGTGAAATAGAAAGGTTCTTCAGATGTTAAAGGTTCTTTATGGAACCATTTAGACAAAAAGGTTCTTCTATGGCATCGTGAAGCACCTTTATTTTTAAGAGTGTAGAGAGGATTTGTTTGTTTAACTTCACAGTGCTCGTGAAGTTACTAACAAATCTGTCAAAGTAATCTGCAAGTAACTTTTATTTCTGTATTTACTACTATTTGCTACTGTGCAGTGATCTGACATTTATGTAGACTACACAGGCCTGTTCTGCCTTTCTTTTACTTCTATAAGAATGTTTTCTCTCATTGTCAAGATGGTCAAATCAGCTAAGAAACAAGCATTTATACATTTATACATAAGGATATGTAAATCCTTCATGTAAATGTGTTATTCAAGATTTAAAGCGGCTTAAGCATTAGATTCCCTGCATACTGATTGTGACATCTTGTGACTGAGGTTGGTACAGCAGGCTAATATTAGCTACTGTTTTTGAAGAGAGAAAACAAATTGCAAGGGAGAAAAAAATTGAAGAGAGAGGAAAAAAGTTTCGAGGAGAGAGGATAAAGTCTTCAGCTCAGGAAGGATCTGAGACACTATATACTTTTTCCCCCATAGATTTTTTCTCCCATCTTGCAGTTCAGGGCCTCTGTAATTCACTGATGGTCATATCTGTTTTTGACAAGGTAAAAAGGGTGTTGTTTTACACGACCATTGAGGAATTTTAACCAAAGTATTTTGCAAACAATTCATGAAAACCCTAAAGAATCATAACACAAAAAAAATCTTGTTTAGTTGAATCTCATTTAAATTAAAATTAATTTTAAGTTGATAAATTATGATGTTAAAGTAATGGGGGGGAGGGGATGCTTTTTTGACTTTTTGATCATATCATCTTTTATCGTTTCTGTAATATTGTAATATTTTATCATTAAGAAACTTGTTAAACTTGCTTGATGCTGCTGCTGACATCAAGTGGTTAGATATATTATCATTTAGGTCACAAAGGCCTTCCGGGAAAAAAGGACCTAAAAGGGTGCATGAGAGTGAACATGCATAGACAGAAGCGAAACACCTAGATAACATTAAATACAGGTTCACTTGCAATAAGGATGGACATGGTTTAGTGTCAAACACTGAGAGCATGCAACTGTTTGGGTTTTACATTTTCAAAATCAATAAATTGCCAAATTTCAACTCTTGTTGATCAAACAACTTTTTTGATCAGACCTTCTCCATAGATCTCCACCTCACACAGAGTAAGAACGTTTGAATCTCCAGGGATGAACAGATTCACGTATCGACCCTCCAAAGCTGGAATGCTAGAAATCACAGCACATCTAAAGAAAGACAGAGATAAATCATTTAGACTTCTAGAGTCTTTCTTCATACATGTTCTCAGGGATTTTTATGGATATAAAGCCACTGAAGGAGGATCTCACATGCATTGTTGTTGCCGTTGTTCTCCGAAGAGTTTCCGATGCGAATCTCAGCTCCGATTATTCGTTCTGGACAGCAGTCTAGTCTGTTTGTGATGACAACTCTGCTTACACTGTAAATATAACTCAGATCCACCCTCCACCATGGGTTAGTCTGAACATCGGTTGAGGAACACGATGACCACAACATACTGGAATCTGGACGGAAGTCAATGGCATGTTCAGCAAACCAGGTGCCATAGGTCTAGCTTTCTCCTTCATAGTGAATGTGAGCAACGTCTGGGTATATCTAGAGTTTTTTTTTTTAACCTGATCTTAACTAGAACTACGCCTGGAACTATAGTAAAAAAAAAAAAAAAAAAAAAAATACATATAGGCTATATATAGTGTTTGCTCCTCTCTGGGGACATTATAGGAGCCTTCACTGTCGCACCAGCAGACTTCGAAACAGTTTCTTTCCCTTTCTGCTGAACCATGGCACTGAACACTATATCCCACTCTGACCATGTATCCTCATGTATAGAGGTGTATATGTATAAAAAGACTGTACAATGACCTTAAATATTAGATTTATTTATATACATATTGCTATTTGCACTTCTGGGCTCTGTACTTGCACTGCACAATGACAACAAAGTTGAATCTAATCTAATCTAAACACCACTTTAATGAAATGAGAATATCTTTTAAAATTAAAATCCACTGGAAGGGGTTTAGACTAGGTTGTTAAGTAGCTCTGAACTACCTGGAAACATCACATAGACTCCACTTCACAGAGGTGAGAATCTTTGAAGCTCCAGCGATATTCAAAGTAACATAACGTCCCTCATCCCACTTGACACGAGTAGCTGTTCGTATCTCCTGCTTGAATAGTAGAAACCACAGCACATCTGAAGAAGAAGATAAAAATAGTGAGTTGCTTCTGTTTGATTATGATTAACTTATTTATAACACGATGTATATTTGGGATATTTCCTACAATTTACGTAACATATGATGTTTTACACTATTTTTATTTGTATTTATCCATCTGTTTATTTATTTATTTTTGAAGCAAAAGTGCAGCTATTTGTCATGATGACAGCAAAGCTTCGTTAATAAGTTTAGCTGTTTTCCCCTTCTTGACAGTGGCTTCAGAAACAAACAGTGTTGGCAGATGATTTTTGATTGATTTCCTGTGTTCACTGGAGGCGCGGTCTCTCCTGCTCTGAGGAAATCAGGGTATCTTCCGTCCATTCGTTTTTTGATTTAATATTGAAAGAAGAAACATGAGAAAACGGCTCCTTATCGTTTTTTCTTTTTTTTCCAGAAAAACGAAAAACAAGAATTCAGCCTGATTTTTCGTTTTTCGTTCAGGGGTGGAAAAATGAATAAACAGTTTGAATATTCGATTTCTACAAGTGGGCGGAACGAAACGCCCCTTTCTGCTGATTGGTCAGCCGAAGATCAACGGATTGAATGGATAATTAACGCGTTTATTGCAACTACATTTAAACTTTTCTCATCAAACAACCACACTAAGGAATAGCTCGACACAACCCGTACTGGAGCAGAGCCTAGACAGGGCTTTCTTCTATATAGACATAAATTTACTTACGCTTTGCATTAGTTGGCAGGGTTTAATGGCACATAAAAAAAACAAAAAAAAAAAACAAGTGAAAGTCATGATTCTCTGCCATTAAAAGTGCAAGCAGGACATTTATTTATTTATTTATTTAGTCATTTAGTTAGTTAGTTATGTAGTTATTTATTTAGTTATTTCCAATAAATAAACAAACAAATAAATAAATAAATCGATAAATAAATGAATCAGATAATAACAAGGTGAGTAGACCTAACCTATAGTTCATACAGTTCCAATAAGTTGCAATGGGTTAAATAAACTCGAAGCAGATAAACGCGCCCTGTCATCTGAAGACCAGTAGTGAAGTGTAAATAGAGTCATAATTTTGTTTTTGCTGAGTTTATTTCATTAATATTGGGTATTAACTGTTGTCAAGTAATTGATGTGTTTTATTTTCTCTGCCAACTAAACTTCTAGAACAAGTCGTTGTGCGTTCTCTCCGCGCTGTCATTGTACACATAAACATTAACATTTACTTCACCTCACTTCATGGCAAATCCTTAAATGAATGGTATTCAGAACCAAGCATAAAAAATATAAGTAGCCATGTAAAATATAAATATGCTAGCCTATTTAAAATTAGTGCCATTATAAACAACATTTATTTTAACATAATAACATTATATATATATAAATATACATACATACATATACACAGACACATATATATATTAACATATTTTAACATATATTGGACTTGCAATTCTCATTCACTTCAAGGTTTCTATAGCCTGTTTGCGATTTACCTGCTAAAATATTTTTGTAAAGAAGGCTTCTTCAGTCGGGTCCCAATAATATGCAAGTAGCTATACATGTGATGATACGTTTAGCCTATAGGCTATCGTACAACAGACACATTTAATTAAGCTTAATAACTTTTAATATGTTTGGTTGACGGTGTTTTACTTTGATAATAAACAGTGCACTGATTGTGTGAGCGCGCGAGGCGCCAGCGCCATCACTTAAATTTCTTTCCTCAGCAGCAGAAACGACTTAATATTCTGTCATTTACAGTCATACAGATAAGAGCAGGACATCATTTGAAATGGAAAAAAAATTATTTTTATTTGTGTAAAATCAAAATGAGTGCAAAATTAATCCCTTTAAAAAATATAGAAAACAATAGAATACGCTGCTTTAGTCTCCTTGAACATCTTTCTGGCGTATGCCACAAACATGAACCATAACACAACGGACGCGTCTACTTTTAACAGTCTAAGATTATTTGACATTAAATGCATTATATAAATTTGGAATAAATCACAGCATGTTTCATGCAAAAAAGAAAAAAAAAAAAACGTGACTTACAGTCCAGAAAATACTGTAGGCTATAGCAAATTTTGCGCAACCCCTGGCACACAGAAGAAAGCCCTGTCTAGGCTCTGCCCCGGTACGGGTTGTGTCGAGCTATTCGTTAGTGTGGTTGTTTGATAAGAAAACGTTTAAATGTAGTTGCAATAAACGCGTTAATTATCCGTTCAATTGCAGCAGCGGAGGAGACAATGATTCTGCGCCAAACTGCGGAAGAACTGACGGGGCACGGTTTGATCTTCGGCTGACCAATCAGCAGAATGTGGCGTTTCGTTCCGCCCACCGGTACAAATCGAATATTCAAACTGTTTATTCATTTTTCCACCCCTGAACGAAAAACGAAAAACGAAAAATCAGGCTGAATTCTTGTTTTTCGTTTTTCCGGAAAAAATGAAAAAACGATAAAGGAGCCGTTTTCTCATGTTTCTTCTTTCAATATTAAATCAAAAAACCAATGGACGGAAGATACCCTGATCGAGGGAATTGCCTGCGTGTTTCAAGCTGCCATTTTAGTGAGCTATAATGTCAGTCGTCTGATCATCAGGTATGTAAACGGGCGTTACCTCCACCGATCATTGGCACGGCAATAGCGATGGGAAGTTCGGATCATTTTACCGACTCGGACCTTTGAGTCTCATTCAGCAAAATGAACGAATCTTTTTTCGAGTCATTTCGTTCATTTTAGCAAAAAATAATTTAAATGTTATGTGTTACATCCCTAACACATCTACTGCTTAAACAACCGTTGATCACACCACAAACAAGACAAAACTGTAATGCTATAAGAAACAGAAAAGATTAATGCATTGTTTACCTGGGTCTTTATTCTATGATTAGGCCACCTCGCCTCTTCTCTGACAAGTTTTTGGGTTTGAGTCGTTCGTTCATCACGTGACAGGCTGACAGCCCAATAAGCTTAACCTATGCAGTCTGAGCCGGAAAGAGAACTGATTAGTTCCCCCATAAGCCCCATGAGTTGTGTTCGACTTCATCTACGACTACAGACGGCGATCAACGAGAGTAGCCGAGATAAGTCGCGGGCAGAGTTGAAAACGGAGCTGTCAAGTCGTACACTTTCTGCTCTCGTTAGTGACAGATGAAGTGAATTAAATGCAATATTTATCAAATACACAGACTTAAAAACGTTTTCATGAGCAACAGAAACACGTTTCATATACTGCTTAATACAGCGCCATCTGAACAAGAATAATGATCAACATAAACATATACTGTTTAAATACTAATAAAGTCAAGTTATATATGATTTTGTCAGTGTTTTATGATAAATCTGACTCAATATAACATTGCAACTACAGTAAAAGCACTTTTACTGTTCTTAAAACAGATTTGTAAGCATTATGGGACTTGAGGATGAGAAGGTGCGTTCATGCCATATCGGAATTCCCGTAATTACGAGATTCCAACTTGTAAAAAGCGTTCACGTCCTCATAGAAGTCGTAATTACAACTTGTGAACTGGGAGTCTTCTGAGGGCTACGACTTGTACCACATGACTGCTGTACCACCTGACCAATGTAGGCTCTGTTTAGGCGTTGATAGTGTTGCCACAGAAAAGCATAATTCCGAGTCTGAGGACGTGAACAGCTCCGAGTAGAACGCCACATGTTGTCATCTCAAAATTACAATAAATTACAAAAACACGCGTGATTGTTGTCATGCAGTGAATCTGGCCAATTGTGAAACAGCCATGTGATCATCAGAGCTCCTGTAGCCGCTCTGAAGAAACTGCGCCGGCTGAGTCAGCCGGCTGCTCTCGAATGGCTATGGCAGTACTTTGATGCCACACGTGACAGTCACTACGCGTCGGCGCCGCCTCAAGTCGGACAAAATTTCTAACCGGCATGCACTGATTCAAGTCAGAATTTGATCGAGCTGCGCAGCGCTGCGTTAAGTCGAACACACCTATGAACGAACGACTCCAAAAACCCGAAGACTTGAAACAGGTGAACTAATTCCAGTACAGAACCTAATAGGGTGTTGCACATGCCCGACTGAACGAATCACTCCCCGAGACGACTCGTTCGTCCCGAGTCACATTAAAGATTCGTTCAAAATGAACGAATCGTTCAAGAACGACTCATCACTACACGGCAAAAGAAACAATAATTTTGAATGGAAGTTCGCCGTCTGTATTGAATGTGATTAAATAAAAAGACCGTGAATTACAAAACAATAGTGCGAAACACCGCGGTCAAGTGTGCTGCACATCTGTTTGTGGAATTACGGTGTTGTGATACACGAGGCTTCCAAAAAGCGTTCTGAGCTTTTTGCCCGCGCCATGCCACGCCATGCCACGCATTCGTACCGTAAAGAAAAGCATCCAAATCCAGGCAGCTGGCAGCGGCAGTTGTCTATGCCTGTTGGATGCAAAACTGTAGACATAAAACACGACTTATGATCGGTTTCTTTTTTTGTTAAAAACAAACAGCCCAAGAGTAGTCCGATTCAGGAACAAGTTACCTTTATGAGTCATGTAAATGAATTGTTCAAAAAGACGAGAATGCCATTTTGATTCCGACATCCGTCACTGAACATCAAGTTTATTTAATTTTCAGTGATGTCTGTATAGAATAGAAGAACGTTTTGGACTATGTGAAAATGTCTTTGTGTTGTCATGATCAGTGAGGATTTTGATAGGGTAAAAATTCTTTAAGCTCCTTTGAAGCGCATACAGGCAAGATAGTGGGATCCTCCGTGACTCGTTCGCTGTCGGTCGGCATTAAAGAGTATCTTTGCTAAGTTTTAACTTGCATTGATTTATTTGAATGAAACACACGGAGACAAACAGATACAAACAATGCCGAAGCAATACGCAATACGGTCAACAGAAAGTTGGCCCCGCTACTCGCCCAATCCTCCAAACAAATGAACCGCCACATCAGATATAGGAAACGGAAGTGATCACCAGTGAACCCTCGTGACAGTGAATAACCAATAAGACAATAAGAACAAGTTAATGCTCCTACATTCCGGCCCCATGATTATTACATACAAAGAAAAAAGTAATAATCATCAACCATAAATCAACAACCATGAACATACAAAACGTACAAACACATATTACAAATACATGTTCATCGATTAATTAGTCCATATAATGAAAAAATGTCCATATTTCTTCATAGAAAAGTCTCAAAAAATGGTCAAAAAGAGTCCAAAGAATCTGTCTACAAGTCAGTCATTATGTCCTCGTCACTATGTCAGTAGGTCATTGAGCGCTCAAAAACAAAAAAACAAAAAAAAAGAAATCAATTATAAATCTTCTTCAGCTTCAAGCAGTAAACAAATCTTGGTGGTCCAGGCAATTATACCTTGTCTTAATCCTTACTTGGCGAATCAAACCTCTTTTATCTGGTATAGTTTGAATGATTTTACCCATTAACCATGAGTTCCGAGGGGCAGTGTCATTGACAACAAGTACAACATCTCCAACTTTAAAGTTCCTTATCTTTACAAGCCATTTCTGTCGTTCCTGTAGCTGAGGTAGTTATTCTTTTACCCATCTCCTCCAAAACAGGTCGGTCATGTACTGTACTTGTCGCCATCTACGACGTGCATACAAGTCTTTATTCTGAAACAAACTTGGAGGTAAAGAAGGTTGAGTCTTTAACAGCAACAGATGATTGGGTGTTATAGTTTCTAAATTGTTGGGATCCATTGATGATCTAGTAAGAGGACGGCCATTAATAATGGACTCCACTTCACATAAAAGCGTCTTCAGTTAAACTCTGCCCTCTCAGGATTGAATTCATAATCCTCTTCACTGATCGAATCATCCGCTCCCAAACACCTCCGTGATGAGATCCTGTAGGAGGGTTAAAAATCCATCTAATACCCTTTTAGATTAGAACATCACTGATCTTATTGTGGTTCCAGTTTTGTATAGCTTCTCTTAACTCTCGTTCGGCTCCTACGAAATTGGTTCCATTATCAGAACGCAACTCTGACACTTGACCACGACGTGCTATAAACCGTCGCAAAGAGTTAATGAAAGAGTCTGTGTCCAATGTTGTCAACACTTCAGTGTGAACAGCTCTGATGGACAAACAAGTGAAAATGACTCCATATCGCTTCACAGTACTTCTTCCACGTTTTATCTCAAATGGACCGAAACAATCCACTCCAACTCGAGTAAATGGTGGTTCATCTGGCAATACTCTGCTTAAAGGTAAGTTCGCCATCTGCTGGCAACCTGCTGTTCCTTGAAGTCTTTTACAAATCACACATCTGGACAAAACTCTCCGTATGGCTGAACTTGCTCCTGGGATCCAATATTTTTGACGTAGTCTAGCCAACATATAATTTCGTCCGCTGTGTCCAACTTCTTCATGAATATGTCTTATAAGTAGCTCAGAAACATACAAATCCTTTGCCAGTATCACTGGGTGCTTCGATTCTTCAGGCAATACAGAGGACTGCTCCGCTTTACTATCTCACCTCTTTGTAAAGATATCAATTCCTCTGGGAACCTCACCCTTTGGGAAAAGAGTATGATCGCCATTTCACTTTCTTCTAACTCATCTACTGAAAGGTAACCATCCCTGATACTAGATCGGAATTTACGCATGGATTCATTAATGGTATCTTCCAGTGACTGATTTGGTTTAGAGCAAACGAGAGATTCCCTTAGATGTTTTCTCCTTTTACTCAGGGATAGAAGAATTTTCTTCAGCCTCAGAATTCAGGCCACTGCCTTCTTCAAACGTATCCATGATGAATAGTAATTGACAAGCCGTGTTACAGTACCACATCCCTCCGGAGTTTGAACCAGCAGTGTATTAACAACCACTTCTTGTTTAATTTCTGGATCCTGAACCAAACTCTTTCCCAAATTAATTGGGCTACTTGGCCACTCCTCCGGAGGCCTAGTGAGAAAAGGAGGGCCAGAAGTCCACATCTGTTCCTTAAGCAATAGATCTACCTTCAGGCCTCTTGAGGCGAAATCAGCAGGATTATTGGCAGAATTTGTGTGTCTCCACTGAGTAGTTTTGGATGCTTTCAAGATCTCCGACACTCGATTAGCAACAAAACACTTAAATCTGGAAGACTCATTTTGGATATATTTCAGCACAGCAGTGCTGTCAGTCCAGAACACTGAATCTTGTAATTTCATTTTCAGATCTCTTTTCCACAGTTGGTCCATTCGGCTGGCCAGAGTGGCAGCTGTCAGTTCCATACGAGTAATAGTGATAGATTTCACTGGTGCCACTCGGGGTTTACCCATCAAAAAAGCAGAATGCACCATGTTCCGACCATTACGTAGAAGCAAATATGACACAACACCATAGCCTTCCTCGCTAGCATCCGAGAAATGATGTAAATGAGCTACAGTGATCTCTCCAAACTCTACAGGCTTCAGACATCTTTTCATCTCAAATTTCTTCCCAGATCGAGAACCTGAAGAAGAGCTCCTTTTACCAGAATTTTTACTGCATGTATTGGAAATGCTATCAGTTGGTTTAATGTCATCCGTAAAATGATCAGAAGGCAATGCATTACACTCTTCACTTTGAGTCAGAGTTCTTTGTGGATTTGCACAATCAGAAGCTATAACAGCAGGCAATTGATCATGTAAAGAAGATGAATTTTCAGCAGCGGACATGATCTGTGTTGCAACTGTATCAGACTGAGGTAACACCAAGCATTCATTCATTTGCTCAGACAATGCAGCTATAGCTGGAGCAGACATCGTTTTCTTGAAGAATTCAAGATCAAGCAGCCATTTTTCCACATCTTCAATGAAACCTTTGTTGAACCGTGAAACTGAGCCATACCATTCATTTTGTTTAGTTTGCTCCTCAACAGGAAGTAAAGGAATCACACTTTCATGCAACGAGGTGACATCATCTCTCAAAAGTTTTAATGTGTTCAGTAAAGAATAAACCTTAGATGCATTTTCACCATTTTGCATCAGATCTTTCATTGAACCAATCAAATTCTTTATTTTATTCACTTTGGATTTGCGATCCCTTTGTAGCGATTCAACCTTTAATTCCCACGCCTTTGCTGTAAGCTTACGCTCCCTTAGACTCTAAACAACCACATCAGCCTCTTCTTCATCCATTTTCTCCCATCAAAACTTCAGCTTTACATTCAGCTTTCACAGCAATCCATTTAAATCACTCGCAATCAACTGCGCAAATCCCATCAATGCATGTAACAGACATGACGTAAACTCGGCGTTTCCAAAAGAATGCAGTCGATTCAAATATGTAGCAGCGCGCCACACAACCAGCAACCGCGGTCAAGTGAGCAGCCCTCTGCGAACGCCAGCCGCCATCTGGATTTGCTGCACGTCTATTAGTGGAATTACGGTACAGAGACACGAAGCGGCTAAAAAGCTGACGAACATCTATATTTCAGCGGTTAAAAATTAAATGTGCCCGAAAACAGGGAAAAAGTATTTACAAAACGTATTTATATTGTACATTCTAGAAGATACACTTATATTACATTCGAATACATTATACTGTAAAGTTTTCTGAAAAAATAAAGTTTGTTAAAATACATTCTAACACTTAATGTTTGCTCCTTTTTTTCTACATGCATTATTAAAATTTCTTCAGTGTTACCATGAACATTTCAATAAATTCTTTTTCTGAACAATCATGTCTCTATCTGTGTTCACAATGTTTTAGTGTAGAATTTGTACAGAAAATGAATGGCAGTCTGTATGGAGTTAGAATTGTTGCATAATTCCAAATAAATACATTATGATCCACAAATAAATGTAATGCGATTGACAAAAACAAAGCATATTCACAAAATAAATAGAATGAGATCCACAAATAAATCTTAGAGTTCCACAAACATGAATTATATTCACAAGTAAAAAAATTAGAATTGCAAATAAAAAACATACTCACAAATATTCTTTTTATTTTACAAACACAACTTTGCCTGGCATTTATATGTGAATCGCGTACTGTGCATTTGTAGATCGCTGCGCGTATTTGTGGATTTTGAAACATTTCAAGCCTCAAGACGCACACTGATCCACAAATGGATGGACTCCACCCACCTTCTACTTAAGCCAATCAGATACCGGCCACGTGGGGCTGACCAATCGTTGCATGTTCTTGCTCCAACCAATCACGTTTTGCCTTACAATCAGTGCGGGAGCAGCCGTAATTCAGGACAATTAACCAGTCTCTTCAAAATGGACGACCAGGACAGTGGTGCTCATCACAGCATTATTGTAATAATATCTAAAATAAAACAAGTAATGTTATGTGTAATGTAATCAGTGTTTCATGTATCACTGAGTCGATGCGTGTTTTGACCGTGAGTGTGTTTAGCAAACTGGTATTCTACGGTGACCGGGAGGAGAGGTCTTCGCGGTTCACTTAGTTTTGTCTTGGCCACGACATATAAACTCGTGAGAACGTGATAATATAACGTGGCCACGAGATATTAATTTGTGGGAACGCCATATTATGTCGTGGCCACCAGATCGTTTTGTCGAGATAACGTGATGTCGAGATGCTATGTTGAGGGAACGACATCCATTTCTCGTGGCCACGACTTCTTATGATGAGGGAACGGCATATTTTTCTCGTGCATAAACAAACCTTCGTGACCATAGCAACCTGGGATTATAAGAGTTGTTTAAAACATTTTTACTAACATTAAACATTTAATTTAATATTTGTATATTCTTCTTCTTCTTATTATTATTATTAATAATAAGAACGTTATGTAAGATCGAAATGAAGGGAAAATATAAAAATATAATAATAGGCTAATAATAATGATATTGATGAAGATGATGGTGATAATAATGGCCTAATAATAATATACAAATATTTTGAAGACGATTGAGGGATGGGTAAAAATGTTTTCTTGTATGCCTATGTTATTTAGACTACTTTAGGTAACGTTTATTCATTATAAACTTAATATGAATGCTGTTTACATTGCGTGCAATATAATAATTTATATTATGAAACAATAAAAGAAATTATGAAATAATCTATAATAATTAATATAATAATTTATTAATTCAAAATAAAATAATAATGAATCCATCTCTGATAATCCCTACGGTGACCGGGAGGGGACACCCTCGGTTCACTTAAGTTTGTCGTGGCCACGACATGTAAACTCGTGGGAACGTGATATTATGTCGTGGCCACGAGATATTAATTCGTGGGAACGTCATATCAACTCGTGGGAACGTCATATTATGTCGTGGCCACGAGATAATTTTGTCGAGGTAACGACATCCTTATGTCGTGGCCACCAGATGCTGTGATGAGGGAACGACATCCATTTCTCGTGGCCACGTCTTATTATGTTGAGGAAACGACATGCGCTTCTCGTGGCCAAGAGTTTAATGCGTAAACAAACCTGCGTGACCATAGTAACCCGGGATTATCAGAGATAGGTTTATTAATATTTTATTTTGAATTAAGAAATTATTATATTAATTATTATAGAAATGAATACATTATTAAATGATTATATTAACAACAGGGGATGCTGTCTATGTGAATGCTGTCTGTGCGCGATGCATTCGAAAGAAGTTTATCATTAATAAATATTACCCAAAGTGCATCAAATAAAATAGGCCTACAAGATATTTTTATCCAACCTTCTATTAACTGATCGTTTTTTCATTATTATTATTAGCCTATTATTTTATTTTCGTTTATGTTCCATCTCTTTACTTAACGTTCTATATGTAAATACTGTAAATGCTCGACATATGTTATATGACTGGGATTTTTACTGGAATGCAGTTTAAAGGTTGAATTTGACATATATTCTATTTTATTTCGTCTAATTAATAGACTAGCCTATATATTGACGTTTCATTTGTAAATCATTTATCGTCACACACGGGCATAAATACAATCAAAACATCTATCAAAACTTTATTGTCATAGCTGTCGTTTACAGTATTTGCAAAATATAGCAAATACTAGCATATAGGGCCTACTGAAGGTTAGGCAAAGCGATACACAATAAATATTAAAATATAGCCACTTATAAGTCACTTATAATTTATTATTAGCCTATTATTATTATTATTATTATTATTATGGTTAGGCTATTATTATTTTAATAACTGGTAAGGGCTAATTTTATTAATGCTTGACAATTATGCCAATAAAGTTTTGACTTTATGATTGTATTTATGCCCGTGTGTGACGATAAATGAGTGTGTTTTCATTTACAAATTAAACTACGTGAATGATTCATTCCTCGGTAAAACACTAGTCTAATTAGACGAAACAAAATAAAATAATTCAACCTTTAAACTGCATTCCAGTAAAAATCCCAGTCATATAACATATGTCGAGCATTTACAGTATTTACATATAGAGCGTTAAGTAAAGAGATAGAACATAAACGAAAATAAAATAATAGGCAAATAATAATAATAATAATAATAATAATAATGAAAAAACGATCAGTTAATAGAAGGTTGGATAAAAATATCTTGTAGGCCTATTTTATTTGATGCACTTTGGGTAATATTTATTAATGATAAACTTCTTTCGAATGCATCGCGCACAGACAGCATTCACATAGACAGCATCCCCTGTTGTTAATATAATCATTTAATAATGTATTCATTTCTATAATAATTAATAAAATAATTTCTTAATTCAAAATAAAATATTAATAAACCTATCTCTCATAATCCCGGGTTACTATGGTCACGCAGGTTTGTTTACGCATTAAACTCGTGGCCACGAGAAGCGCATGTGGTTTCCTCAACATAATAGGACGTGGCCACGAGAAATGGATGTCGTTCCCTCAACATAGCATCTCGATATCACCTTACCTCGACAAAACGATCTCGTGGCCACGACATAATATAATATGACGTTCCCACAAATTAATATCTTGTGGCCACGTTATATTATCACGTTCTCACGAGTTTATATGTCGTGGCCACGAGATCGTTGATCGCGGAACGTATCAAAAGAAGGGGGGGGGGGGCTACATTTTAGTCTACATTTTAATATTAAAAACAATATTAATAGTATAGTTATTAGTTAAAAATGTTTTATTTTACTTTATAAATGAGTCAATTTATACAATGTCTAAAATGTTATAAATAAGTCCGGGCTTCGGGAAAATTTTCAGGTCATAGTTCAGACGCGGCTGGGCTTCGGGCCTGTTCTAGACTTATCCTTATTTTTATATTTTATACATATGTAACCGAAACCACCAGGATGTAATGCCTAGCTTTTGGCGACGTTAAGATTTAAATAATGACTACGCCACCCCTATATATATACAGGATAGGGGAACCTGCTATATTAAACTCCCGCCCAGGTGGTTCAACTGAAAGAACCTGGAAACCAAAGTGCAATGAAAATCAATTTTATTTCAATAAAACAATATTCGTTAACCAACACTTTAACAGGTATATTATGACTTTTGTCTAGCTTCCAGTCTAAAAATACAGTTGTCCATAAAGGAACCTTCGAAGTAACAAAAATTGGCTAATATGGTACTGGACTACCAAGATTTTTGTATTCAAACAACCACTTGTACTGAAAAAAAAAGGTTTACACAAAGCCCAAACCAAAAAACAAATCAAATGTACCCAACAAAAATCATTCTACCCAAACACAAAACACCACAAACCAACAAAAGAAAACTTCAGTACATGGAAAGTTCAACAAAACCCTGTCGAGACCATAAGATTACAATAATATAGCCACTCATTAAACCCAAATAACATACAGCCATAGGGTCACATTAATATGGGCACTCATAGGCTTAAATAGACCTCTATACACCACAGCAATGGATTATCAAATAAACAAAAACCAAAACAACAAAAAAAAAATGTGGGAAAAGGAAACAGTGGCGCACAGCACGACAATCAGCATAAAACCTGCAATTTACACATAACATTTTGTTTTCAGTAAACATGTTACATACTTAATGAACATTATAAACAATTTATAAATAACACCACCGATTAAAATACTCCCACAAAACATAATACATCACATTATTATTATACCTTAACAATCATTATTAAATACCCCTCTTAATAAAAAATACTCATACCTCAGCCCATATAATGGACTAAACTGTAGCAGGCAACCACCTCATGGAGGAAAATCAGGCGCAGTGCTAAACTGTAAAGCCAATCACTTCCTTACAGGAAAAGGGACAGGTGCACAACAACTGTGGGTTTTAAAACAATCCCAATATATTAAAAATGACACACAATCCTTCAGTGCACTAACTTCAGTCCACCATATTTACACTCATACCCACAAATACACAAGAAGCATAATCACAGCCACTAATCAATAATACCATCATTATCCCCAGTATGATCAGAATACACCATGTAGAGTGCAAATATAAAAATACAATACCTTGAATTAATATCATTGATATTGCTAGCCGGTAGAAGCCAACCACTTCATAGGAGGAGAGGCACAACAATACACAGCAGCTCACTAACAGTATCCAAGATGTTATTCCCCACAAATCATACGCACTCCACACGAGGACGATCCTAAAGTGACATTACATCTAGAGGTTTATATATACACACATAGGCGTACATACCGTATCTATTCGTGTGCATTCCAACTAATTACGAAACCTCTACTCACGTCAATTTGTCAAAACCACCCGCACACACCTATGCAGCTCTTCGACCCACCATAAAATTCCTAAAATAACATCCAACTCATATAAGTGCAAATTCATGTGAGTTTTAAAAACACACAAAGCCTTTACTTACATTAATTAGCAGAGAGCACTTGCACAGTTCTTCCAAGCGCCAACAACGGGGAGTACAGCACCAAGAAACGTGAACAAACGATAGTTTAATAATCGCGAGACTTAAAACCCCCCGCTTGTTGCTTCACCTGCCTGCTTAAAGGCACAGCACACCCATTTCCGGCTACATCCAACCCACCTTTCAAAAGTCACTGTCCCAGTGACACCTTGAGTCTTATTCTACCCCTCTCAATCCCAAGGTCTAAAAGGGGTATAATGCACATTTACAGAAGCTGAACTTAAGGGAGGAATATCCTGGACTGACTGTACAGGCCTAGGGAGGTTAAAGGGGTTTGAATGCTGGCCGGCCGTTGTTCTAACTGACCGTCGTAAACTCTGTTCTTGTTGTTCCTGATTGAAACGTTGTTCTAAAGAATTCTGAGAGCTACCACTTGGCTCGACTCGTAATTCTTCCAAAGAACTCTGACCTGACTCTTGGGGGCCAGCTTGCTCCACTATGGAAAGCTGTTCCTTTCCCAACCCTGGAAGACCTGAGATGTCTCTTATTTGTTCCCCCAAGGAGGGAGCTAATAAATTAATTGCAACAATGGGATCTACTCCTTCCTCTCGGGTTACATAAACTCCCAACTCATCATCAGACACCTCTTGTTCCTCCTCTAACTGTACCTGCTGTCTATCCTCCCCTTGAGGTTCTACTAAAAGGGGGCAACTTCCTTCGACATTGCCATTTTCAATAGGGGCACACCCTTCAGGGAGTACTCGCAAATGTGAACGATGTACATTCTTCTCAGAACCTACATTATCTCGTTGTCTTACTTTGTAAACTGTGCCAACTCCATCCAAGCACTCTACCACTTCATATACTGTAGTACTCCACACATCTTGAATCTTATGCCTACCTGGAAAATGATTCTTACACAGAACCGGTGTACCAATAGGCAAAATGGGTACTACTTCGGGGCAGTTACGTGCTCTGTTTGCTGCTGCCATTCCCAGTTGTTTCCTAGCATTAACATACACTGAGGCCAAGTAGTCCCTGTGGCTGGTCACCCAATCTTGGGCAGACACTGGTGCACTTTCCTCATCCATCCCTAACAGGGCATCCACTGGGAGCTTAGGCTTCTGGCCAAACATAAGCTCATAAGGGGAATAACCAGTAGATTGGTGAACGGTAGTGTTATATGCAAAGAGTAATTGGGGTAAAAACTGAGGCCATGCTTTTTTCTTCTCAATAGGCAAGGTTCTCAGAAGATCGTGCAAAGTGCGATTAAAACGCTCACACTGACCATTTCCTTCAGGATGATATGCTGTAGTCCTACTCTTTTGTACCCCATACAACTGACACAAACGTTTCAACAACTCTCCTTCAAAATTTCTCCCTTGGTCCGAATGGATACGTTTTGGCACCCCATAAACATAAAACCAGTTCTCCGTCAAAATGCGGGCCACCGTACTGGCCTTCTGGTCTCTTGTTGGATAAGCCTGGGTAAATTTGGAAAATACATCAGTGACTACCAGCACATTCTCACAACCACTACTAGAACGTTCTAGAAGTGTAAAATCAATAGCGAGAATTTCCAGGGGCTTAGATGCCATCAAATGGCCCATTGTAGTACGCACTTTCGGGAGTACTGCCTTGGCTACCACACAACGGGGGCATCTAATACACCATTGTTCAACATCAAAACGTAAGTTGGGCCAAAAACATCTCTCCCTCACCAGAGTTGTTGTTCTCTCGATACCTTGGTGCCCATGATGGTCATGCAAACCCTCAAGCACTTCTTGTTTTAAAACTGCAGGCAACAAAACCTGAAGTACTCTTACTTTACCAGGTGGCAAGAAAACTTCCCTATACAAGACTCCATCTTTCTGTCGAATGCGTTTCCACTGGCGAATCAATTCCAATACTTCTTTAGACTCCCCATTTCTTTCCTCTCGCGTTGGGAGTGAACCTCTTTCCCAGTAGTGCCGAAATGCTGCAATATGCAAATCTACAGCTTGAAGAGCTTGCATATCAGCCTTCTCTCGAAACGGCATGGCTGTGATCTCTGAAGTTACAATGCAATCGGGAACTGAACTTGGGCAACGGACTGACGACATTTCCCAAGGAAGAGTTATACCGGATACCACAGCCTCCACATTATCTGGGCTTCCTTTTTCTACGAGACGAGACAATGCATCTGCATTGCGATTGGCTGCCCCAGGACGATATTTCAACTCGAAATCAAACAAAGCCAATTGTGATACCCAACGCTGTTCTACTGCAGCCAAGTTTGCAGTTTGAAGATAACTTAAAGGATTATTATCTGTAAACACTACAAACTTGGAGCCCAAGAGGTATTCACGGAATTTCTCCGAAACTGCCCACTTCAGAGCCAGCAATTCCAGCTTCATTGAGCTGTAATTGGACATATTTCTTTCAGGAGGGCGCAGACCCCGGCTAGCATAAGCAATCGGACGTCGCCCCCCTTCTTGTTCCTGTGATAACACAGCCCCAAGTCCCACCTGACTCGCATCAATTTCTAAAACAAATGGTTTAGAAAAATCAGCATACCCTAACACTGGAGCCTCCACCAACTTCCTCTTCAAAGTCAAAAATGCCTTTTCCATGGCCTCTGTCCACCTCCCTGCCAACAAAGTATTAACGCCCCCACGTCGCTTCTTCCCCTTTTCCTGAAGTATACCTACTAATCTATGCAATGGGGCTGCATGATGGGCAAACCCTTCAACAAATCTTCTATAATAAGAAGCAAACCCCAAAAAGGAACGCAGTTCAGAAAGATTGCTTGGACGCTTCCAATCTGCTACTGCACTAATTTTTTCAGGATCAGTAGAAACACCACGAGAAGAAATAATGTGACCAAGATATTTCACCTCTTTTTGGAAAAAATGACACTTTTGAAGTTTCAACTTTAAATTGTTCTGTTGGAGCCGCTCCAAGACCATCTCTAACCGCTGAAGATGCTGCTCGAAAGAACTCGAAAAGATGACAATATCATCCAAATACAACAAAAGTGACTGGAAACGTTGGTCACCGAAGACCCTTTCCATCAGTCTTTGAAACGTACTAGGAGCGTTGCATAATCCAAAGGGCATCCTATTGTATTCAAAAAGACCAAAGGGTGTACAAAAAGCAGTCTTGTCTTTATCTCTTTCTGCCACAGACACTTGGCTATACCCACTAACCAAGTCAAGAGTGGAAAACCACTTCGCTCCTGTTAGTGCATCGAGTGACTCCTCGATTCGTGGGAGTGGGTATGCATCTTTCCGTGTTTTAGCATTAAGTTGACGGTAGTCAACACAAAGACGGATACTGCCGTCCTTTTTCTGCACTACCACAATAGGTGACGAATAAGGACTACTGCTAGGTCGAACTACCCCCTGTTCCAATAACTCATTAATGTGTGCTTTCACTTGCTCATATTGGGAAGGGGGTAACCGGCGATACCGTTGGCGAACGGGAATATTATCTAACACTGGGATCTCATGTTCAATCAACTGAGTACATCCCAGGTCACCTGCACTCTTGCTAAACACAGCACCAAATCTTAACAAAAGACTCCTAGCCTGTTGAGACTGTTCAGCAGACAATGAGGGCCATGTTACCTCACTCAGGTCAGAGGATAGACCACTATTTACCCCCATGACTTGATTACAAATCACAGATCTCTGATCTACAACTTCTTTCACTTCAACATCCAATGCTGATGGTAAGCTGACCATATACAAGTGACCTAAAAAAGTTTTTGATCTAAGCCACTGGTCCCTGTCCCCAAGATTTACTACGGGGACATGAACTACACCTTGATCCACTGGCAAAAGACACTTTGAAATGAGAATATTAGCAGGTAAAACGCCCTCCTCGCCTGTCGGTGGCTCCAAAAGAACACAATTAATAACACGTGCCATATTCTGACAATAGTTTGTGGGGACCCACTGAAGGGAACCCGCAGGGACTCGTATTACAGATCCTACTCTTACCACTGCCTTCCCCACTAAACCAGTCTCTGCAGTCACGGCTAGACTCCGACACTCTAAGAGGGCACGTCTCCACTCCTTTCCTGCCTGTTGTACTGTAGAAGAGGCAAATAAATCCCCTTCATACTGGCAAAAAAGCTCTTGGTAACAACAGTTAAGAACATTCATACCAAGAAGACCCGGAACTAAAAGCTTTTGTTGTTTGGTCAAGGGATCTTTGGGATCTCTCATAATCAGTACTCCCATCTTAGGGAGAACTCTACCCAAAACCTCAACCTCTAGCTCCAAGTAACCACAATACGGAATCTCCGAGCCATTAGCAGCCTTTAACTGCAACCAACTACATGGTTGCAGGCGATCCTTAATATGTGTAGGAAAACTAGACTCAAAGAAGCTCTCCGTGATCATAGACACCATAGACCCTGTGTCTAATAAACAAGGGATTTTGACACCCCCAAATAAGACTTCCACTACAGGACACTGACCAATAAGCCGAGGCAAAATACCATCTCCTGATCCATTTGAGCCCAAACCCCCCCCTCCTGATGCCAGGCTCCCAGCACCGGAGGGAGCTAGTTTCCCTGTTGCATAGAAGTTTCTTGTACCCCATTCTGATTCTGCGTTTGGGGTGCTGTGGCTTGCCTAGTTCCTACATCCCCCCTTGAATTTAGTTGTACATTTGCCAGATCTACTCGACAAAACCTTGCAATATGTCCTACTTTATTACAACGCATGCAAATCGGTCTACCATCCACTTGGAAGCGGGCAGTCCTAGCTCTAGGGCCAGCAACGGCCCGTACATTGTCTGCTGTATTTAAACTCAAATGCTGCAAAATAACATCTAGTTGGCCCTGCTGTTTACGAAAGCATTCTTTTAGCTCAGCTAGTTCGGCAACGGGTTCAGCGATGGGATTACTAGATCCTTGTGCACTCACTAACTGAACATCTGCAGCACAAGAGTAAGCTCGGGGCCTTACATGAGGAATCTCTCCCTCATCTGCCCACCGAATAGCTTCGGCGCGTACCTCTAAAAATGACATTTCCACATTCCGCCGCACTTGTCGTTTCAATTCTCTGCGTAAATTACTATCGCGCATATGTTCAATAAACTGATCCCGTAAAGTAAAATCTGGATTACAAATACCTTGAAGGTTCTTACGTTTCATTCCCTCCATCAAGGCCATCAAGGCATGCGAGTACTCACGCAGCGACTCCCCTTCTTGCTGGTGACGTTGGAAGAACTGCTTCTGCAAACCAACAAAAGACTGAGAACAGCCAAAAAGATCAAGCAAAATTGAAAATATCTTTTCAGGATCATCCCTATTGCTTGGAGGGTGAAACTTTACTTCAGCCTTGGCTTCTCCGTCTAGCAAATCATATACAAACAAGGCCCTTTCAGCAATTGGAGCAGGTCGTATTATCAGAGACCTGCGCACTTCTTCAACCCAATCCTCTACTGTAAATGTATCAATAGACTTTCTACCAGAAAACCTAGGACACTTTCTTTCACGTGGAATATAAACATAACGTTCTGAGGCAGAACTGCTGCCCGATACCACAGAAGGAAGAGTATTACCACCCTCATTAGGAGCAGAAATTTCTACCTCATTAATTCCAACATTAACAGGCCTATTCTGCAGTTCTTCCCGAAGTTGCCGATTATCTGCCTGCAACTGCTGTACCAATTCAGTCAAAACTCTTAATTGTTCTTCCATAATGAAAACCCAAAATAACCAAAAAAACAAAATAAAAAAAAATTTATAAAACAAACAAACAACCAAGCAAGCAACACAATTGTATGATAACCCCGATGACGACGTCCTTGTGATGAGGATACAGGAACAAGGTTTTGATGTCTTCAATCCGCAGCCAAGATTATAATATCTTCAAACCTCCGCAACCACTGTTTCCTTTCCCACCAAAAAAAACAAAAAAAAACAAACAACAAACAAAAAAACAATTGCACTTTGTTTTTTTTTGTTTTTTTTTACAAAGAAATGACCCTGCCGACTACGCCAAAAATGTAACCGAAACCACCAGGATGTAATGCCTAGCTTTTGGCGACGTTAAGATTTAAATAATGACTACGCCACCCCTATATATATACAGGATAGGGGAACCTGCTATATTAAACTCCCGCCCAGGTGGTTCAACTGAAAGAACCTGGAAACCAAAGTGCAATGAAAATCAATTTTATTTCAATAAAACAATATTCGTTAACCAACACTTTAACAGGTATATTATGACTTTTGTCTAGCTTCCAGTCTAAAAATACAGTTGTCCATAAAGGAACCTTCGAAGTAACAAAAATTGGCTAATATGGTACTGGACTACCAAGATTTTTGTATTCAAACAACCACTTGTACTGAAAAAAAAAGGTTTACACAAAGCCCAAACCAAAAAACAAATCAAATGTACCCAACAAAAATCATTCTACCCAAACACAAAACACCACAAACCAACAAAAGAAAACTTCAGTACATGGAAAGTTCAACAAAACCCTGTCGAGACCATAAGATTACAATAATATAGCCACTCATTAAACCCAAATAACATACAGCCATAGGGTCACATTAATATGGGCACTCATAGGCTTAAATAGACCTCTATACACCACAGCAATGGATTATCAAATAAACAAAAACCAAAACAAAAAAAAAATGTGGGAAAAGGAAACAGTGGCGCACAGCACGACAATCAGCATAAAACCTGCAATTTACACATAACATTTTGTTTTCAGTAAACATGTTACATACTTAATGAACATTATAAACAATTTATAAATAACACCACCGATTAAAATACTCCCACAAAACATAATACATCACATTATTATTATACCTTAACAATCATTATTAAATACCCCTCTTAATAAAAAATACTCATACCTCAGCCCATATAATGGACTAAACTGTAGCAGGCAACCACCTCATGGAGGAAAATCAGGCGCAGTGCTAAACTGTAAAGCCAATCACTTCCTTACAGGAAAAGGGACAGGTGCACAACAACTGTGGGTTTTAAAACAATCCCAATATATTAAAAATGACACACAATCCTTCAGTGCACTAACTTCAGTCCACCATATTTACACTCATACCCACAAATACACAAGAAGCATAATCACAGCCACTAATCAATAATACCATCATTATCCCCAGTATGATCAGAATACACCATGTAGAGTGCAAATATAAAAATACAATACCTTGAATTAATATCATTGATATTGCTAGCCGGTAGAAGCCAACCACTTCATAGGAGGAGAGGCACAACAATACACAGCAGCTCACTAACAGTATCCAAGATGTTATTCCCCACAAATCATACGCACTCCACACGAGGACGATCCTAAAGTGACATTACATCTAGAGGTTTATATATACACACATAGGCGTACATACCGTATCTATTCGTGTGCATTCCAACTAATTACGAAACCTCTACTCACGTCAATTTGTCAAAACCACCCGCACACACCTATGCAGCTCTTCGACCCACCATAAAATTCCTAAAATAACATCCAACTCATATAAGTGCAAATTCATGTGAGTTTTAAAAACACACAAAGCCTTTACTTACATTAATTAGCAGAGAGCACTTGCACAGTTCTTCCAAGCGCCAACAACGGGGAGTACAGCACCAAGAAACGTGAACAAACGATAGTTTAATAATCGCGAGACTTAAAACCCCCCGCTTGTTGCTTCACCTGCCTGCTTAAAGGCACAGCACACCCATTTCCGGCTACACATACACCAATTATGGTGATGAAAACAAATTTCTGTGCTGGTGGAAACAACACGAGAACACTTTCGCTTTCACTTTCGAGACCGACTCCGGAAGCATTTAGTGTCTCCGCCAGCAGCAGCAAATCAGCGCAGCTGGAAGATCCGCGTTCAAGCGCACGCAATGATTTCCGAGAATTCTGATAACCTGTCTGACAAGGGCCGGGCTAGGGCATATATATGAGGGCCGTGCTGGGCTATAATGAACATTTATCCCAATACATAAGTTATTATTTAATGTTTGCAACACAGAAATGTAGCCTATACCGTGTGTTCTGCTCGTGAAGCTTGTTTAAACATAAAGCTTAACTTACATGAGCAGAGCTCTCTCTGGATCAGCGGTTGCGGGAAAGCAGGTTTAAATATTCCGATGTGATTGCGATTTCAAAAGTTTTATAGACATGGCGAAGTCATCATCATAGCAATAAGATTGTGTGTGTTTGAATCGAGATCGCCAACTTTTAATGAATAATCCATATGCGTCTATAGCTTATGAATGTCATAATTTGTACCAGACCTCAAAAGTTACCCGGGCCCAGGCCCGGGCGGCCCCCCGCTTCCGCGATCCATGGTGGCCACGACAAAACTAAGTGAACCGAAGACCTCCCCTCCCGGTCACCGTAGAATACCAGTTTGCTAAACACACTCACGGTCAAAACACGGATCGACTCAGTGATACATGAAACACTGATTACATTACACATAACATTACTTGTTTTATTTTAGATATTATTACAATAATGCTGTGATGAGCACCACTGTCCTGGTCGTCCATTTTGAAGAGACTGGTTAATTGTCCTGAATTACGGCTGCTCCCGCACTGATTGTAAGGCAAAACGTGATTGGTTGGAGCGAGAACATGCAACAATTGGTCAGCCCCACGTGGCCGGTATCTGATTGGCTTAAGTAGAAGGTGGGTGGAGTCCATCCATTTGTGGATCAGTGTGCGTCTTGAGGCTTGAAATGTTTCAAAATCCACAAATACGCGCAGCGATTTACAAATACACAGAGAGCAATCCACAAATACGCGCAGCGATCTACAAATGCACAGTACGCGATTCACATATAAATGCCGGGCAAAGTTGTGTTTGTAAAATAAAAAAAAATATTTGTGAGTATGTTTTTTATTTGCAATTCTATTTTTTTTACTTGTGAATATAATTCATGTTTGTGGAACTCTAAGATTTATTTGTGGATCTCATTCTATTTATTTTGTGAATATGCTTTGTTTTTGTCAATCGCTTTACATTTATTTATGGATCATAATGTATTTATATGGAATTATGCAACAATTCTAACTCCATACCCAAGACTCTGTCTGTGTCAAGTTTCATGGGATTTCAGTGAAGATTTGTACAGAAAATGAATGGCAAAATCTGTGACATTGCACTGACCATTCTTTCAGATTTATACATGCGTTATTTGAATTCCTTCAAATCTCACAGCAAGATTTCTATTCATACTTCTTCAGAATGCCCAAGACTCTGTCTGTATCAAGTTTCATGGGATTTCAGTGAAGATTTGTTCAGAAAATGAATGGCAAAATCTGTGACATTGCATTATATAGCATATATATTGTTATATTCTCTTAGACCACGGGAACTTTGGCCAGAGGAGAACTGGCCCCCCGACTGAGCCTGGTTTCTCCCAAGGTTTTTTTCTCCATTTGTCACCGATGGAGTTTTGGTTCCTTGCCGCTGTCGCCTCTGGCTTGCTTAGTTGGGGACACTTTCTCTTAACACAATATTACATTTTATTTTACTGTTTTTGATTAACTACCTTTACCTAAAAAGTGAGTGTTTACTGTTGCCTTTGGCATTGTTGATGTACTGTTTCCTATTTAATACTGTACAGCCGCCTTGTCACAATTCTGTATTGTTAAAGGCGGTATATAAATAAAGGTGACTTGACTTGACTTATATATCCTTCAAAGATGTTGATGCTGATAGCTTTGTGGGCAGCACTGTCTTGGGTTCGAATCCCTACTCTGGGCCTTTCCTGATCCCACCCTCATGTCACTTCTTGTCATTTCTGATGTGTCCTTTCATAATAATAATAATAATAATGATAAAAGGCAAAATGTCTTTTATTATTTATCCAAAAAAAGTCTTTAGAGTTAACAGGAAAATTGTAGAATTTGACAGAAAATGAAAAGCAAATCTTGGTAACACTTTACAATATGTGTACAAAAATATGCATTAATTCATGCTTAATTAATGCACAGATAATCACGAGTTATAATTCATGATGAACTAAAGCATTTATTAATGATTACTACATCAGCAACAATTAAGTAATCATTAAATTGATATTAGTAAAGACATGATAAATTCATATGTTAATTACCACAGTGTTCGAAGCTATGTACTTCAACTTCGAGTTGTCTGCTTTAAATACTCATTAGTTAATGATTTGCAAATGTATCATTATGTTATGACTTTACTTGTTGAGGCACATGACTAACTAACTAATTGTAAATCCATAACCACAATGACATATTACTTAACAATTAGTTAATAGTTCTGTGCCTCAACAAGTAAAGTCATAACATAATGATACATTTGCAAATCATTAACTAATGAGTATTTAAAGCAGACAACTCGAAGTTGAAGTACATAGCTTTGAACACTGTGGTAATTAACATATGAATTTACATCATTAGTTAATAAAATAAGTGATAATGGAAATTAATACATTATGACACATTTATGATTACTTAATCATATAGAATGTTCAATTGTTGCTGATGAAGGACTCATTAATAAATGCTTTAGTTCTTCATGAATTATACATTAACTCATGATTATCTGTGCATTAATTAAGCATGAATTTATGTATATTTTTGTACACATATTGTAAAGTGTTACCAAGATTTGCTTTTCATTTTCTGTCAAATTCTACAATTTTCCTGTTAACTCTAAAGACTTTTTTTTTTTTGCCTTTTATCATCATTATTATTATTATTATGAAAGGACACATCAGAAATGACAAGAAGTGACATGGGGGTGGGATCAGGGGCCCCGAGTAGGGATTCGAACCCAAGACAGTGCTGCCCACAAAGCTATCGGCATCAACATCTTTGAAGGATATATAAGAGAATATAACAATATACAGGTGCTGGTCATATAATTAGAATATCTTCAAAAAGTTGATTTATTTCACCAATTCCATTCAAGAAGTGAAACTTGTATAATGTATACATTCATTCCACACAGACTGATATATTTCAAGTGTTTATTTCTTTTAATTTTGATGATTATAACTGACAACTAATGAAAATCTCAGAAAATTAGAATATTACTTAAGACCAATACAAAGAAAGGATTTTTAGAAATCTTGGCCAACTGAAAAGTATGAACATGAAAAGTATGAGCATGTACAGCACTCAATACTTAGTTGGGGCTCCTTTTGCCTGAATTACTGCAGCAATGCGGCGTGGCATGGAGTCGATCAGTCTGTGGCACTGCTCAGGTGTTATGAGAGCCCAGGTTGGTCTGATAGTGGCCTTCAGCTCTTCTGCATTGTTGGGTCTGGCATATCGCATCTTCCTCTTCACAATACCCCATAGATTTTCTATGGGGTTAAGGTCAGGCGAGAGTGCTGGCCAATTAAGAACAGGGATACCATGGCCCTTAAACCAGGTACTGGTAGCTTTGGCACTGTGTGCAGGTGCCAAGTCCTGTTAGAAAAATGAAATCTGCATCTCCATAAAGTTGGTCAGCAGCAGGAAGCATGAAGTGCTCTAAAACATCCTGGTATACAGCTGCGTTGACCTTGGACCTCAGAAAACACAGTGGACCAACACCAGCAGATGACATGGCACCCCAAACCATCACTGACTGTGGAAACTTTACACTAGACCTCAAGCAACATGGATTCTGTGCCTCTACTCTCTTCCTCCAGACTCTGGAACCCTGATTTCCAAAGGAAATGCAAAATTTACTTTCATTAGAGAACATAACTTTGGACCACTCAGCAGCAGTCCAGTCCTTTTTGTCTTTAGCCCAGGCGAGACGCTTCTGACACTGTCTGTTGTTCAAGAGTGGTTTGACACAAGGAATGCGACAGCTGAAACCCATGTCTTGCATATATCTGTGTGTAGTGGTTCTTGAAGCACTGACTCCAGCTGCAGTCCACTCTTTGTGAATCTCCCCCACATTTTTGAATGGGTTTTGTTTCACAATTCTCTCCAGGGTGCGGTTTTCCCTATTGCTTGTACATTTTTTCTACCACATCTTTTCCTTCCCTTCGCCTCTCTATTAATGTGCTTGGACACAGAGCTCTGTGAACAGCCAGCCTCTTTTGCATTGACCTTTTGTGTGTTGCCCTCCTTGTGCAAGGTGTCAGTGGTCGTCTTTTGGACAACTGTCATATCAGCAGTCTTCCCTATGATTGTGTAGCCTACAGAACTAGACTGAGAGACCATTTAAAGGCCTTTGCAGTTTTGAGTTAATTAGCTGATTAGAGTGTGGTACCAGATCTCTTCAATACTGAACCTTTTCACAATATTCTAATTTTCTGAGATACTGAATTTGGGGTTTTCATTAGTTGTTAGTTATATCAAAATTAAAAGAAATAAACACTTGAAATATATCAGTCTGTGTGGAATGAATGTATGCATTATACAAGTTTCACTTCTTGAATGGAATTAGTGAAATAAATCAACTTTTTGAAGATATTCTAATTATATGACCAGCACCTGTATATGCTATATAATGCATTGTGACAAATTGCTATTCATTTTCTGAACAAATCTTCACTGAAATCCCATGAAACTTGATACAGACAGAGTCTTGGGCATTCTGAAGAAGTATGAATAGAAATCGTGCTGTGAGATTTGAAGGAATTTAAATAATGCATGTATAAATGTGCAAGAATGGTCTGTGCAATGTCACAGACTTTGTATGAATAGAAAATGTCCTGTTAACTCTGAAGACTTTTTTTGATAAATGATAAAAAACATTTTGCCTTTTATCGTTATTATTATTATGAAAGGACACATCAGAAATGACAAGAAGCAACAATATATAATGCATTGTGACGGACTGCCGTTCACTTTCTGTTCAAATTCTACACTAAAACATTGTAAACACAGATAGAGACATGATTGTTCAGAAAAAGAATTTATTGAAATGTTCATGGTAACATTGAAGAAATTTTAATGATGCATGTAGAAAAAAAAGGAGCAAACATTAAGTGTTAGAATGTATTTTAACAAACTTTATTTTTTCAGAAAACTTCACAGTATAATGTATTCGAATGTAATATAAGTGTATCTTCTATAATGTACAATATAAATACGTTTTGTAAATACTTTTTCCCTGTTTTCGGGCACATTTAATTTTTAACCGCTGAAATATAGATGTTCGTCAGCTTTTTGGCCGCTTCGTGTCTCAGTACCGTAATTCCACTAATAGACGTGCAGCGGTATCCAGATGGCGGCTCACTTGACCGCGGTAACCAGCACAACCAACATAGTGTCTCCAATAGACAAGCCAGCAAGCAGATGAATAATAATCTGTTTCACATACCGGTGTTCTGACAATTTGTGCTACCCTGTCAGATTTTGCTACCTCCCATTAAAACAGATGGTAGCATAATTCGACAGCGAAAATACCTATCAGATTTTGCTTCCAGCATGATATTAATATTGTGTGAGGCTTTATTAACGTGTACACCTACCCCAACCCTAAACATAACATTACAGTATGAAAAACACAGTGCTGGTAGCACAATCTGACAGGTAGCATTATTTGTTAAAACACCGGTCCAAGTGTTGTGCTTCTCGTGTCCGTTGCCTCCTACATTCCACAGCTGCGTTCCAATACAGCGTATGAACGGAGTTTCTTGAAACAAACGCCGCTTTCTGTTGACTAATGAAGCGGCGTCCAATCGCCGCATACAGGCAAGATAGTGGGATCCTCCGTGACTCGTTCGCTGTCGGTCGGCCGGCATTAAAGAGTATCTTTGCTAAGTTTTAACTTGCATTGATTTATTTGAATGAAACACACGGAGACAAACAGATACAAACAATGCCGAAGCAATACGCAATACGGTCAACAGAAAGCTGGCCCCGCTACTCGCCCAATCCTCCAAACAAATGAACCGCCACATCAAATATAGGAAACGGAAGTGATCACCAGTGAACCCTCGTGACAGTGAATAACCAATAAGACAATAACAACAAGTTAATGCTCCTACATCCTTTCTGTAGTTGATTATAAACACACACATATGTTAATAGTGATATAACTCAGCATGCACCTTGATATCAATTTGACATCAAATATTAGTCAAGACTTCATCAAGATGGTGTAACATCATTTTAAATTCACTTTGGATGACAAGTTCTTCCAGTGGTAACTGGGTAAAAATAGGAAGTTAATTCCACATTGAAATTGTGAGGAGGGGAAAAAAAACTGTGTCGGGTCTGTTAGTGATGGTCACTCTGTTCACGCTGTACATCTTCAGCAGATCCAGTGTCCACCACGGGTCACTTTGTGATGCAGTATGAGTACAGGTGTAGCTTCTCCCATCCAGAGCGTTTCGTGCATACCGGCTTTTATATGGTGACGACTGACTGGCTCTGCCCCAAGCTGCCATGTTCACTATCATATGTTGAAGGGAAAAGCCCGTATTTACAATTATTTATATCTATTCTTACTGGAATTTTACATGTAATATATTATAAACAAAGTAATGACCTTCTGCTTTTAAATTATGAGTACTGTAAAAAGCTGGTGGTGGGTGAGGAGAGATGCCCCTATATGATTGTCAAGCGCTTTGGGTGTATGGCAATACACAATGAAAGCGATATATATATATATATATATATATATATATATGGGCTCATTCATTCATTCATTCATTCAACCATTCAAAAGCTGGGGTCACTTAAAGGAGAAGTCCACTTCCAGAACAAAAATTGACAGATAATGTACTCACCCCGCGTCATCCAAGATGTTCGTGTCTTTTTTTCTTCAGACGTAAATAGATTATGTTTTTTGAAGAAAACATTTCAGGATTTATTTATTATTATTTGTTTTTTTTGTTTTTTTTTTCAGAAAGTGGACTTCTATGGTGCCCTGAGTTTGAACTTCCAAAATGTAGTTTAAATATGGCTTCAAACGATTCCAAATGCGGTTGTAAATGATCCCAGCTGAGGAAGCAGGGTCTTTTCTAGCGAAACGATCGGTTATTTTAATAAAAATAATACAATTTATGAGATTAAAAAATATTTAAATTGTATTTTTTAATGAAAATAACCGATCGTTTCGCTAGATAAGACTCTTCATCCTCGGCTGGGATCGTTTACAACCACATTTGGGATAATTTGAAGCCGCATTTGAACTGCATTTTGGAAGTTCAAACTCTATATATATATATATAGTTTGATCTCTCTTCCCAATTTTTCACTCTCATCTTGTACTCTTTTTGACATATGTAGTTTCATCGATTGTTGCTCATTGCTGCTTTCGCACAGATTTCAAAAGTTTACAGTAGATGATCTTGAGTCATTGAGGTGTTGTTTGATGGGTGAATATTAAATACTGCATAATCACTTCCGGATAGTTATCAAGCAGGACTGCATGGTTTTGTATGTACTATGGCTTAATTTCACATCATGATGCACATCATTGTTGACTTGGACAGTTTCAGTTGAAATGAAATAAGCATTTAAGGTAGTACTAGTGTTTTGAAGAAGTGTCTGCCAGTTATTATTCCTCATATTAAAGCGATTGTCAACACTTCATGTGTTTCAGGGATTGTTCCCCCAGCACTTGAAGTAGCAGTTAAACCAGTTCTTAAAAAATTTGGGAGCGATACTGCTCATATGTCAAATTATAGGCCTATTTCAAACTTGCCATTCGTTGCCAAAGTTCTTGAGCGTGTGGTAGTTGGTCAGCTACAAAATCATTTTTCTGCGAGCAGACTACTAGAACCTTTTCAATCAGGGTTTAGGTCTGGACAAAATATGGAGACTGCCCTTTTGAGAGTAATGAATGATCTTCTTGTTGCAGCAGATTCTTGGGGTTTGTGGTATTTTAGTTTTGTTAGATCTCAGTGCTGCATTTGATACCATTTGTCACACTATACTATTGGATAGATTACAAAAGTGGATTGGTCTTTCTGGTGTAGCTTTAAAATGGTTTGAACCATATCTTTCAGAATGCACTCAATTTGTCTATTCTGGTGCAAACAGATCTCCGATTGTTCCATTGCATCAGGGTGTTCCTCAGGGGTTGGTATTGGGTCCTACTCTTTTTAGCATTTATATGTTGCGTCTTGGGCAGATAATTCAAATGAACGGTCTGGGTTATCATTACTATGCAGATGATACCCAGATCTACGTTAGTACTCAACTTGATGTAACATCAGCACTTTCAACTTTACCTGCTTGTCTACTGGAAATACAGACCTGGATGAAACAGAACTTCCTACAGTTAAACTGTTCAAAAACTGAAGTTCTATTGATTGGCACTTCAACTGCTGTGAATAGATGTAGTAATTTTAAACTTACTGTGGATGATTGCCAGATTCTCCCTTTTGTGCAGGTGTGGAATTTGGGTGTGATTTTTGATGCGCAGCTGACTTTTAACACTCATTTTAAGAATGTTGCTAAAGTAGCCTTTTATCCTCTTCGGAATATTGCACTGATGCAGAAAGGCTTATTCACGCCTTTATAACATCCAGGCTTGATTATCGTAATTCACTTTTTGCAGGGTTACCTGCAAATTTGATTAAGAGACTGCAATATGTGCACAACTTAGCTGCTCTTGTTTTAACTTACACACCATCCCGCAGTCATATTACTCCTGTGCTTTCTTAACTACACTGACTTCCAGTCCAATCATGTATTGATTTTAAAGTTCTTATCTTAACTTATAAAGCAATGCATGGACTGGCCCCTGAGTATATTTGTAATTTGGTTGCAGTGTCCACACCATCTCGGCCTCTCCGGTCTGCTGGTTCTCTTACTTTGTGCCAGCCTCGTTATAAACTCAAAACTATGGGTGGGAGGTCATTCTTTTGTGTTGCCCCCAGATTGTGGAATTCTCTGCCTTTTCTTATTAGGCTCTGTCTTTTGATTGTTTTAAGAAATTACTCAAAACATATCTTTTTAGTGAAGCTTTTAAGCTGTAATCTTACAGTTGATGTCAATGTTATTGTATTGGTATTGTGTTGTTTGTTTGTTTATTTTTGTTTTACATTTTTATAGCGCCTTTTATAGTGTAAGAAAGGCGAATTACAAATAAAATGTATTGTTGTTATTATTATTATTGTAATTTTTCAAACTTGCATCAGTCATGCTTAGTAAATCACGTAAATCAAAAGTAAAACATAAATAGCCCTGCTGGGCTGTTTAAGGTCATGAGTTTTTATCGTGTCTAAAAATGTTTAACAGCAACTCACTAACAAAAGACGTAATAGTGTCACAAAATCTCACCTTCTCTTCCTGCCTTCGTTTGAACTGAGAAAAACCCTTGAAATCAGAAACACAGAACGATGCTTAATAATTAGCAGCTTCATTGGGATGTATAATTGCATAATGTTTAAGTGTATTTAGACAACATTAACTAAGAACAGCACATTCAGTTATGCTTTAGAGTCTTCTGTTAAGCTGAAAACAGACTGTAGGTCATTAAGATATTAGACAGACTGTATGTATTACTTACCCAGTAGAAACAACAGACTCTTGAATTCCCTCATGTTCATTTCAGGCAATTTGTGATTCTTTCTGCTTCCATTTGAGAAGGTTTGAATAGAAGTTGTTCCTGGGAGAAACACATTAGTTCAGCTTTACATTAGAGTCACATGATTCTGATCCTGTTACTCCTCCCACTTTTCTTTCTGACTGGAGCTGGAAAAACCAAACCAAAACAAAACAAACAAACAACAACAACAAAAAAAAAACAAAAACAAAAAAAAACAACAGACATCCATTTATCTAAAACCACCTTTTAGCAACGAAACAAGCTGAAAATAATGATAACTAGCAACTTCAGTTTAGTGATTAACAATATCAAATTGTCAGAAGTGAATGAAGACTGAAGCAGTTCATATGACAGTTTTCCCAGTCTTTATCTGTCATGCTGCATCTTGTTTCTGTATTGTGAGCGTTGCACCTGCCATTTTTAGATTTGTCTTTTCTTTCCCATCTTTTGGACTTCTCAGGATGAATGGACATTTGCATTTTGTTGTATTATGCATGAAGGCTGCCTGTCAAAACTACCTGAAAGTACACAAACACTGTCCTGCATCTGGTCTGGCATGAGGAAAAGATCTGTTTCTAGATGACACAAGGCTATTTTTAAAATGTGATTATTCACATTAGGTCTTCATATAGCAATGTCTTAAATCTTTGCCACTCTGTGCCATTTGCATCTACATCTACTGCTGTTCACTTCTTAGAATGTCTTTTGTTTTTCTCATTTACTGTGAGTTTTGTTCGAGTTGTTTGCTTAGAAAGCATGTTGCAAAAACCAAGAACGAAAATGTAAATGTACCTAAATTGTTTATTCAGAAGAGCACGAACATGTGAGGAAGCATTCGCTTACTGTTTTTCTTGCCCCTGATGAACTTGTTTTGCAGTTTGTTTCACTAGGCATACAGTTCTTTTGCCTATGTAAATAATGTCATTTTTTTTCTTGGAAAGAAGCTGAGAAAATGACTGTTGATGGAGATGTGAAATGTGACATGCTGATGCAACAAAAAAGACCAATGAGTGTTTGCGATCAAACCAAAAACTGTTTTTGCATTATAAACTTTTAAGTTGATCCGCTGAAGCGTTGGTTTTTTACAGTGCAGGTGCTTAATTTTGTGTGTTTTTATATTAGTGTTCATAAGGTATAATGTTTAGATGTGTGACAAAAGCAAACTCAAAAGAAGAAGAATATAGAATATTTAAAATGGAATATTTAAGCCTTCAGTATAGCTTTACTGATACATAAATCCAAGATGTCTGCTGGTATAAAATGACCATTCTCCTGTTCTGTCCTGTGGAGCATCTGTATTTCAAGTTTTTCTTTTTATAAAATGTTTACAAAACCGTCTTAATGAAAACATTAACAAGACTTCTACCAAGTGACATAAATTTCCTGTGAAGTACTGTAGTGGTTAAATTAATCTGTCTTTGACATCAACAACATGGGAAGTGTTTCACCATTTTACTCTCCTTTTACTATGTACATACACTGTAAAAAACAATTTGTTCATTGTTTACATTTTATTATGCATATTTGTTATTTTTTTCTTTTTTTCTTCAAAAAAATATACATGTGACTTTAGTTAAAACTTACAGGCAATCAATGGTTTGAGACAACAGTAACAATAAATTAAGACAAAGAATTAGTGTAGATAATTTCAGCCACTTGGTGGCGTCACACTTCCACAATTAAATTAATAGACTGATTATACTCGTTTATATCAGTCCTCTCTGTGCCTGATTTTAAGTAGCAGTACATTAGTAGAATACAAACACTAACGCTCACAAAAACACACATATAAACACACACTATTTCTCACACACAGAGATTAAATAAATGATGTATTGCCCTCTTCCCTATATTTTGAGCTTCTTTCTTCATTGTTCCCAGAGTCGCAATATTGCACAGTTGTAACAGTTATAAATATGCTGAATAACATATACTTGGTGTTGGGTATATGTTCTTGCGTTCAATGCTCATCGACCAATTTCAGAAAGCAAATGATGTGTTGGCATCATCCTTACAACAGGAGGACTGCAAGGATTCCTGACAGAATTACCAGAGCAGCTGAAAAGACAAGGAAAAAAAAAAGGAATAATTAACTTAGAAGACATTTAAATGCTTTATCCTTTATCTTTTTGCTCAGCTATCTAACTTACAAAAATGATGCTACTTCTATTGGCAAGAGGTCAGAGGTTTTCCTGTATTGTACATGCTGTTCTGTCTGTTGTGCAAATACATATCATGCACCAATGCATTTCAAATAAGTGCATTTAGCAGCTAAAGAGTAGTAATTTGTGTCACTCTTTTAAACACACTGTAGAGATTTTCTCTCAAAATGCAGATTCTGCCTGGCCTGGCTACAAGGCATTGCTCTGATGTGGCTGTATTGAGTTCTCACCCTGAGATGCAGCATGATGCAGTGCATTGCTTCCAGCTGTAGTAGCAGGTTTTGCTGTAGTAGTAGTAGTCGTCGTCGTAGTATTAGTGGTGTCAGTATTTGTAGTGGGTGTTATTATGGCAACATCTGAGCTGTTAATGTTGGTTAGATCAACCGATGAATTTGTAGACATTTGTGTGACTGGAGACCCCAGACTGCCTGTGGAAATGATAATAAAGAAAACATTTACATTTTGCTACCAATTGAATCTCTTTCAGTACTTTGTTCGTAGTGACGCTCTCACCATTTGTATAGTTGCCTGTGAAGAAGAAAAGGAAAGCGGTTGTGTTTGCAGCACGGGTGGTGCTGCTGAGACCTGCAGCTATGAAAATGCATTGAATCCTTTTGCCTTTCACAGTGCCACGGAAGGAGCCAGGGTTAAACTGGAAGACAAAACAAGTACAAATTTGTCACTGAAAAGTAAGGGTCAGAGTGAGTAAAGTTTCCCTCCACCTCAAAGTGGTCTATAAACCCTCCAGCTCTACTCTGGGTTTCTCTTTTGTCGCTCACGGCGGTCAAACATTTGCAATGCTACTGTTCTACTGTATATTATGTAGTATCCCTGTTGCTGTTCATTACCACATCATTTATGGATAAGTATCTAACGTGCAAAGCTTGGCGATAAAGAAAATGTTCTGTAAAAGGGAGTCTTACAGTCTTATCTGGAGTCAGAACGCCGTTGTTTAGCGTGGCACGGATGAACTTCGCTACTTGATTTTCGTTGGCACAAGAATAGACGGTGTCACCATCACCCTATGAGAAGGAAAGTGAAACAAGTCTAAGAAACCAAATCAGTTTTTTAAACGTGGACATATGTGAGAAATAAATAAGATCTTTTTCAGACCTCCTTCTTGTCTTGAGACAGGCCAATTGCGATGTAACCGTCTGAATCCCCGCTGAGCTCAAAAGTGACATTGTCTGAGTTTCTGTTCACCCCTCTTGTGGAGGCGAAAAAGCAGCTACTTGAGCCAGATGGTTCACAGTTGGCTGGAGTGGAGAAACATGCCCTGTCCTTCTTACAGTTGTCCTTGGTGACCTGCAACGTTGTGTTTAGATTAGCCAAGAAATACAATGCTGAAAATCACACAAATCTGTTCAGAATGTTTAAGAAATGTATACAATCTTAACTCAAGAGTTTACTCTCAAAAAGAAATACTACAGCAATTTGCCATCCAACACAGTACAATAGCTGTTAACATCACTGACTTCACCAAAACTTTACTTCACTTTCACTACAAAAAGCAACACAATCAAACATAAACAAAAAAGCAGCTCACCAGCCTGTTCCCACTTACATTTGCTGTTGATACTCCAGAGGTAGCAGATGTGGTGGCATTTGAGGATGCAGTGGCGTTTGAGGATGCAGTGGTGGAATTTGTACTGGGGATTATCACTGAAACGTCTGTGCTGTTCGGGTTGCTTAAGTCTACTGACCCATTTGTGGACAGTCTAGTGACTGGAGAATCTAGTACACCTGGAAAAGGAGTAGAGGGAAGAAAAACATTTATTTAAGTTACGAAACAAAATACATGTCACTTGATCAAAGTGTTGCACTCACCATTTGATACACTGCCTGTTAATAAGAAGACATAAGGGTCTGTGGTTGCTGCACGAGTGATGCTGCTGAGACCTGCAGCAGTGAAAATGCATTGGATCTTTCTTCCATTCAGCGAACCACGGAAACTTCCAGGGATGAACTGCAGCAAAACAGAAATAATATTACTGAATGTTTCACTGCAAAGATAGCACCTGCTTTTTGAGGTGGCATATACAGTGTTGTGAGAAAGTCTATTTTAGTATGTTGTGGAATATTTTAATTGGCTTTTCTGCATTCTTGCATCTTTGCACAGATTTTAGTTGCAACCTCTGAGACCTGTGTGGATAGTACCATTCCCTGTTTTCATATTCTACTATATTGCTTACTGTTAAGAATAATCTTTTGCTAATATTGGCATAGCATTATTTGTAGAGAAGCCTCTTTGAAAATGGGTCTTACTGTATTATCTGGAGTCAGTATTTGATTGTTCAGTGTGGAACGGAAGAACCTCAGTGCACCATTGACTTTGGCACAAGAATAGACGGTGGCTCCTTGACCCTGAGGATGTGAAAAGTAAATTAGTGAGGGAACCAAACTTAAAGTTTAACATTACAGTGTTTAAATTTTACATTCTATTAAAAGAAATGCATGATTAAAAAAGCAACTGGATTTGATCTCTTACACTGCTGTCTCGAGAGAGACCGGCTCCGATGTAACCATCTGATTCACCACTGAGCTCAAATGTAAAATTATTTGCATTTCCGCTTACTCCTCTTGAGGAGAGGAAATAGCAGGTATCTTGTGCACCTGGATTACAAGTCGGTGGAGCGGAGAAACATGCTCTGTCCTTTCTGCAGTTATCCCTACCAGTAATGTCCTACAGTGAACAAGAAGTCAAATTAAATTGGAAAAAAAACATAAATGTTGGGTATAGAAGACAACTATCAGTCAGAATTGTTATTATTTCCATGTTAAAACAAGAAAAGAGCTTACTAGATTAATGCTGGTGACCACGGTATTAGATTGTGGTGGTGTTGTATTGTTTGTCGGATTGATAGGTCTTGTTGTGGTCAAGTTTGTGGTTATGTTGAGTGAGCGTGTCTGGGTTGAGGTTATGGTTATGTTAGGAATGACTGTTTGGGTCAGGTTGGATGTTATGTTGGGCTGGTGTGTCCAGGTTGTAGTCATATTGGGACTGAGTGTTTGGGTCAGGTTGGATGTTATGTTGGGCTGGTGTGTCCAGGTTGTAGTCATATTGGGACTGAGTGTTTGGGTCAGGTTGGAGGTTATGTTGGGTTGGTGTGTCCAGGTTGTAGTCATATTGGGACTGAGTGTTTGGGTCAGGTTGGAGGTTATGTTGGGCTGGTGTGTCCAGGTTGTAGTCATGTGGGACTGAGTGTTTGGGTCAGGTTGGAGGAGTTATGTTGGGTTGGTGTGTCCAGGTTGCTTAGTCATATTGGGACTAGTGTTTGGGTCAGGTTGGAGGTTATGTTGGGTTGGTGTGTCAAGTTGTAGTCATATTAGGTGTGTTTGGGTCAGGTTGGAGGTTATGTTGGGTTGGTGTGTCAGGTTGTAGTCATATTAGGACTGAGTGTTTGGGTCAGGTTGGAGGTCATGTTGGGTTGGTGTGTCCAGGTTGTAGTCATATTGGGACTGAGTGTTTGGAGTCAGGTTGGAGGTCATGTTGGGTTGTGTGTGTCCAGGTTGTAGTCATAATGGGACTGAGTGTTTGGGTCAAGTTGGATGTTATGTTGGGCTGGTGTGTCCAGGTTGTAGTCATATTGGGACTGAGTGTTTGGGTCTGTTAGTGCTGTGTGTGTTGGTCATATTGGGACTGAGTGTTTAGGTCAGGTTGGAGGTTATGTTGGGTTGAATTGTGTCCAGGTTGTAGTCATATTGGGACTGAGTGTTTGGGTCAGGTTGGATGTTATGTTGGGCTGGTGTGTCCAGGTTGTAGTCATATTGGGACTGAGTGTTTGGGTCAGGTTGGAGGTTATGTTGGGTTGGTGTGTCCAGGTTGTAGTCATATTGGGACTGAGTGTTTGGGTCAGGTTGGAGGTTATGTTGGGTTGGTGTGTCCAGGGTGTGGTTATGTTGGGATTAAGTGCTTGGGTCAGGTTGGTGGTCGTGTAGGGAGGAAGCGTCTGGGTCAAATTCGCAGTCGTGTTGAGGGGGTTCGTAGATGCTGCAGTGGTGGTTGATGTTACTGTGATATTAGATGCAGTGGCATTTGTACCGGGTATTATTACTGAAACGTCTGTGCTGTTAGGGTTGCTTAAGTCTACTGACTCACTTGTGGCCAGTCTGCTTACTGGAGAACCTAGTGGAGAAAGGACTTGTGGAGAAAGGAGTAGAGGGAAGAAAATGGTTTACTTCTGCTTCAAAACAAAATATATGTCAGTTACTTGATCAAAGTGTTGCACTGACTATTTGATAGGCTGCCTGTCAAAAGGAAGACGAAAGTCTCTGTGGTTGCAGCACGAGTGATGCTGCTGAGACCTGCAGCAGTGAAAATGCATTGAATTTTTCTTCCAACCACTGAGCCATGGACGACTTCAGGGGTGAACTGTGGGACAGCAGAAGTAATAATATTACACTGCTAAGATGGCACAGACACCGCATCTGAGATATCATATATGCTATGGGAAAATCTTTGCAATTCTGACACAAAAATCGTCTGAAACATAAAAGCAAACCTAGCTCAAAATGAATGAAAATGAGAAAATGTACATTTTGGAATGGGTACTCAATGCAGTGAAGTAATGAAACATTATTGAATTGCACAGTTCATGTTTAAAGGCCTTCAAATATCATTGAGGTGAAGTTTAAGAAGTGGGCCACAACTCTTCCACAGTAGTAAACAACTACAGGTAGACGTTTGATGGTGTTATTTCTGGGTGTTACCAGTTAGTGACCAGAGGATGAGGCACTCATAGCTAATATATTTTATTAGGCTTTTATGCATTAATGCTCTCTGTATAAGGGTCTTACTGTATTATCCTGAGTCAGTATTTGATTGTTCAGTGTGAAACGGAATAACCCCAGTATATTGCTGATTTTGACACAAGAATAGACGGTGGCACCTTGACCCTATGGGCAAGAAAAGTAAATTAGTTAGAGAACCAGATTCCCATTCTTCAGTTTAACAGTATGTAATGTTTAATATTGAGACATTTTAATCTTTAAAAGAAATACCTGATTAAAAAGCAACAGGATTTGATCACTTACAGTGCTGTCTCGAGAGAGGCCGACTCCAATGTAACCATCTGACTCGCCACTGATTTCAAAAATAAAATTATTTGTATTTCCGCTTACTCCTCTTGTGGAGAGGAAATAGCAGGAACCCTCTGCACCTGGATTACAGGAAGGTGGAGCGGAGAAACATGCTCTGTCCCTCCTGCAGTTATCCCTGCCAACGATATCCTGAAATAAAAAAGAACTTGTGCTTCACCAGTCAAGATAGCCATTGCCATTTTTAAACAGTAAAAAGACTTGACTTACTAGTGATTGAGCCTGATGTTATAATGTTTGTTACAGTGAAGGGGCCTGCCTGGGTCAGGTTTGTGGTGATGTTGGGAGGGCACGTCTGGGTCAGGTTAGTGGTTATATTGGAAGGGCGTGTTTGGGGCAAGTTGGTCGTCATGTTTAGAGGGCCCATTTGGGTATGATTTGTGGTCATGTTAAGAGGGCCCATCTGGTTTGGGTTTGAGGTCATGTTGAGGGCCCATCTGGGTTGGGTTTGAGGTCATGTTGAGAGGGACCCATCTGGGTTGGGTTTGAGGTCATGTTGAGAGGGCCCATCTGGGTATCTAGGTATGTTGGGAGGCGTGTTTGGGTCAGGTTGGTGGTCATGTTGAGAGGGCCCATCTGGATTGGGTTTGTGGTCATGTTAAAGGGCCCATCTGGGTTAGAGTTTGAGTGATGCTGAGGAACCCATCTGGGTTGGGTTTGTGGTCATGTTAAAGGAGCCTATCTAGGTTGGTTTATAGTTATGTTGAGAACCCATTTAGGTTGGGTTTGTGGTCATGTTAAAAGGGCCTATCTAGGTTGGGTTTGTAGTTATGTTGAGAGGGCCCATTTGGGTTGGGTTTGTGGTCATGTTAAAAGGGCCCACCTGGGTTGGGTTTGTGGTCAGGTTAAAAGGGCCCGTCTGGGTAGGGTTCAGGGTTATGTTGGGAGGATCTGTCTGAGTCAAGTTTGTGGTTATGTTAAGGGAACCGACCTGGTTTAGGTTGGTGGTCATGCTGGGTGGGTGCGTCTGGGTCAGGTTGGTAGTCATGTTAGAAGATATCCAGCTGCCTGTGGAGTTGCTACTGCTTGTTGTATTGTTCCCATTGACTCCAAGCATCATGCATGCTATCCCCAGGATAGCCACATAGATCCATTTACTCCTCATCAGTGAACTTTGTGTGCTTATATATCTGTTAATCTTGAAGTTTCTGTTACCTGTAATTTAAAAAAAAAAAAAAACAATTCAGCTTGTATAATCAGCAAATGATAAACATTTTGGACCATTTAAAATTGATTTAAAAATCCATTAACCACAGACAGACTTTATATGAAAGATTTTATCTGTCATTTTGTTTCTTTTATCATTCCTTTTCAGACACAAACAAGCATGAGCCTGGATTCTCAATTCATCAACACCTTAGTTTATTTAATATTGTTTACTTATTAATGTGTTACTGATAAATATTATGTCACTTTAAATGTTTAACCTTAACATAAACATATGAGTGTTGCTTAACATTTTTACATTTCTTTATCTCAACAGTAACTGTTTGTCTGATGGAACTAAGATGCTATCTTAGCTATATTATGCAATCTAAGAAGTCATGCTTAACTGATGTGCATATTCAAATACACCACAGTATATAGTACACAGTGCAACCATTCAACCTTTTTACTATGGTAAGAAAATTCAACTAAATGTGAGCAATTTTTTTTAGTACACAAGAAGTGTGTAAAAATGTATCAAAAATCAACAATACATAATTGTGACTTCCACTTTTATAACTAATTTCAACTGTAATCCAAGGATACAATATATTCCCAAAATAGGCAATCTAATGTTCATTCAATACATGCATAATGAAATCTATAATTTAAGATCAAACTAGTATAAACCAACAAACAAATCAAAAAAATAAATAAAATATAGCTGCAAGCAGCAATTGCGGGGACAAGCACAAAAGACGCAGCATGAGGAGCTAAGCATGGCAATGAGCAACAGACCGACTACAACAACGAGTAATTAAAGCCATTTTAGGACGATATCAGTTAAAATGGCTGAAAAATCATAAAAACAACAACTAATCATATAATTTAATGGCTTATCACGTTTGACCAGTAGGTGGTGCTGTTTTCAAATTGATGTGACGTGTTCCGTGTGAGGTGACAATGACACACACAAAGTTTGGTGCCATTATGTCAAAGCTTTACAGAGATACAGCCTCAGAATCATTCTGGCATCATGCGTCAAATGTGTTGTGGCACTGTACGAAAACGGTTTTGTCTATCGACACGAAATCCATAACTTTGTGTCAGCACAGTCTGAAAATGATTTAAGTCAAATTTGATGAAAATCGGACCAATGGTCTAGGAGGAGTTCGAAAAAGTAGGTTTTCTACATTAATCAAAATGGTGGACAGGATGTTTGGCCAATTTTGGGATAATGGGTATTAATGCTCTCAGCTTGACCCAAGGAATCTATTGACATGAGTTTCATTACAATAGGTTAATGCAATCAGAAGTTACTAGCATTTAAGGAAATTTTATTATTAATGTTTAGTGAATGGTGTATTACTTTTGACCAATAGGTGGCACTGTTACCAAATTGATGTGGCTTGGTCAGTGTGAGGTGACAATGGCACATATAAAATTTGGTGTCAATATGTCAAAGCTTTGCAGAGATACAGCCTCAGATGTAGTTTGGCATCTTTCCAGCAAATTCGCTGATGCGCTGTACGAAAACCGTTTCATATATCGACACGAAATTCATAACTTTTTGTCAGCACTGTCTAAAGATGATCTGAGTCAAATTTGGTGAAGATCGGACTAACGGTCTAGGAGGAGTTCGAAAAAGTAGGTTTTGTACATTAGTCAAAATGGCGGACAGGAAGTTTGGCCAATTTCGGCATAATGGATATCAATGTTCTCGGCTTGACCCAAGGAATCTATCAAAATCAGTTTTATTTCAATAGGCTAATGTACGCAAAAGTTATTAGCATTTTTCGAAATTTCGTTATAACTTTTGACCACAAGGTGGCGCTGGCCCAAAAAGTTTTATGTACATTCAGGGCATGGTGCCGAACATTTTTGTAATTAATGTCGAAATTATACGCTAATCTGTTCTCAAGATACAGCATTTTAAAGCTAAATTCAAAATGGCCGACACCCAAAATGGCTGACATGGGAAAATTGGATATGGTTCAACTCGGTATGACGCACCGAATCTAAAGAGACCAGTTTTGTGATTTTTGGACAAATCATTCAGACGTTATAAAGAAAAATAGCCATTTTTCGTATCTCCTGACCACTAGGGGGCACTGCACCGAAACACTGCAGTTAGCCTCAGGTCATGCTTGTTATAACACACACCAAGTTTGGTGTCAATATGCCAAACAAAAAAAATCAATATAGCCTCACATTGATTTTTGCTAGCTTTTCGTAGAATTCTTTCGCGTGTTGTTCGTGAACGGCTGGACGAATCGACTTGAATTCCATAACTTTTTGCCAGCATGGTCTGAAGATGATCTGGATCAATTTTTGTGACAATCGGTGCAACGGCCTAGGACGAGTTCGAAAAAGTAGGTTTTACGAACAATTGAGAATAGCGAAAAAACTAAACCTTACGATTTTTGAATTTTGGTGTCCATTCGACTCGGCATAAGCCAAGGAATCAGAGGAAAAAAGAATTTTTGTTGTGTGGCTTACGGTTCAAATGTTATTAGCATAAATCTTTTGAAAGTTTGGACAAGTGGTGGCGCTAGAGAGTTTGAGTTAGAGACTCCAAACTTGCTATGGTTAATGTTGGGACTGTCCTCTATCAGTGTGCAAAATTATACAACTTTCGGTTCTATGGGCTGCCATAGACTTGCGGCGGAAGAGGAAGAATAATAACGCCAACGGATACAATAGGTGCCACCGCACCTTCGGTGCTTGGCCCCTAATAAAAACATCTTGCATTGGTATATGAACACATAGGAAGAAAGAGTGGTCCAACAAATATTTGTAAACTTCAGTCAATCAAAAAAATATCAATGCATTTGAATTTATATTTATATTAACAATTTAATATAATATTTATAATTTAATATTTATAAAACAAAATATTGAAGCAAATTCTATTTGTTTAACGAATGATAATGCAAACACTTCAAGCAAACAAAGTTAAAGGTAAATCAAAAACAAACAAACAAACAAAACAAAACAACTCATAAAAGTGCAGTTCTGAGATTTTGTTATTTGATGCACAATAAACATCCTAATACATAATATAATGCAAATCAGCCATCTCATTTGTGAAATCTTTCTGTAATGGAATGTTATTATCTGTATCTGTCTCTGGACTGATGAAAATTCATTCAGCAGGTTAACAGCCACTTTTAAAGAAATTTCAAAGCATTTCTTACCTGTGTGTGAGATGTTCAAGGAGTTTAGGATCAGTGATGAAGGTGTCAGAGATTCTCTGACTTTAATAACTCAGGGCGGGACCGGGAGGGTTGGACACACTGGTTTTACCTTTAATTCTTTTAATTCTTTTTTAATTACTTCAGACTTCGTCATTTGCACAGTCAAGTGTAAGATGTGAAATTATTTCCTCATGAATTCAAAGTCCAGGAACCCCGACAAAAACAGATGCCATGCAACAAAACAAAACTAATCTGGAGAAGAGATCTTCAAAGAGGGCAAACAACACCACCTCTATTGCTCATTTACAACCCCCTTCCTCCCTCTCCTCCCCCCTCCCTGCATCTCACACTTTTCCCCCCAAAAAGGTTCCACTGAAAGTCAATAAGAATGTCCATATATTACATGTGTTACAGTTTGTGAATATGTTGAAGTTTCCCTTTCATGTTTGGTATCATTCTAAAGGTCTTAGAATGTGTGACCCTGGGGTATGAGATCTCCTGACAAACCAAAAGGTCTTTTATGTTTTTACAACTGGTTGGAAAATTTGTTTGTTTTGGTCTGGGTATATAAGCGAAGTGACAAAACATTACGGGGGGATTCTGTATTCAGAAGAACCCCACACTGTGTGTGAGAGTCTCTGGAGCTTTGCCTCCAAATCTGAATTTAATTCTGAATTGGATTCTCATTGTTAAACTATGTAATTGGCATGATACATTTTTACCTGACAAATAAAATGTTATTATTTGATTCATTTTAGACTCGTCTGAAATCATTATTTCCAGTAGATTGCGAGGAGGCTGGTGCTACCGCAAGTTACGACCAGGATAGAGCAAACAGCAGGCTCAGGATTGAATGGAGCAGTAGGCACATCATCTGAGACCCCCTGATTTCTGTTTATCACTGATGTTAGCAAGTTGTACCGGCGAAGACTAAAAGTAAACTACACTTTTTGTGAAGGCAAGCAGTAGGCGGCTGTCAAAAAGGGTATGAACGAATAATTGAAAGTATAGCGAGTCCGAAATAATCAGATATCTAGATTAATACTTAATTGATATTTGCAATCAGCCTGAATTAAACACCTAAATTCTAATGATCATATGAAATTGGAGTCAGATTAAACAAGGAGCTAGATTAAAAATGAAACTAAATCCTGATAAATTAAGCGAACTTTGCAGAAGCGCTGTGAAAAGACCGAACATGCATTAGCCTTCAACCAGGCAACTGGACTCCGTGTTTGGGCCAGTGGATGGATCCTTACACAAGCGTAAAAGCAACATCAACATCAACATGCATTACAATGGCAAAGGGAGGAGCAGTGCTCCTGAAACAAAACTACAGCTCATATTCATATGTTCCTGCTGCGCATATTTGATGATGATGCCATACTAATGTATCATGATCTTTTCATAGTAATGGATATTTTGTCACAAATTTAAAGAAAAAGGTTATTGCAGTATGTCAGAGTTGAGACATGCCTTCCAATCACTGCCTCCTTAAGCCTTTTTACGTGCAAACTCTTTTACAAATATTTACTCAGGGTGAGGTTTAGACATTTACTTTGTTGCTTCCAGTTGGTGCTGATTTAACGTCAGAGCAACATGTCGTCCATCAGAATCACCTTGAGTATACTCAATGTGAGAAAAAGGAAATAAAGAAATTATAAAACAAGCATGATAAACTGAGTTTTTTGTTTGTCTGGTCTGATAAAAAGTGTGAGAATTTTAACATCTAACTCTAAAAACAATCATGATTTCTTGATTTAGTTCTGTTACTCGCACTTTAGGTAACTGTTCTCAACCTTGTCTGGTATGTTAGTTATTTTATGTTAGATCACCAGCATAGATGATATAGATCAACATAAGTTATTGTTGAGCTGCATTACCAGTTTCTCTGGGATGGTTACATAGACATAAAGAAGCTTCACACCCAGATGCAAGACAAATACGTGAAATTCCGGTCTCTTCAAACACAAAACACACACTTACACACATGTGCGTGATCAGGAATGGCGTCCAAAGAATCTGGATTCTTTCACACACCTTTTGTCATTTCTCGTCAGGCTGGGAACACAAACAAAAAGGCAAAACCGTTTTTAAATAGCTTGAGCTGAAGTCTTTTCTCGACAGAGTCTTCTTTCCTTTGTCAATAGCAAAGATAGAGAGAGATTTTATTGTTTTATTTCAACCCCTATAACTACACAACCCACAATTCAGTGGACCTTTACTATGTGTTTGATTCAGAGATCCATCAAATGAAGCTTAATTTTAAATAAAACCATCACTGCTCAGGCCAAACAGCAATCCATCACTCTACGGCTGATGGTTTCCAACACAAATTCAAACTCACAAACACAAAACCAACGAGCTTCATGCGAAGTGTTGAGTGTTATATTTGAGCTCAGAGTCAGCTGCCTAGCTAATACAAATATGTTCTGTGAATGTTTACAGTCCCGTTAAGCTATAAAAGTATCATTCTTATGTTCTCTATACGTTCAAATGTTTTAACATTTGCATTAGCATTTCCACTTCTTTGTCTCTAGACTGCTAAGATGTTGTCTTCTCACAAGATATTGAGACAAGATCTTAGAATAGCTATTTTAGGAAATATGTCTTAATGTTTGTGGTAATTTCATTTACGGCTAAAACACCAGTGAAAAATCAAGACGGCTACATCTTTTATAAATGAAGTGCATCTTTCTTGTTTAGGCACAAATTTTGATTGATGCATAAAACATGTAAACGCAATTTGTCCTTTATGATGTTTTCTCTCAGAACAAGCCATGCTATCTTAGTTTTACTTCATAATAATTTGGTTAAACAATGCTTTTGAAACTATTATACTATTATTAGAAAAATGACAGAAATAGTAAAAGAAAAAGGGTAGATCTGTCTCTCTGCTTTATGAAGGATTATGCAAGTGAAGGAATCTTTACATTAGGAGACAAAGGGGGATAATGCTTCTGCAGTTTATCTATAGAAAGACAAATATTCAGATCCAGACATTTCCATTCTGAGGAACATGAGCGTGACATCAAAACCTTTTTCAAACGTCATGCGTTCACTTAAAAGATGAAAGACTACAAAAAAAAAAAAAAAGAAGAAGCATTGTACACAGCTCCTTTCCCCCTTTTCCCCACAGCTCTTTTAACTGTCAGAAGCTTTTGCTCAACTTATTCAAAGATAAAGCATACAGAGAGTATTAATTGTAGTATAGGTGTGACCGTAACTTGATTCTGGCAGGTACTGTAAATGAGCGACAATGAAAAAACAAATTGGGTCATGCCAACCTTACAAAGCTTTTGTAACATAAACGTGCTACAACTGTCTTCTCCTTCCTCACTCTCTCGGTTTATAGTGTAAGAAAGCCACACGATAAATCAAAGCTCATCACAAGCAGCATTTTTACAAACTTATGTAAAAATGAACATACTGAAGGCAAAGTGTCATACGCTAAATATAAATATAAAACTGCTAACTGCTAATTAACAATTAATATTTCCAGTGAGACAAACTGAATTCCAGCAGCCTCCGTCACTAGATCTTTCTCCATCTCAGTTTAAGGTCACATGCGTCACATTCTGGGAACTATACGGGTGTTTTTCACTGCCTGTATTCATTCACTTCAGGCATGATTCACATTGTGACGTTTCCTGCGTCCAGCCAGTGCCGGCCTGTAGGTTTGTTGGGCCCTAGGCAAGATAATGAAAATGGGCCCCACTAGTGTTGTCACGGAGGCAAGACAGGAAATGAATGATCGAGGAAGGTCCCTGTGTAGCGTGATGGAGAACTCAAACGCGGAAACACACGAATGAGCAGGTAACCACGCGATTGATCTGAGAACGCTCCGTCTACGGAGTAGAGATTCCCACCAGGAAATCCACGTTCTCACACGCACACAGACAGGTATATAAATAGCTCCATAGAGCGGTACTCACGTGAGTAGAGAAGGGAGTTGAGAGGTGACCTACACAGTAGTCCAGCATGAACTCAATGTCTGGTGCCAACCAAACCTTATTTCCTGTTTATATACCCGCGGAGATTACTTCCGGTGCCTCGTGACCTCACGTGATCCGGTGCGTGTGACAGTACCCCCCCCTCCAGGACCGGCACCAGACGGTCCCGGAGAGGCGGATACCCGACGACGGTAGTCCTGGATGAGAGTGGGGTCCAGGATGAACCGCCCGGGAACCCAAGACCGCTCTTCCGGACCGTAGCCTTCCCAGTCGACTAGATACTGGATGCCACGGCCACGGCGGCGCGAGTCGAGGATTCTTCGGACGGTGTAGGCAGGACCACCGTCAATGATCCAGGGTGGGGGGGGAGCGGGAATCTGGGGAGACAGAGGAGAAAAGAAAACAGGTTTTAGTTGGGATTGATGGAAGACGCGATGGATCCGGAGGGAAGCAGGCAGCTGGAGCCGGAAGGTGACAGGGTTTAATCGGTGGGTGATCTTGAAGGGGCCGATGTAACGAGATGTGAGTTGTGAGTAAACCCTGTCACCCACATGGAACAATCGTCCCGGGGGGTGTCGGTGGCGGTGCTGAATGATGTAGCGTCAGTTGGTCTTCTGGATGGCAGCACGAGCGTGGTTCCAGAGCCGCCGACACCGGCGGACCAACTGTTGGGCGGACAGAACTTCAACCTCCGGCTCCTGATGTTCGAATATGGGAGGTTGAAATCCGTAGCATACCTCGAATGGACTTAGGCCGGTGGTGGAGGAGGTGTGGAGGTTGTTGGATAATTCAGCCCAAACGAGGTAGCTAGCCCAAGAGTGCTGATGCTCGCTGACAAAGCATCGGAGGTAGCGCTCCAGTTGTTGGTTGGCCCGCTCCGTCTGGCCGTTAGTCTGAGGATAGTCTCGCGTAGCCAGACCTTCAGACTGACGGCTGAAGGTCTGGAATTCATGGCAGCTTTCATTGGCCAAGGCCCGCCCATAAGGCCGTTTGACCGACATGTCAAACAACCAATCACAGTTCGTTTCGTTCAGCGTCACGTTTCGGTGCGTGGAAATGCCCCCACAACAAAAGACTGGCATGCAACAAATCAGTCATTAAAATAACCAGCATTGAAAGTTGACGAAGAAGAGGGAGAACAAGCAGTAAGTCAGTAATTTGTTTGCGAACGTCGCAAATGTGTATAACAACAATGGCGTCTGCATAAGCACCTTTTAGCAAAATGCTGAGTAAATCCGTCTGCGCTTAGTTTCCAGGCGGACCGAAAATAAACGCGACACTCGCGTCTCCCGGAAATCCGATCAAATTCAATTAATCAGATGACGACTTCGACATTCCTGAAGTGTTTCCAGTTAAGTGTACCATATGCATCAGACGTTTAGCCAGCGTTCCGTGGGCGTGACGTCTGAGGCTGAGACTAGTCTGAGGATGGAACCCGGATGACAGACTGGGGGTGGTACCGACCAGACGACAGAAGGCCTGCCAGAACTTGGTCGTGAACTGGGGCCCTCTGTCCGAGACGATGTCCTTGGGGAACCCATGCAGGCGGACTACGTGTTCGAGAATTAACTCGGCGGTGGTTTTGGCAGAGGGGAGTCCGGGGAGAGCCACCAGGTGCACAGCTTTGGAGAAACGATCCACGATGGTTAGGATGGTGTTCTTTCCTTGGGAATCGGGAAGTCCAGTGATGAAGTCGAGGGAGATGTGGGTCCAGGGCCGTTTTGGTACGGGGAGGGGCTGCAACTCCCCGGTGGAGGGCGCGTTGATGGTCTTGGAGCGGGCACAGATGTTACAAGCCTGGACGTACTCCTGTACGTCCCTCCTCAGCGTCCTCCACCAAAACACTCGAGCGATGAAATTGATTGTCCTCTGGACTCCTGGATGACCCGCCAACGTGGAATCGTGTCCCCACTGAAGCACCTCCTGGCGCAGGGCACTCGGGACGAAGAGGCGTCCAGTGGGTGTGTCCGATGGAGGGGGTTCCTGGCTGTGACCTTGGCGGACTCTCTCTTCTAACCCCCACCGGATGGGAGCCAGGATGATGTGCGGAGGCAGGACAGGCGCGGGTTCCGAGGTGATGGTGTCTTTCTGGTGTTGACGGGAGAGTGCATCAGCTTTAGTGTTTTTTGAACCTGGATGATATGAGAGGTGAAAGTTGAAGTGTTCGAAGAAGAATAAAGCCCACCGTGCCTGCCTGGGGTTGAGCTGTTTAGTTTGTCGGATGACAGTGAGGTTCTGGTGATCGGTCCAGACGGTGAATGGGTCACCGCCGCCCTGGAGCCAGTGACGCCATTCCTCCAGAGCCCACTTGATGGCCAACAGTTCACGGTCCCCTACCCCGTAGCGCTGTTGTGTGAATGATCGAGGAAGGTCCCTGTGTAGCGTGATGGAGAACTCAAACGCGGAAACACACGAATGAGCAGGTAACCACGCGATTGATCTGAGAACGCTCCGTCTACGGAGTAGAGATTCCCACCAGGAAATCCACGTTCTCACACGCACACAGACAGGTATATAAATAGCTCCATAGAGCGGTACTCACGTGAGTAGAGAAGGGAGTTGAGAGGTGACCTACACAGTAGTCCAGCATGAACTCAATGTCTGGTGCCAACCAAACCTTATTTCCTGTTTATATACCCGCGGAGATTACTTCCGGTGCCTCGTGACCTCACGTGATCCGGTGCGTGTGACAGTACCCCCCCCTCCAGGACCGGCACCAGACGGTCCCGGAGAGGCGGATACCCGACGACGGTAGTCCTGGATGAGAGTGGGGTCCAGGATGAACCGCCCGGGAACCCAAGACCGCTCTTCCGGACCGTAGCCTTCCCAGTCGACTAGATACTGGATGCCACGGCCACGGCGGCGCGAGTCGAGGATTCTTCGGACGGTGTAGGCAGGACCACCGTCAATGATCCAGGGTGGGGGGGGAGCGGGAATCTGGGGAGACAGAGGAGAAAAGAAAACAGGTTTTAGTTGGGATTGATGGAAGACGCGATGGATCCGGAGGGAAGCAGGCAGCTGGAGCCGGAAGGTGACAGGGTTTAATCGGTGGGTGATCTTGAAGGGGCCGATGTAACGAGATGTGAGTTGTGAGTAAACCCTGTCACCCACATGGAACAATCGTCCCGGGGGGTGTCGGTGGCGGTGCTGAATGATGTAGCGTCAGTTGGTCTTCTGGATGGCAGCACGAGCGTGGTTCCAGAGCCGCCGACACCGGCGGACCAACTGTTGGGCGGACAGAACTTCAACCTCCGGCTCCTGATGTTCGAATATGGGAGGTTGAAATCCGTAGCATACCTCGAATGGACTTAGGCCGGTGGTGGAGGAGGTGTGGAGGTTGTTGGATAATTCAGCCCAAACGAGGTAGCTAGCCCAAGAGTGCTGATGCTCGCTGACAAAGCATCGGAGGTAGCGCTCCAGTTGTTGGTTGGCCCGCTCCGTCTGGCCGTTAGTCTGAGGATAGTCTCGCGTAGCCAGACCTTCAGACTGACGGCTGAAGGTCTGGAATTCATGGCAGCTTTCATTGGCCAAGGCCCGCCCATAAGGCCGTTTGACCGACATGTCAAACAACCAATCACAGTTCGTTTCGTTCAGCGTCACGTTTCGGTGCGTGGAAATGCCCCCACAACAAAAGACTGGCATGCAACAAATCAGTCATTAAAATAACCAGCATTGAAAGTTGACGAAGAAGAGGGAGAACAAGCAGTAAGTCAGTAATTTGTTTGCGAACGTCGCAAATGTGTATAACAACAATGGCGTCTGCATAAGCACCTTTTAGCAAAATGCTGAGTAAATCCGTCTGCGCTTAGTTTCCAGGCGGACCGAAAATAAACGCGACACTCGCGTCTCCCGGAAATCCGATCAAATTCAATTAATCAGATGACGACTTCGACATTCCTGAAGTGTTTCCAGTTAAGTGTACCATATGCATCAGACGTTTAGCCAGCGTTCCGTGGGCGTGACGTCTGAGGCTGAGACTAGTCTGAGGATGGAACCCGGATGACAGACTGGGGGTGGTACCGACCAGACGACAGAAGGCCTGCCAGAACTTGGTCGTGAACTGGGGCCCTCTGTCCGAGACGATGTCCTTGGGGAACCCATGCAGGCGGACTACGTGTTCGAGAATTAACTCGGCGGTGGTTTTGGCAGAGGGGAGTCCGGGGAGAGCCACCAGGTGCACAGCTTTGGAGAAACGATCCACGATGGTTAGGATGGTGTTCTTTCCTTGGGAATCGGGAAGTCCAGTGATGAAGTCGAGGGAGATGTGGGTCCAGGGCCGTTTTGGTACGGGGAGGGGCTGCAACTCCCCGGTGGAGGGCGCGTTGATGGTCTTGGAGCGGGCACAGATGTTACAAGCCTGGACGTACTCCTGTACGTCCCTCCTCAGCGTCCTCCACCAAAACACTCGAGCGATGAAATTGATTGTCCTCTGGACTCCTGGATGACCCGCCAACGTGGAATCGTGTCCCCACTGAAGCACCTCCTGGCGCAGGGCACTCGGGACGAAGAGGCGTCCAGTGGGTGTGTCCGATGGAGGGGGTTCCTGGCTGTGACCTTGGCGGACTCTCTCTTCTAACCCCCACCGGATGGGAGCCAGGATGATGTGCGGAGGCAGGACAGGCGCGGGTTCCGAGGTGATGGTGTCTTTCTGGTGTTGACGGGAGAGTGCATCAGCTTTAGTGTTTTTTGAACCTGGATGATATGAGAGGTGAAAGTTGAAGTGTTCGAAGAAGAATAAAGCCCACCGTGCCTGCCTGGGGTTGAGCTGTTTAGTTTGTCGGATGACAGTGAGGTTCTGGTGATCGGTCCAGACGGTGAATGGGTCACCGCCGCCCTGGAGCCAGTGACGCCATTCCTCCAGAGCCCACTTGATGGCCAACAGTTCACGGTCCCCTACCCCGTAGCGCTGTTGTGTGGGATTTAACTTTCTGGAAAAAAAACTACATGGATGTAGTTTCTCATCTGGACCGCGCTGGGAGAGGACGGCTCCTACGCCCACATCGGAGGCGTCCATCTCCACAACGAAGGGTTTGGCTGGATCGGGGTGAATGAGGACAGGAGCAGAGGTGAATTGGAGTGTTTTGAAGGCTTGAATGGCTTCCGGGGTGAGGTGAAATTCTCCGCGAGATGGTTTGGTGAGAGCAGTGAGAGGCGCTGCAGTTGAACTGAAGCCCCGGATGAAACGCCTATAGAAGTTGGCGAACCCCAGAAAACGTTGTAGCTGCTTAAGCGATGTAGGTAGGGGCCACGAACGCGCAGCTTCCAACTTCTGGGGATCCATGGCCACACCCTGAGCAGATATGACGAAACCAAGGAATGTGGTGGTGTCCTGGTGGAAAGCACATTTCTCCAACTTACAGAACAACTGGTGGGCCAGCAACCTCTATAGAACTGCTCGGACATGCTGGGTATGCTCTTCCAGAGTCTTTGAGTAGATGAGGATGTCGTCCAGGTAGGCATAGCACCATCTACCCAGCATGTCCCGGAGAACGTCATTAATGAAGTGTTGAAAGGCCGCTGGACTGTTGCATAATCCGAACGGCATAACGAGGGTCTCGTAGTGACCGGTGGGGGTTATGAAGGCCGTCTTCCACTCATCACCCTCTCTGATGCGAACCAGGTTGTAAGCGCTCCGTAAATCCAACTTCGTGAAGAAGTGGGCACCAGAGAGGGCGTCCAGGGCGGTGTTGGTAAGAGGAAGTGGATGACGGTTCTTGATGGTGATCTGGTTGAGCCCCCGGTAGTCGACACAAGGGCGGAGACCCCCGTCCTTCTTTTTGACGAAGAAGAACCCCGCGGCCGCGGGAGAGCTGGAAGGACGGATGGTACCGGTGCGGAGTCCTTCAGCCACGTACTCTTCCATAGCTCGTTGTTCCTTCGCTGATAGTGAGTATAGGTGGCCGCGGGGTGGTACCGTGCCTGGCACGAGATCGATGGCGAGGTCATAGGGGCGATGAGAAGGCAGCCGGGCCGCGCTGCGCTGGCTAAAGACTTCGTGAGTGAGTGACCAGCCACGGGTGTCCGAGGATGATGGGAGGTGAGGAGATCTTGGTGATGTAGAATTGAATGGTTTCAGAGTGTGTGCCGATGATCAGAGTTAGATCCTTGGTGCGGTGAGTGATGGGGCTGAAATTTAGGGGGCGACCGCCAATGGCTGTGATGTTAAGAGGTTGGGATAACACCTCGGTTACAATCCCTAGTTGGGCAGCATAAGCTTGATCGATGAAATTCCCAGCCGCACCCGAGTCAACGAATGCGGTGGTCACGATCCGTTGGTGCCCCAAGAGGATTGATACCTGGAGCAGCAGCCGGGAAATGGCGGACCCCGGGTAGGTTTTCGCAACGTTGGGACCAGATGAAGACCTCCCCCTCTTCACCTGGTCTGTCCGTTTCCCGGACGCAGAGGGCAGATGGCACGATGGTGGTCCGGGGAGGCGCAATAGGCACAAAGTCCTTCGCGGTAGCGTCTGGCCCTCTCTGCTGCCGTCAGGGAGGTGCGCCCTATTTGCATGGGTTCCCTAGCTCCGCTAGAATGGGCCTCTGAGGCGACTGGTGGAGGAGGAGGAGACGCAGCGACAGCATGGAAGGTGGATGATTCCGGAGACCTCTGGTGGCTGGTGGATCTTGTGAATGAACGAAAAACAGATTTAGTAGAGTGACTCATCCTCTGATCCACCCGGAGGGCCAGCTGTATCATGCCCTCCAGGGTGGCAGGAAGCTCCCACACAGCCAATTCGTCCTTGAGACGGGTAAAGAGTCCTTCATAATAGGCTGTGCGGAGAGAGGCATCGCTCCAGGTGGTTTGGACGGCAAGGGTGCGAAACTCAGTGGTGTATTTGCTGACGCTGCGCCCTCCTTGTTTAAGATGGTACAGGCGAGAATCCACCTCCACTTCGCTCTCAGGATGTTGGAAGGCAGTTCTGAGTTCGGCTGTAAATGCAGGGTAAGAGTGGGCAGAGTCCCCGTCGGCTCTCAGAACCGCCGTAGCCCACTCTGCTGCCCCGTGAGGAGTGATGTGAGGAGAGCGATCCGGCTGTGGTCTGTGGGGTATCGTGATGGCTGAAACTCAAACACAAGAGAGAGATTGGTGAGGAACACATCACACCTGGTACCGGACCCATCCCATTTGTCCGGAAGTGAAATTTTGGGTTGATTGGGAGGAGGAATTTGACGGATTGGTTCGGCGGGGGGAGTTCGAGCAGCGGCCAGGTCATCGTGATCCGCTTGCAGGGCGGTGAGATCCGAACGGAGCATCGCGCACTCCGCCCGAAGACCAGCGGTTTCGGAACGCAGCGCGGTGATCTCCGTCCGGAAATTCACCAACTCCTGCCGCAGATTCACGATTTCCACAGCCTGCTGCTGTATTACTCCCCACAGTTGTTCCAAATCCGCCGGGACCATTTCGGGACCAGACATTCTGTCACGGAGGCAAGACAGGAAATGAATGATCGAGGAAGGTCCCTGTGTAGCGTAATGGAGAACTCAAACACGGAAACACACGAATGAGCAGGTAACCACGCGATTGATCTGAGAACGCTCCGTCTACGGAGTAGAGATTCGCACCAGGAAATCCGCGTTCTCACACGCACACAGACAGGTATATAAATAGCTCCATAGAGCGGTACTCACGTGAGTAGAGAAGGGAGTTGAGAGGTGACCTACACAGTAGTCCAGCATGAACTCAATGTCTGGTGTCAACCAAACCTTATTTCCTGTTTATATACCCGCGGAGATTACTTCCGGTGCCTCGTGACCTCACGTGATCCGGTGCGTGTGACAAGTATAAAAAACTGTCATAGAAATTTGACTAGTGAAGAGAAAGCACATAAAATGATTATTTCAATATTTAAGCGTGAATGCGTGTTAATTGTAACACATCCAACAAACATATGTAAAAAATATTTAAACAAATAAAATAAAAAATAGGAGTGCAAGTGAGATAAATAAAATATAAATGAAGTATACACAAAAAATAAAACAAAATAAACAGAGCATAAACAAAATAAACATAGGCCTTAATATTCATAAATGATAAAAAATGCAGTCTATTTTGCTTGTTTTTAATGATTGATTGATGATCACATGAAAAACAAAGAAAACTTTATTGCATTACATGGGATTTGGGTCTGTAATTATTTAATGTGACATGCTAAATGTGGCTCAATTTTTCCTTATATGACAAGTATGTTTGTGATCATGGGCATCATTGCATGTAAAAAAAAAAAACAAGTACTACAGCAATAAATATTATGTATATAGCAGTCAAAAATTCCAGCTCTGAAAAAAGAAAGATATTGTTTGGATTCCATTTCTACCACAACTTCACTTTAATCTCTGTCATTTTTTTTTATTTATTTTTTTTTATTTCAAATAATTTATAAATAGCATTAATGTGCAACAAGACTTCATTTCGAGAGACTATTCTGAGAGACAATATTAAGTGAATTTCAAAATCTAAACCGTAACAACAAAATCTGAACTGTAACCACAGAGGTTTTATTTATCAAAAATGATAAAGAACACTAAGTTTGTTGTGCCTGTTTGTAGGGCTGCACAATTTGGCCAAAATGTTGTTTTGATCAATATGACTAGTTCTGATTATTGTTATTACTATATAAAAACATTTAAACAAAAGAATAATTATTGTTAATGATTATCAATATATTTCACAGAAAACTGCAGCATGACCTGTTAACATGCAGGAGGCCTAACTATAGATGTTTAGAAAGGTATAAGAATTTATTATAAAATTAATTTTGATAAAAAAATCTTTACTTTTTTTTTTTTTTGTCAGAAAATCCTAAGCATTCACTGAGAGAGAGGGGGGAAAACTCCTCTATACTGGAGAAAAGAACTATTATTATTCCTATTTTTTACCAAAATAAGGTGTTGTGAGCATTATAGTAAGCGCACACATGTATTAAAATGTTTCGTACATACAGGCAATCCCTATGGACAAAGGTATATGCTTTCACGAAGCTGAATAAAACTCAGATAGAGACGTTTTAACTGATGAATCATGGAGACATATCTGTACGATTGCGACTAAATGGTTTATTTCTGTTCTTCGAGCCATATCGGGCATTTTTGTATGAATAAACTATAGATGCAATGCACTGCTAATCAACAGCCTTTACCACTTTATAGAATACTGTATAAAATAATGATTTTGCCTCATTCTGTGATATGAAGCCACGTCAAATCACAAAATGAAGTTATTTCAAACACTCGACTGACGTTATTAGATGAATTTGGAGCAAAGTCATGTCATTAAAATGTTCTCAATGGACAACAGGTTTGTAATCAGACTCAAACCCATGGAAAATCCATGCACGCATTCTAATGAGTGCACAGACTGATTTTTTCCCCCCATACGTTCGACACATATGCCACACTGTACAGCACTGGTGTGCGTTACCTTAGTTATGTAGGGTGCGTGCGGCTTGAAGTTGCGCTGCGCACACCGATCGGACGGTGGTTGACATTAAAGTACCGCATAAGCGATTTGCGAAGCTTTTAAAAACGGATATTTCTGCGCAACGCCGCTTCAAATCGAACGCACCTAACAATCCAGTTTACAACCTCGCGGCCTCGGGGCCTTCACCTTCAGGCGGGGCCCTAGGCGACCGCCTGTATTGCCTGTTGGACGGGCCGGCACTGCGTCCAGCAAATGTTGGCACTGATGGAATATACTCCAAACAGTGATTGTAAAGCTAGGATTAACACGACGAAACCTTGAGACACTCCTCTGTAAAATTCACCTACTTCCTACCTCCTTACCCGCACTTGTGTAGCTAAATAAAAATAGAAATAGAAGTGTCACCACACCTGCAGATGTCTTCACTGACTCACCCATTTGAAAAGAACACTCATCATATAATAGATAATAAAGATAATTGCTTTAACACTTTATCAATTATATGCAGTGCAGTTGAACTATATATTTCACATGCAGTGTAACTATTCAGTTAAACCCTTTAGTACAGGAATATATTTATTATACAGTTTTTACGAAACACTTTATTCAAAAAGCATTTAAAAATCTGACAGCAGAAGAAAAATGTTGTGTAATTCTTTGCCTAAAGCCTTTATAAATAATCAGTGCTGGGTAGATTACTTACAAATTGTAACCTGTTACTGATTCCGCATGCAAGACAAAAATTGTAGTCAGTAATGTAATCCATGACATTACACATTTTATACCATTTCTAATATAATCAGGCTACTTTTTGAGTACTTTTAGATTGTGACCTAACTCGTATCACATTGATTTATTGTATAATAACAATAATGGATAATATTGTACCGTATTGATATAAAAACACAAAGCGAATGAAAATATATTCCATTCGTTGTTATTAATAACATGAAGTGCGTAAAACATTACATCAAGGTTTCCTAAACTGGGGTTCATGAAGGACCTGCACAGGGTTTGTGAAAAGCTAATAATTAATTAAATCATAAAAATGTACAATTAAAATAATCCAATATAAAACTACGACAATCAAAACAAAACACTTACTAAGTAATTTGAAATATTTTATTTGTTTACCTGCATGTCATGTGACGTTAACCAGCGTCAGAGAACTGTGAACATGCAAATGTGAATGTATTCAAGTCAAAATATTAGGTGAAAGAGGGTCAGCTGATTAAGTTGGTGTAAATGAGAAAATGTGCATTTTAATGTGTTTGAAAGACAAAAGACGCCCAAAGACAAAGACTGAATAATATGTATTCGTGTAATCAGTAAAATACAAATTGAATGTAATCAGATGCTACCAGCGCTGCATATAATGCATTATAAAGGTATGACCTCATGAACAGACCAGCGATAATATATTATAATACATCTCTAAACAACCAATTTCAGAATCTGCAAAAAATATAATTTATTTATTTGTGTGAAAATATAATGCATAACAAGGTACATTATGAGTACAGTGTTACCAAATATTGGACATAAAAACGCTTTAATGTCGCTATAAATGTCAATTTTGGAAACAAACAAAGAAACAAAAAGACATTATTTAAAACTTCTCATTACATAAAAGGTCACACTGTTTCTAGGCAGAGCTGAGTGTGTTTGCTCTAACGTGTTTATGACTGAAGAAACTTTGAGTTTCTGGGTTTAACTGCATCTACAGGCATTTAAAAAAAAAATAAATAAATGTGACTGGCCCGGTCTAAAATGACAGGAAGCTACGTCTAATTCAGTGACTCGTCTCTAATTTGGGTCAGAACATTTCCAGAACATGCCTGACAAAAGAACGTTTTGTGCGCCTTAAAGCTTTTATGGTTTACTGCCAAATAGTTCTCCAACAATCATTAAAGCCCCACCTTGGGGTAAAAAAAAAAAAAAGAAGAAGAAGAAAATGAAACCGTGTGCAGGTTAGCATGCTTGGTTTTGCTCATTGAAATGCAAATCAATCAGTCTGATGAATAGAAGCATCTCGCCTTCTTCTTGTAAATGTTTCAGAAGAATAAGGAAGTGGATTCGAGAAAATGCTGTTGAAAAAAAAAAATCAAAAGCCATCTTCAATCTCAGCTGACACCCTTTATTATTCAAAACATAAATATTCAAACAGTAAAAGAGCAAATTTAGTAATTGAAATGTTTATAATCAAAAACACTTTAAAACAATACAACCAGCCATCACCATCAACAAATAAAAGAGTGTTTTTAATAAATAAAAAGCATATACAGTAAAGAATCATTAGTGAGTATCAGAGTCACAGTGAAACTTATGTGTTGAGTTTCTACCATCACTGCAGAATGACGTCATGTTTTCTGACAACAGCAGTTGTGGCAGCTGGAAGTACTGGTACAGTTGGTTAAACCACATCGCACAACATTATCACCACGCCCGTCTCAAAACTACCCAGAATGCACAAATGTCACAAAACCACATAAACACAAAAACATGTCCTGTGTGAATCACCCTAAATTTAGATCAGATCGACTGAAAAAACCTCTGCTGACTGACTGAATGATGGGAAATAAAACTAATATTGACTTCTAAAAAGGCTTCATAACTCACACTATCATTGACAACAAAACAGAATAAAAATGAACTAAATAATGACACTGTTGTCTTCTGCTGAGCTGCTGAAATTGATTTTGCAACATTAATACTGTTATTTTGCCGTTTATTCATCTGAAACAACTTGACTTCTAAAGACAGGCACTTTTATTCATTTGGGGGATTTTCTTAGCAAATACAGGGGTTGGACAATGAAACTGAAACACTGGCCAATATAGTGTTGGAGGTTTCATGGCTATATTTATGCAGCCTGGTGGCCAGTCTTTACTGATCGCACGAGTGTGAAGGTTGACTTTGTGCACCCAATAGCTCAAACATTGTAACCTGAAGGTGGTGCCGTGTATTAGGATGATAATGCACCAATACACACAGCAAGACTGGTGACAAGAGTGATTTGATGAACATGAAAGTAAAGTTAAACATCTCCCATGGCCTGCACAGTCACCAGATCTGAATATTATTGAGCCACTTTGGGGTGTTTTGGAGGAGCGAGTCAGGAAATGTTTTCATACACCAACATCACATAGCGACCTGGCCACTGTTCTGCGAAAGGAATGGCTCAAAATCCTTCTGGCTACCGTGCAGGACTTGTATTTGTCATTCCCAAGATGAAATAATGCTGTATTGGCTGCAAAAGGAGGCCAAACACCATACTAATTGTGGTCTAAACCCAGGTGTTTCAGTTTCACTGTCCAACCCCTGTATGTATATATATGATGAATTGATGATTATATTGAATTTAATAGCATATCATGTAATTAATCCGAATTGTTTTATTTATTTATTTATTTATTTATTAACAATTCACTAACAGCTTGCTATCACCCTGCACGTTGCAGTGTCTGAATCATTTCTCGTGAAATATAGCCACACTTTAGAATGTTTAGTGTTTGGCATTTTAAGTTAGACGCGTTTAATGTAGCTCGCTAAGCTAACGGCAAACCACCTGCTGCAGTCAGAGCAAGTGTAACGATAGTTGCACCATTCATGCTTTTAATTCGAAATGTGAAAATGGATAGTAACTACAAAGATGTCTTGGATTTCTATCATCAAAGCTTTCCGACGTTCACGTGAGTTTTCTCATTCAGTAAATACATTTTCTGCAGTATTTAAATTTAACTAGCGATCATGCATGTTGATGAATCAATGCTTCTACATCCGTGTCATAGCACCAGAAGACAAATATTTCAATCGACAGTTCAGGCATTTAAGTGGCACCGAAATGAGGCACCGAAATTCGCGTTCTGATTCGGTCCGGTACATACCGGTCACATGGGTACCGGTGCCGTATTGGCACCGGGTTTCGGTACCCAACCCTATTCATATACATTTAAAACAATTGTCTTTGTATATATAATATATTTTATAAATATAAATATTTCTCTTTTTGGCAAGGTAACGAAAGAAAGTAAGTAATGAAAAAATGTAAGAAATAAAATAATAATAATAGTTATTGTTGTTGTTGTTGTTGTTATTATAATTATTATTACTTCATTAAAGTTAGTTTTCTTTTGTTAAAAGTCACGTTGGTTAAAACATCTGCTAAATGCTTAAATGTAAATATTAAATAATGATCAAAATTAAGTATGTATTTTAATGTATATTATAAATATAAATATTTTTTTTTTCCATTTGCCAAAGGTAATTAGACCGTAGACAGTAGTAAAAATAATTTATTTTAATACATAAAAATATTATTTTGTTTTTGTATTTGAAATAATATTAGTTCGTAAGTCACTTTGAATAAAAGCATCTTTTAAATGCATGAGAGAAGAAAATATAAAATGATACATTTCAGATAAAACATTAATATGTATTTATAATGTATATTATAAATATTAAAAATATTTTCTCTATTTGCCAAAGATAATTAGACAGTAGACAGTAATAAAAAATATATTTTTATTATTATTTTTTTTTATAAAATTAGTTCATAAGTCACTTTGAAAAAAAAAAAAAACATTAATGTTTAATATGTATTTATACATATTTCTGCTGGTTGCCAAAGATTATTAGATAAAGTATGGTACAATGCTATTACTAAGTGAAATAATTGTGCTTTGACCAATGCTGAATGACAAGAGATGTGTCGCTACTTTCTTTTTGTATCTCGTGCAATGTCTAACATAAACATTGCCAATTATTAGATATTCATAAGGTTTGAATTGCTTTCTTATAAAATAGAATTTTAAATTATTTATTTATCTTTTGCCTTTATTGATCAGGTATTACAGCTCTGTATGTCTTACATTTCATCTTATCACTGTATATGTTGTTAAAACAGCGCACAAACAGCAGAGCCTCCTGTTCCTTTTCTCAGCACTGATCAGAAGGACCAATTGCAGTCCTTTGTGATTTCTGGACAGTTATAAGCTAGTCCCATTACCCATCAGTTGTTTTCTTTCCTTCGCCACTAGAGGGCGGTTGCATAAACATATGACTCTGAGTAAAACTTGAACATCAATAGCAACACCCGCTTCGGATGTTATCGCTCGATTGAATGGGCGTTATCAGTGATTATCAGCTCATTGATATGGGCCAGAAGGGGCCTGCTGCGCCTACTGGTAGGCTCAGAAGGCTGTTATCGTCCATCCAAATGGTTAATCACCGCACGCAAGTATGACGGTGAAATTACCACTGGCGTACCAGGAGGGGCGATCGTTTCCCCAACGCCATCAACTCCACGCGGACCAATGACCAGCGAATTAGTGCATTAAAAGACGGATTTTAGATGACATCAAGACACATACAGGTACCGTCTCCTAAAATAGTCGATCGTTCCGTATTTATGAATGAAATGATTAATTTAAAATTTGCCTATGGTGAGAAAGGGGTCATGTAACAAGTCCACACGTTTACCGTATTTTTACTATAGTAACTGTCGTTCGAACACATCAAGTGTATTCAGTGTAACCACAAAACATACCATGCTTCTGCCACCGTAACCGTAGTTTTACTGTGGTATTTGTAGTTAAAGTACAGTAACCTCAATGCTTACTATGGGTTTACCTCAGTAGCCATAGTTTTACTGTGGTATTTGTAGTAAAAGCGCAACAACCTTGATTCTTACTATGTTTTTACTGCAGTGACTGTACTTTACTGTGGTATTTGTAGTTAAAGCACAGTAACCTCAATGCTTGAAGTTTACCTCAGTAGCCCGTGGTTTTACTGTGGTGCTTGTAGTAAAGCACAGCAACCTTGATTCTTACTATGTTTTTACTACGGTGGCTGTACTTTACTGTGTGGTGGTTTGTAGTAAAAGCACAATAACCTTGATTCTTACTATGTTTTTACTACAGTGACTGTACTTTACTGTGGTATTTGTAGTTAAAGCACAGTAACCTCAATGCTTACTATGGGTTTACCGCAGTAGCCATAGTTTTACTGTGGTATTTGTAGTAAAAGCACAATAACCTTGATTCTTACTATGTTTTTACTACAGTGACTGTACTTTACTGTGGTATTTGTAGTTAAAGCACAGTAACCTCAATGCTTACTATGGGTTTACCTCAGTAGCCATAGTTTTACTGTGGTATTTGTAGTAAAAGCACAATAACCTTGATTCTTACTATGTTTTTACTACAGTGACTGTACTTTACTGTGGTATTTGTAGTTAAAGCACAGTAACCTCAATGCTTACTATGGGTTTACCGCAGTAGCCATAGTTTTACTGTGGTATTTGTAGTAAAAGCACAATAACCTTGATTCTTACTATGTTTTTACTACAGTGACTGTACTTTACTGTGGTATTTGTAGTTAAAGCACAGTAACCTCAACGCTTACTTTGGGTTTACCACAATAACTGTAGTTTTACTGTGGTATTTGTAGTTAAAGCACATTAACCTCAACGCTTACTATGGGTTTAACTGTAACTCAATTACTGTAGTTTACCTCAGTAACTCTAGTTTTACTGTGGTATTTGTAGTTAAAATAACAACAACATCTGTACAGTAAAAACAACACCTACAATGTTTTTACCACATTAACCTTTTTAACTGTATGCTATTCGTAAAGCACAGTAATGACAACGCTTGCTACGCCTTTAATACTTTAATATTCAATATTTTGTTTCTGTCTTGCAGTTACATCGGATCACACAGCGGCTCTTTTAAGAAGCCATCTCTTGTAAAGGTATCATGTTGAAGCAGTAATAATTTATGCAATTTACCAAGTCAACAAATTCATTTGATATTTGACAAGTGTACTTATACAAAATTCTACGACTTTCACTCCTACTGCTGTCATTGGCCATAGCTTCAACTCTCATGTAGTTTGTGCCCATTTGTGCCCCAGTGTTTATATCGTCAAGTTTATATTAAGTCCATTGAATTTTTGAATAACCTTTACAAATTGGTGCCGTCTCTTCCCGTTCTAACAGTACATGATATCTATTCACACCTCAGAGTCAGCCTTTCTTTCAATGTTGGTTTTTATTAAACACATCTAAGAAACAGGAGTCTGGAAATGTTAGTTTAGACAAATCAGATCTTCAGTTAATTTGGCCAAATCAAATCACTTAAAGTTGTTCACACTAAGAACAAGAAATGTATATAATGGTAAATATTTTAGCATCCACACCAACAGACGATGACGGTGTATACATGCTGCAGTTAGAGTATGTTGTTGTCTGCTGCGGTGTGGACTCATCCTTGGTGTAAAGAGGCCTTTAAATTGCTTACAACAATACTGTCAGCATGTAATCATATTTAAAATTGTTCATATTAATGTAGCTTGCTATTGGACAATACAGCTTTTTCTAATACTACTTTCCTCTCACTCTGTTAAACTTGCACACAAAATGTTGCCTTTCTCTGCCTATTTCGCTTCCTCTTATTCCTTTACTCCTTCACTTACACATTTGTTTTTGCTGTGTTGTAAGTTTTTGCATGATGGCCTTTCTCAGACTCTGAATCTGATGTGTACAGATGAACTCAGGAGCCTGTTAAAGTTGCCAGGGAATGTGAGCTTGAAGTTTATTATTATAACTGCTTAATTTATGTTTACACAAAAATAATAATCAAACATGGGGTCAATAGATATTTTCTTTTTTTACAGCTGAAGACCAAAAACACAAAGAAAATCAGTCACAGCTAGCAAGTCAAACCAGTCCTGATGAATGAGGAATGAACATGGCCTTCTTGAGCCCAAACAGAAAAAGACAGAGAGCTGGAAGGTTGCACATTTCCATTGGTATGTATGTATTCAAGCAATGCAGTTGTGTGTGTGGTACCAGCATTGACATTGATCTCTCAAAAGACAGCAGTTACAGTTACTTCAAGTTTTTCACACGTGCATCTTTTTATAGCTCCTAGAATAAGAAAATCAACTCTGACATTATCTTTGGAATTTGGGCAGGAAATGATCGAATATGGTGAGTACTGACACCTACACCTGCATTCACCAACAGTATTTCTCTGGAGTTATTGTTGACTTATTATTTTGTGGGTTTGTTTGAAGGAGGATGAAGCCAGTTGATGAAGAGATCAATTCAACAGTCACCAAGTTCAGCACTGCAGCCTGAACCCATCAGGTATCTGCTGTGAGGACTGCATTCATGAACGGCTCTACTGTGACAGCTCAGATGTTACGGCGCATAAAAGTAAACTTCACAACTGATCAACTGCGAGATAGTTATGGAGGGATTCTTTTGGCCCATACCTCCAACAACCTCCAACAGGAGTCAATGGTAAATCCAGTGCAACGATTATAAATAAAAATACTTTATATTGTTTATTAATTCACAACATTATAAATACTTATTTTGTCCCTCCAGGACATCTACACCAGGTGGTGTGTGAGGAGGACCGTCAGAGACTCCAGTCACCCAAGCCATGGACTGCTCTTACCGTTACCATCAGGCAGATGTTATTGCAGAACCTACACCAGCAGACTGCAAGACAAATTCTTTCCACGGGCAATCAGACTGAACTGAACTCGTACCAGTAACACCACACACAGCACATCAACCTCATATGTACTGCACTCTGTCATTTACACTGACTGGACTCTGACTCACTATTATTCTGTATCCTGACATTCTGTTTGCACTAATTCATACTGTAGTGCACTGCAATGGTATATGTGTACTGTAATTATTGTGTTTATTACTGTTTTCATTTCATGCTCTCTGTATAGTATAATATTTACCGTATGTTGTTCTTTAGCTGTATTGAGTCCCTTATATATGTGTGTTGCGTATATATATATATATATATATATATATATATTTAATATTTGTCATCCATACTGTCATGCTGCAGTTTGCACAAAAGACTTTCACCACCTGTACACTTACGTTCATAATATTGTTGTAAATAAAGTGATTTGATTTGAATTGGTCACATGTCTTTTGTTCGTCAGTAGTACTGTAGGGGTGCTGCATAACAACTGCAAATTAAGTCATGGAAGAAGAAGATTATAATAGGGACATGGACAAGCAAGCAAGAGGAAGAAAACCAGAAAAGCTCTGATAATGAGCAGGACAGTGAATGTAATTCTATGATGCTCAGGACATTTTTACCATGCATACATTTGGATGATTTTTATCTGATTAAAATAATACGGTTTTAAATAACTCGTTTTATTTCTCTTGAATATGGTTTGACTTTATATGCTACTGTCTTTATGCTGTATTCTCCAGTACGTATTAGGGATGGTGTTTGGTAAATACACCATTTAATTTTGTAAACAATACATATAGTGGGTACGGAAAATATTCAGACCCCCTTAAATTTTTTCACTCTTTGTTATATTGCAGCCATTTGCTAAAATTATTTAAGTTCATTTTTTTTCCTCATTAATGTACACACAGCACCCCATATTGACAGAAAAACACAGAATTGTTGACATTTTTGCAGATTTATTTAAAAAGAAAAACTGAAATATCACATGGTCCTAAGTATTCAGACCCTTTGCTCAGTATTTAGTAGAAGCACCCTTTTGATCTAATACAGCCATGAGTCTTTTTGGGAAAGATGCAACAAGTTTTTCACACCTGGATTTGGGGATCCTCTGCCATTCCTCCTTGCAGATCCTCTCCAGTTCTGTCAGGTTGGATGGTAAACGTTGGTGGACAGCCATTTTTAGGTCTCTCCAGAGATGCTCAATTGGGTTTAAGTCAGGGCTCTGGCTGGGCCATTCAAGAACAGTCACAGAGTTGTTGTGAAGCCACTCCTTCGTTATTTTAGCTGTGTGCTTAGGGTCATTGTCTTGTTGGAAGGTAAACCTTCGGCCCAGTCTGAGGTCCTGAGCACTCTGGAGAAGGTTTTCGTCCAGGATATCCCTGTACTTGGCCGCATTCATCTTTCCCTCGATTGCAACCAGTCGTCCTGTCCCTGCAGCTGAAAAACACCCCCACAGCATGATGCTGCCACCACCATGCTTCACTGTTGGGACTGTATTGGACAGGTGATGAGCAGTGCCTGGTTTTCTCCACACATACCGCTTAGAATTAAGGCCAAAAAGTTCTATCTTGGTCTCATCAGACCAGAGAATCTTATTTCTCACCATCTTGGAGTCCTTCAGGTGTTTTTAGCAAACTCCATGCGGGCTTTCATGTGTCTTGCACTGAGGAGAGGCTTCCGTCGGGCCACTCTGCCATAAAGCCCCGACTGGTGGAGGGCTGCAGTGATGGTTGACTTTCTACAACTTTCTCCCATCTCCCGACTGCATCTCTGGAGCTCAGCCACAGTGATCTTTGGGTTCTTCTTTACCTCTCTCACCAAGGCTCTTCTCCCCCGATAGCTCAGTTTGGCCGGACGGCCAGCTCTAGGAAGGGTTCTGGTCGTCCCAAACATCTTCCATTTAAGGATTATGGAGGTCACTGTGCTCTTAGGAACCTTGAGTGCAGCAGAAAGTGTTATAACCTTGTAACCTTTGCCAGATCTGTGCCTTGCCACAATTCTGTCTCTGAGCTCTTCAGGCAGTTCCTTTGACCTCATGATTCTCATTTGCTCTGACATGCACTGTGAGCTGTAAGGTCTTATATAGACAGGTGTGTGGCTTTCATAATCAAGTCCAATCAGTATAATCAAACACAGCTGGACTCAAATGAAGGTGTAGAACCATCTCAAGGATGATCAGAAGAAATGGACAGCACCTGAGTTAAATATATGAGTGTCACAGCAAAGGGTCTGAATACTTAGGACCATGTGATATTTCAGTTTTTCTTTTTTAATAAATCTGCAATAATGTCAACAATTCTGTGTTTTTCTGTCAATATGGGGTGCTGTGTGTATATAATGAGGAAAAAAAATGAAAAAATGAAAAAGATGTACCCACTGTATAATTACTGTTATTGTTTTAATAAAGACATGAACATTTGATGGTATTAATGGCGTTACATGAAAGGCTGCAAGAACTATATTGCTACAGACAAGTCTTGCACAACTAAGGGTAATGCAGCAGGGAAAGATCAACATGAATCCTGTACTGTATTATAAGCAAGATGAGCATGCACATTACTGATGTTTAGCACCTGAAGAGGACAGAGATGAGAAATTTTCAACACAGAGATACAAATTGGGTATTTTATATTATAATTTTTTTTGCATTGCATTAATTATATGCACCATAAACCACACTGTCTGTACCTTGTCTTACTGAATGACACATTGACATTGTGATAGTGCAATGAAGTGTCACAGTATGTATTGGTTGTTTAAACTGGTGTCTTTGTTTACTGTCAACACTGTATTTTTACTCCTAATCTGTTTAAATAAATGGAGCCCATTATAAATAGGCACTGGTGTAGATTTTTTGGGTCTGTTCTTATTCTAAGATAACTATGACTTGCAACTTACATATTGGGAAGTTGTTGAAAAGACCATCTAATCAGCACAGTTTGTTGTCCATGATGAGAATAGATCTGTGTATGTTTTACTGCTCTTCCACCCTCAGGGGCCCAATAGAGTCCCCTAGAAGAGCAAAGAAAATTAACATTTCAAATGGCTATAAATCAAAGTCTGATTATATCTTTAAAAAGAGATATTTGGAAAGACAACTACTTATGCTACGTTAATTAAATAATGTTAGACAGAGTTTTCAAACATATATGGAAAGGTGATATAAAGGTGTTTTAGAAAGTGCTCTTAGTAAAATACTTCATTTCAGCCTGCCTCTTAAATATGTCATAGATGTTTGCACAACGAACATGTTTATATATACCTTTGTTCAAAAAAAATTGTATTTTCCCCATTTTATTATTTAACATTTTAAACTACATTACCCATAAGCCTCTGCTATTTCATCGATAGGATGCGAAAAACATGGCGCTGTTATTTGTAGTTTAATTAGGTTATGCTCGGGGTTAGGGTTATGATCTCGGTAAAGTGCTAATTTCTCACGAAATAGCAACACTGAACTGTTAACTGAATGTACTAATTATGTAATAATACCAGCAAAACGTACTTTGCAACATTAAGCGTTTTTTAATTTGGGTTAAAAGATAGTCCAATTACTGGGGTGTCTGCAAGCCCCAGGAAACTTCAACGCCAATGGAAACCCACTTGAGCAGAGTTTACTTGTCCATATATGGTCATTTATGACAGGATCTTCCGGATTCTTGTGGTGAATGGACAGATAATCGGTTAAAGATTTATCTGTCCCCACTTCATATAAAAACTGCAGCAACAGATTGCATTATGTGGTTAACATGATGCAGTAATATATTTGTTGATTACAGTGTTGTTGTTGTTATTGTTTTTCCTCCAAACAAGGGTGTAATGGCTCCCATGGTATACATTGTTTACACTAATAATAATTATTGTACAGTATTTAAATTCAAAAGTGTGCATATACTGTGTGAAAAATAAGTAATGAATCATTTGCTCACAAAAAACAAAAAAAAAAACAACAACTGATAATTCTTCAAACATGTCAAACATGCAGCATACTATTCAATTTTGCTTTCATAGCATTTACAGTGTATTTATAGTGTATTAAAGGTATACAATTTATCACTTTTATGTTTCCTGAAAATGGACCCTACAAACTTGCCATTCTTAGCTTTGCTAGTTGAAGAACAGGAATATATAAAAACCACACACACACACATTACAAATTTTCCAATGTTTATTGATATGTTAAACTTTTCCAAGACAAACATTGTGCCCAGAACAGCACTCTCTCTCTCCAGTTTGTGCCACTATGAAAAAAATCAAAAACAAAAACAACAACAACAACAAAAACAAACACAAACAAACAAACAAACAAAAAAAGCAGTTATAGTAAAATCTAACAACTTAAAACAATGACTGATTGATAAAGTAATTAATGGGTTAATGGAAACAAATCTGTAACTACATTATCCACTATTAAAAAATAAAAATAGAATTTGTTTACAGAAAATGTCATAAAATGCCAAGTAATATTTTACAAACTGGGAGCTTCGAGGCTCCAGTTGAAATTATTATTTTCTTGCTTTTAATAAAAAAAAATAAATACAAATTAAATATTACAATTATTATTCTCCTGTAATCACTGTTCTATTGTGACTAAATGCAGGACCAATTAAAAAAGTTAACAGTTATATTTTTTTTTTAGACAGTTATAATTTTGCTAAGACTGGAAGTTGGCAATAAAGGAGCGAGAGCAGATGTGCCACATGAGAGAGAGATGTGGACATTTTTGGAAGGACTGATATTGTAGAGAGCTGATGGAGAAGGACCAAGTAATCTGTGAGAAATCCTGCAAGACAGGAAAATTTAATTACATGATGAACAATAAAAACACTGACAACAACAAATAGCAGACAACAACTGTAACTGCAGTGTGTATAAAACAGTAAACAGGCCGTCATCGTCTGTTGCCGTGGATGCTAAAATATTTACCATTATGTATATTTCTTGTTCTTGGTGTGAACAGCGTTAAGTGATCTGATTTGGCCAAATTAACTGAAAACTGATTTTTTTTGTCACGTGATAAGTTAATCTAGCATTTCCAGACTCTTGCTTCTTAGACAGATGTGTTCAGTAAAAATCAACCTGGGGTGCGTTTCCCGTACAACGACGTAACTTGCTGATTAACCTCCATAGTACGATGCATTGTTGTGGAAACTAACTAGCTAGTCACGACTGTTTCCTGAACATGTCCGCATCTGAACCACATTAGTTCAACAATGTAGGGCCATTGTTAATGACATCACAGAGTAATAACTTTGATTGGAGATCTCTAAAATGCAGCTATATTAAACATGGCACCTCATGACTAAATTACTATTTTTTGTTCCCTGACATTTCGCTTTATTTGATGTTTGATTCATCGCGGGTTCCCTCTTACATCATACTCGGGGGTTCCCGTAGGCATTTATGCGCATGCGCACTATTCAATAATGGCACCTACAGCGGAAGCTTTAAAATACATCAATTAAAATGCATTCATATAGGATCAATGAAAGATATAGATTGTACTGCATGTTAGTTTGCTTATTGTGCCCAAGAGCATAATTTATTGAGCTCATATGTGACCCTGGATCACAAAACCAGTCATAAGGGTAATTTTTTCAAAATTGAGATTTATACAACATATGGAAGCTGAATAAATAAGCTTTTCATTGATGTATAGTTTGTTAGGATAAGACAATATTTGGCCGAGATACAACTATTTGAATATCTGGAATCTGAGGGTGCAAAAAAATCAAAATATTGAGAAAATTGCCTTCAAACTTCTTCAAATAATGTTCTTAACAATGTATATGACTAATCAAAAATTAAGTTTTCATACATTTACAGTAGGAATTTTACAAAATATCTTAATAGAACATGATATTTACTTAATTTCCTAATGATTTTTGCCATAAAAGAAAAATCAATAATTTTGACCATACAATGTATTTTTGGCTATTGCTACAAATAAACCTCAGCGACTTGGTTTTGTGGTCCAGGGTCACATATGTCTTACTAACAAGGAAAGCATGCTATGCTTCTAACCACAGGTCGGGAGCTGTAGTTCCAACCACGTAAGTTTGTGACGCAGTTTGCAAATGCTTGTTTGAACTATGGTGTCGGGAAAGAAAGAATCTTTGAACTATGGTGGTAACGACAGAACTTGTGACCATAGTCCATAGCATGGCTAACGATGCTTTTGGGAAACGCACCCCTGGAAAGAAAGGCTTACTCTGAGGTGTGGACAGATATCATGTACTGTTAAAACGGGAAGAGACGGCACCAATTTGTAAAGGTTAATAAAGAATTCAATGGACTTAATATAAACTTGATGATACAAACACTCTGACTACTTCCAATGGGCACAAACTACATGCGAGTTGAAGCTATGGCCAATGACAGCAGTAGGAGTGAAAGTCGTAGAATTTTGTATAAGTACACTTGTCAAATATCATATGAATTTGTTGACTTGGTAAATTGCATGAATTATCACTACTTCAACATGATATTTTGTTCTTCCTGATAGGGCCGTGGTGTATGTAAACCAAAGTTAAAGAAACATCAAATGCTGTGCAAATGTAACAGTACAGTACAGTTCAGTCAAGGTGCTCAGACAAACACAGACATACCATTGGAAATGTTTGCCTTTGCAGCTTTTGGTGTTCTCCGTAAACGGACAATATGGCCTAATTCAAATCCCATGACAGGCCTTCCTCTGGTCTTCACTTTCAGCTGAAACAAAGACAAATATACATGATGAGACAGTGTGCTAAAATGATCTGTGACCAAAATATTTGAGAAGATGGACTGTAAGGAATGTTATTATTAACACATAACATTAGGATGTGTACATTAAATCAAACTTGTGAAGGGTTGAACCTTTGAATGACTTGTTCAGCCTCCTTGACAGCTTCTTCAAGACCAGCATTGGGAGCTTCAAGTCCAAGTTCCCTGTTCATTCTAGCAGCTTTCTGAAAAAAATGGTCAAAATTTGATTCTGAGTTTTCAAAATATGCCATGATGAACCACAGAAAGAGAGGCTATGTGTAAATGAATTATGGATTAGTTCAGAAAAACAGGATAGGAAAAGTTGAGAGAGAGAGAGAGAAAGAAAGAAAGAAAGAAAGAAAGAAAGAAAGAAAGACAAAGAAAGAAAGAAAGAAAGAAAGAAAGACAGAGAACCTTTACAAGAGATGGCTTCTTAAAAGAGCTGCTGGAGTGTGTGATCCGATGTAACTGCAAGACAGAAACAAAATATTGAATTACAATTACTTCACAAAAAACGTATTAAAGGCGTGGCAAGCGTTGTCATTACTGTGCTTTACAAATAGTATACTGTAAAAACAGTTAAAACATAGTAAGTGTTGTTGTTACTATGCTTTAACTACAAATACCACAGCAAAACTAGAGTTACTGAGGTAAACCCATAGTAAATACTGAGGTTACTGTGCCGTAGCTACAAATACCACAGTAAAACTATGGTTACCGAGGTAAACTCATAGTAAGCAATGAGGTTATTGTGCTTTAACTACTAATATCACAGCTAACTATGGTTACTGAGGTAAACCCATAGTAAGTCTTGAGGTTACTGTGCTTTAACTACAAATACCACATTAAAAGTACAGTCACTGTAATAAAAACATGGTATGTATAAAGGTTATTGTGTTTTCACTACAAATACCACAGTTAAACTAGAATTACTGAGGTAAACCCATAGTAAGGGTTGCCTTAACTACAAATAACGTTACCACATTAAAACTACAGTCACTGTAGTAAAAACACGGTAAGCATTGAGGTTATCGTGCTGTAACTGCAAATACCACAGTAAAACTATGGTTACTGAGGTAAATCCATAGTAAGTGTTGAGCTTACTGGGCTTTAAATACGAACCACAGTAAAACTACAGTTGTGGTGGTAAAAGCATGGTATATTTTGTGGTTACTGTAAACTGACTGATGACGTGGTCGAGTGACAGTTACTATAGTAAAAATACGGTAAACGTGTGGACTTGTTACATGACCCCTTTCTCACCATAGGCAAATTTTAAATTAATCATTTCATTCATAAATACAGAACGATCGACTATTTTACGAGACGGTACCTGTATGTGTCTTGACGTCATCTAAAATCCGTCTTTTAATGCACTAATTCGCTGGTCATTGGTCGGCGTGGAGTTGATGGCATTGGGGAAACGATCGCCCCTGCTGGTACACCAGTGGTAATTTCACCGTCATACTTGCGTGCGGTGATTAACCATTTGGATGGACGATAACAGCCTTCTGAGCCGACCAGTAGGCGCAGCAGGCCCCTTCTGGCCCATATCAATGAGCTGATAATCACTGATAACGCCCATTCAATCGAGTGATAGCGGGTGTCTAACCATTAGTCGACAAAAAGAGGCATGGTCGGCCAAAAAAACACTGGGAGTGACGCAATTTTACAATTTGTATACAAATATGAAATATGTAAGTAGTAGCAACTTCACGTGGCTGCTCAATCTAATGTGCGCTATTGATGTGTCTGTGCAGTGTGTGGAAGCTGAATAGCAGCGCGCTGACTGCATGACAAATGGAGGCGTGGGTGCGGCCGCTTGCTCTTAAAATACTGTAATTTGTGGTCAAAAGTAATAGATATTTCTACTCTTAACAAAATAACAAAGGCAAAGAGTGCTGCACTGGTCTCTTCAGTAAATCAGCGGTGCTCTTTGGACATATGGAGGTAAATTTCAACTGAAAAACGAAATATTCCAAGGCACTCGTGTAGAAAAAAAAAGGCTTTAATGGACTGGGCTAAATCATTAAAACAATTAACAACAAGTGTAGATCTACGCATTTCGGGATGCACAGCCTTCTTCAGGATACGAATATTTCGAATCTGTAAAGACTCTACGTTTATTTGTGTGCACTCAGAATAAAAAACCCTTTTTCGCAAAATAATTAAAGCAAACAGGATGCGCCTTCTGCTGTCTCGATCACTGAACTTGATCATGAAACCTCGAAACTCCTTGAATACTTGCCTTACCGACGTGAAAAAAATATATCTGTAGAGAACAAAATGTTTACCTTCAAAATGAACCAATTCAAATGGAAAACAAATATTCTCACATTATGTAATCCGTATGAAACATGCAAACAGGCGCATTCACTTCTGCAGAGATGACGAGTCAGTGTCGCCGACTTCATCTCTTAAGCCGAAAACAAAGAACGCAGCAGTTTTTGAATAAATTATCATTAATGCAGCTGTGTTTCCCTGACACATTCATTATTATTATTATTATTATTATTATTATTATTATTATTGTTATTTATGTGTTCGCTTGAGCGCTTTTTTTAGGCAATTAAAGGCTCATCATTATTATTAATTGTATGGCTTATTATTAATCGTGCGACTAATAGTGGACTAATACTTAAAATGAACGACTACTAGTCGACCAGAAAAATCTTTAGTCGAGGGCAGCTGTTCTACTCTGTGATGTAATAGATAACTGCTGCCTCTGCAGAAGAAGATCGACGTCGCTACCTGTTTAGTTCCGCCCATCGATTCACTCACGTAATGGAGAGAGGCAAATGTGCAGGTCTACACCAGTGTTGCCAAGTCTGCGGTTTTCCGCGGAATTGGGCTACTTTAACACTGTTGCTGCGGGTTGTTTTGATTTCCCAATTGGGCATATTTTTTGCGGTGAAAACCTGGCAACCCTGGTCTATGCAGAAACAAAATGATAAAGAAAGCTAAAAAACTAAATAAATAAAATAAAAACAAGACACGGTTTCGTGCAAGTTGTTTCATGCCTTCTGATCCCAACTGTTGTAGAGTTAGAAACAAGGATGACCTGTAGAGGGCAAGCTAATGCTGTTTGTAGGTGTTTAAAAAGCAGCAGAGAAGAACACATGGTGTGTGCATATGGAATCCACCTGTGATGTGATTGAGTGTACTGTTTGTTGATGAACTTCTCAGAGTAAATGCAATTTTGAACAGATCTCCTGTCCCTCTCAAGTTATTACATTTATTGGCGAAGAGGAAAAACAAAGGAACTGGATGAAGGAACTGGATCTCTATGAATTGGAGCTTTAAAAAATAAGATGGCCAATATGGTAGGAACAGTCACACCATCACTGAGACAGTCAGTCTCAGTCTTGGGAAGAATATTGTGAAATTTTGCAAAATTTCTTCAAGGCAAATGAGATTACAGAAGCAGCCAAGCAGAAAGCTATATTGTTGAGCTCTGTGGGAAGTCAAACATATAGTCTGCTGAGAAATTTAGTCCAGTTAAAACAGTAACAAAGACATTTGGTGAATTAGTGGAATTACTTAAAGTGCATTTGAATCCAAAGCCCAGTGAAATTGTACAACGATTTAAATTCAATTCAAGATCAAGAGAAGACGGAGAAACTGTGCTTGAGTATGTGGCAGTATTGAAGAAACTGGCTTATGTTTGTAATTATGGAGAAAAATGGACAGAAATGCTTCGGGATAGACTGGTATGTGGATAAATTATGACTGTATATGGAATCCACCCGTGATGTGATTGAGTGTACTGTTTGTTGATGAACTTCTCAGAGTAAATGAGATCTTGAACAGATCTCCTGTCCCTCTCAAGTTATTACTCCAACATTAGGAAAGAGTGGCTTAACTTTATTTTTAATGATGTTTCAGACTGCGTCAGTAAGAAATTTTTTTCTTTTTTTTTTTTTCACTTCATTTTACCGTGGATTCGTTTACAAACAAGGCACGATTTGACCCAGGACTTTCAGAAAGATTGAAACTAAAAGATGATATGCTGACCATATTGGATCCAGCAGTCATGTCACAACACAAGTGTGTTTAGCCGTTTTAATGATGTGGACACTATTGCTTTGTCTGTTAAACAGATTGTTTGATACGAGTATTTATGCATTTTTAATCTGTGAAGGACATAGACTGTCAAACGTACACAAACCAGTCATAGTAGTGGGCGTTTACTTCCTTGAAAAATCTTGATAACATGCTAGTTAAACAGGGGCGTTTCTAGGATTTTAAAACATCCGGGGCTAATGCCAAAACATTAGGGGCTAGTGGTGTTGGGTGGGAGCTCACGTCATGCTCACATAAGACTTTGTTAGACACAGGTGGTTGAACGTGGATGGGGTCCGGGGCATGAAACTGAAGGTTAAAGACTATGTCACACTATGTACAATAGTAAATAGTAATCACTGCAAATAGCAAACATATTAAAGTATTATAACAAAATTATAACTTTACAAAAATATGTTAGACAAATAAAATAATAAATTTGAAGATGTATTTATAACTGTAGCAAATAGTTGCATGCAAAAACAGGGCCCTGTTTTTTTCCCCAATTTTTTTTTTTTTTAAATTCCGTTTTTTTCGTTTTCATTTTTCTGGACTTCTTTTTAATGGTTAAATTTAATTGTATTAATCAAAATGTAATTAATCGTGTAATTAATTAAAACCATGAATCTTATACGATTTACCATCAATTTCAAATTTGAATTTGAATTTATCAAACGTTACGAAAAACTACATGTTTAGGAAATGTTTTATTATTATTATTATTTTTTGTTTTTCACCTTACGTTTTATTGTTACCAAATATGTTTTAACATGTGTTTATTTGAATGCATAAAAACAACTTTTATTTATTTTTACATTTATTTATTTATTTTAAATGTAATTCTGTGTTGTGTATTTTTCTGGTTATCAAATGAAGGTATAAAATATTAAATAAATTGATCTTCTAATGAAATTGCTATTTTATTTTTGACAAATAAAGGGGATTTACTATTCAAATTTATTATTTTTTTTTTTTATTAATTAATAGTAGTAGTCGTAGTAGTCGTAGTAGTAGTTGTAGCAGGCACGTACATTACTAAATGGTTAATATAGTTAACCCGAACTTTTACTTTGACGGGTTGCCGTGAATACCTGTCCACCTCTGTGTGTATATTTGAGGCTTGTTTTACTCAAATGAAAGAGTGAAATGCCCATGAAGTGACTCTCAGAGCAGTTTTGGAGTTGTTGTTAATGTATTTATGTCCTCATTTAGTGAAACGGCAGACGCTGAAATCACTGCGAGCTTCACACGCGCATCAGTATAACATTCTTAATGTCAAATAAAGAGCATAAAATATCTCAAGGATTTCACGCTACATGACAATAAAACATACACATGTCCAATTGTTTATAACACACCCGCAATAGCACTAGCATCTGTGTGTGTTGGTCTGCAAAGCTGTGATGTTGTTTCGTTCTACATAAATGGCATCCCGCATCAAATGCATGTGTCTCCGCCTAATGTTTGTGTATTGTAAACCTAAAAACCGCAAGAGAAAGTAGATAAACACACCCTCAGAAACGAAACTAGTACAATGTTTCACCACTAGAGGACAAGAGTCGGCTCCTTTTCTTCTTCTAGGGTTTATTGGCGGTTGGCAAACAACGAGCTAGCGCTTTACCGCCACCAACTGGTATGAGTGTGAACCAGAATACTAGGCCTATAGGTTTGCAACCTTTAACATCAAAATAGCCATTTTGGCCCCTCTCCCACTGAATAAAGTTCAGATTGGCAGCTGTCTTGAATGTTTTCCACTTATGAATGATCTTCCTCATTATGGATTTCAGATTGTTTGGAAATGTCTGTATCACTCTTCTCTGTACAAAACTCCGGTCTATGAATATGCAAATTAGCCCCGCCCCCACGCAGTCACTCAGCTACAGCACCCTGATCCACAAACTGAACTGTAGTAAAGGCGATATAATGGCGAAAAACGGATAATGACTGCTAAAACTATGTTTTTACTAGCGGACAACGACAGTGGATACTATAACATTTGTTAAAGTTACTTACTTGACGATGTTGTGCCCTCAAAATGCCTTGAAGGCTCGAATGCAGCCTCGTTTGTGATACCAGTTCGCGCCCGCGAGCATATTGGAGTAAAGTAGAGAGGTGCGTCTTACTCTGGGCTACTTTTACACTGTTGCCGCGGGTTATTTTTCAAGTTACCAGTTAGCGCCTAGCGGTTGTGCTCTATTTAATGCTCTATTTGATATTTGGGTTTGTGCTGATAATCCTATTGGTATATTTTGCATGCTCTAATTGTAGGAATCTGTCCTTTGACATGATTGGTTACTGAAGTTTGTGACATGGCAAAAATAGGGCTTTTTCAAACCAAGCAGCAACCTCCCGGTCTCCCTCTTGAAGCCAACACAAGAGTGACTAAAACTGCAATTTTTAGTTGAGCTCATGTGCAGGAAACAGGAGCTCAACAGGAAACAGACTATTTATTCTGTTAGTATTATGACTGACCAATCTGAACATACTTCCTTATCTACATTTATATTGTTTTATGGGTAGGGTCAGGATTTGGACTCTATAAAAATTATGTTTCGAGTATGTTTTTCAAGAAAACACTACTTCAGTCTTTGAATTTAAAAATTTCATTGAATTCAGTCTGTTACTCACTGACTATTTGTAATTGTTTGTGATATTTACTAGGAGTTTCTAATCGAAAATGGTTTCAAAACAAACAAAACATTTGTAAAAATAGCATTAATCTGCATTGAAACTGTATTTTAACACTCCTAACAGGAAAAAGTGCAGTGAATGACTAAGTTATGCTTCATAATGACAGTGACACTGAAGCTCTTTATGATTCTACTGTGGTTTTGTAGATAAATTCCAGAGTCTGTGGTTCTGATGTTTGTGATGATCAGAGATCCTGACTGAATGTAAGACATGCATGACACGCAAACAAACAGCAGAAGAACATCACTTAATACAATTGATATAAAATTAAGTTAATAATTGTTGCAGGACAGGGAAAAACTTCACCAACAAACAAAACACATTTGCTCTCAATAGCCATCTTTATCTACGAAATGTTGGTCCACCCATCAAACCACAAGTCTAAAGACATCAAACCACAGTAGGTTTCAGTTTGACTCAGAAGATGCACTTCAGTAAACTGGTACTATGAGATCATATGCAGTTTTAACTACGTACTTTTCCCCATCTGCTATAATTAAGTCCTGAATAAATATACAAAACCATTTTATGATCAGTAGAGATAGTCTTAACTTTACCATGACATATAGTTTTAACATATTACATATGTTACTATATATAACATGCGCATGCGCATTTGCATTAGGAGGGTCAAACTCGGTCGTGGGAGGATTCACAGTTCCGTTGTGTTTGTTTAGATCAGTCGTGCTTTCATTAACACTCTTATTAGATCAGACTTCATATTGGACAACTGAAAATGTTTCACGTGTTTCTGTTCTCTTTGTGCAGCTGGTGTCTGATCGGTGAGTATGAACGTACCGTATGAACATATGTGTCATTTCTTCACATTTCAAAGTAATAAGATCTTTCTGTGGTTCTTATTTGATTATTTACATCTGTAGTGTTGAAATCTGTCTTTGTTTTCTCAATGGTTACAAATGCAAATCATCCCTAAGAAGTTACAAATGTCACGAAAAGTCTATAATAACAAATGTATTTAATGCATCCAGCATTTTTAAACTTATACTTTCAAGCTGTAATTAATTATTCATCATGTAACCTGTTTACTTATTTGTTCTACAGCTGAATTTTGATTCATTCACATATATCTGTTCATATATGTGGCTTATTATGTTACATGTTTCTATTGCTATTAAAGGTTACAAACTAATTACAGACTTTCTAAACCAAAAATAGCTTTAACCTGTGTAAAATGTTTTTGTTCATCAGGTGTTTTTGGTGAGTCGGTGTCAGTGATGGAGGGAGATTCTGTCACTCTTAACAATGATGTAACTGAATTACATAAAGATATTGACGTACTGTGGAAATTTGGAGCCGAAACCGAAGTCCTGTGCTTGTTTTATTAGCTTTTTGCATAACCAGATCAACATATAGAACCAAAAATAAGATAATTCATTAAATTTATGCATATTACTCCATATTTCTCATGTTTTCCAGCTCATCTGTCTGTTCCTGTCATCAGCAGCAAGTCTTCAGAGTGTTTTTCATCATCATCATCATCATCACCGCAGAATTGTTCATTGGTGTGTTCAGTGGTGAATGTGGGTCATGTGACTCTCTCCTGGTACAAAGGAAACATTTTATTGTCCAACATCAGTGTGTCTGATCTCAGCATCAGTCTCTCTCTACCTCTGGAGGTGGAATATCAGGATAACAACACCTACAGCTGTGTGATCAACAATCCCATCAGCAACCAGACCACACATCTGGACATCAGCAAACTCTGTCACACATGTTCAGGTATGGCAGTCCTGATATGTCTGTTTATTCACTGACCTGATCACTTTTGTTGTAGACCAATATATTTCACTCTAATAACACTCTCATAGCGCCTCTTTCAGACTCTCCTCCACATCCTCCAGTCTTACGCTATAGGATAGTGCTGATTTGTGCTGTTGCTGCTCCTGCTGGATCTCTGTTGTTTGTAGCTGCATTTGGGATATACTGCTTCTACAAGAAAAGAGGTCAATAACTCAATTATTAACTACACATATTAACTAGAATTAATGCTTTTGAATCACATATACAGAATTCTACATATGCAAACTCTGTTGTTTTAACTCATCTGAATTATTGTTAATGTAGTCATGACCCAGGAGGAAGATATAACTGATTCAGAATTCGGTAAAGCAACAATACAAAACATGGTAAGATTATGATTGATTTGCAGTCTGACTAAACTAAACTTTTATTTACCACAGAAAACAGTTCTATTATTGGGTCTCTCAACGATACTTATGGGGGAAACCCTTTTCTGAGATCCTGAAGCCCTGATTAAATCACTCTATTGCTTCACAGTAGCCAATAGTCTTTGAGCATTCACCTGATTGGTTGGCTTAGCCACTACATAGATGATGTCAGGCGGCAATTTACCACAGAATCTTTCTCCTTCACTTAGTGATGCTGTTTTTAAGAAGCCTCTTATTGCACACCGTTGAAGATGCACTCTTCAGGAGCAGTCATGGCCTAATGGTTAGGGCACGGATGCTCCTGGAGATCTACCTTCCTGCAGACTTCAGCTCCAACCCTGGTCAAACACACCTGAACCAACTAATTAGGATCCGAAGGAGCACTTGATAATTACAGACAGGTGTGTCTGATCAGCGTTGAAACTAAACCTTGCAGGAAGGTAGATCTCCAGGAACAGGGTTGGGCACCCCCGGGGTTAGGGAGTCTGCTCATTTCAGTAACGTTTCTAGGCATAGGCAAGCCAGGCGGACATTTTGGCGGAATTGTGATAAAGAGCGGCATGGTCACCCTGAAATATTATTGCCCCACTGGATCCCCCAATATCATTGGGCTAGAGTACTGTCAATCTGATGATTCCTGTATGCCATTGAATCAGAGCGCTGTCAATTGCTGCCTTATTGTTGCATGCAAAGTTTGCACTTGGAGTGCTCAGCAGCACCATTCGATCAATGGGCTGTCAGTGCGAGGTTTTTTTGTTTGTTTGTTTGTTTTTTGCGTTAAAGTTCAAGGCCAAATTAAAATATTGGTATAGTAAAAAGTGCACAAAATCAGTATTTTGTTTGGGCAGTATTTGTGGCGATATTGGTCCAAAAGGTGTGTGTTTTTGTGCCAATGCATTTTAGGTTTCTGAAGAGCATTTTTGAAGCTTTTAGTGGGCGGGAATCAGCCGTAGCCATCTTGGAATCGCGTCACTGCACGTCACTCCTGGATAATCGAAAATGGGAAAAGAGGCGGGATGTCGCTGGAGCTAGTTGCTGAAACCACGCCCGCCTAGCGAGATGGTGGTGACAGCAGCGGCAATCCACCCGTCACTCAAGTGGCCACGCCCTAAATTATGCAGCGCTTTAAGGCTTAATATAATTTAAACGGATGAGTTATATATATAAAATCACCCCCCTTTATAGTTGACATGAAGGGCAAAATTAGCTATATAGACCAAAACCACTTTTTGTACCAGGCTGTAAACATTTTATTTTTTTTTTGTTTCTGCTGTAAAGTTGGGCATTTTAACATGGGGAGTCTATGGGATTGACTTCCTTTTGCAGCCAGTCTCTAGCGGCCAGTCGTTGAATTGCAGTTTTATTCACTTCCATGTTGGCTTCAAGAGGGAGACCGGGAGGCTGCTGCTTGTGCTGACATCACAGTTTGTGACATGCACTGGCATAGTGTTTGGGAATATTCATGCATAATTTAAACACATAATCACATGATATAAGATTAAAAAATAAAACATTTTAGAAAAGAACGGCAACATCACGGTTGTCTGAACCAATGAGTTTCAAGCTGTGTCGTCATCCAGGTGTTTCCCATCGTGCTTTTGGTCAGTGCAGTCAGTGGAGAGCTACTGCGCCCGACTGCTCAATCCGACACAGCCACCTCGCCGTCGCGAGAGTTTTTTGGCACATATCAGCATGACATCAGAGCAAGGTTGACGTAACTCGGACACATTTCTAACCGGCATGCATCTTGCGGTGATCACCGGTGATCGATTCTGTGCAGAATTTGCTCATCTCAAACAAGCCTATTCATGACCCCAGTTTCACACTGCACGTAAGCAGCACGTAAGCAGAGCAGAAGCAGCACGCAGCCATTTTGCTTTCACACCGGCAGCGTTTGCAGCGCGCACCTGAAACGCGTCTTTCGTACAGACTTCGCTATAATGGTTAAGTTGGCATTGCTTTATTTCCATGTAATTGAGGTCAAGAAGCTTATTTTATTACTAAATTATTATTTTTTTAAACTTAGGTTTCATCTGTGTTTTTGTTGACTTTTGCCTGTAAGTCTTTATACAGCAAATGTTGAGGATCATAAATGATTGTATGTTTTTTCAACTTCTACGATGAGACGAGTGTCCTCCATGATAGTCTTCTTGGCAGTTCACTCTGTAAACTACCGCCTGTGACACGTGCGTTTGTTTACAAGTGTCATCATGATGTCAGCATGACACCTGTTCTTATGGCAACATGTAGTTGTAATAATAAATATAGGCTATATATATAGGCTAATATAATAATTAATAATTAATCAGTAACGTTAGGAAAAAAAAAAACAGTATAAATTAATTAAACTTGTTTTGGAAGTTCGGGAAAAAACATTTTTTTTTATCTTGTTAATTACATAATACTGTGTTTACAACACGGTAGATATCATCAATGTACTTTTTGGGGTAAAACTGCTACTTTTTCCTGTGTATTTTGGCCATAATCAATACATTGCCACTGAAAACGAGCGTGAGCGTGAGCGTAAGCGGCGCAGCAAAAATAGACTCGGGGCTGAAAGGCTCTGCTCCTGCTACGCGCTGTGTATGCACTCATTGGTTAACATGGGCGCCGAAAAAAATACGTGCTGCTTAGGTCCTGCTTACGCGTGCAGTGCGAAACCGGCTGCATGTTCTTATCCAATGAGAAGAAACTTCACCTAATTATTCACGGCAGGGTGTGTTGATCTGCTATGACAGACGCTTCAGACTGTGAGATTGCTTTTAGACAGTTCAGATGCAAAAGCCTCTAAATCCATCTGAGGTTCTTTAAAAATGAGCTTTTCTTTCTGGCTACTTTGTACAGGCTTCTATGTAAGTACTGGTACTTCTGATTGGGCTGAGGCTGGAATTTAGCGAGTTAGAAGTAAAAGTATTTGATGGACGTATACTATGTGTCAAGAGCATTCACTCAGTATCATTATCTCATTTTTGACCGAGATGGCTTTTAGCTGGTTTTGCATCTGAACTCTTCTTATATTAACTGAAAAAACGTTCATGGATTGAAGGAAAGTGCTTGTTTTGATTGCTTTGTAAGAGTTCGGCACGAATGCGGTTCATTCATATAGTAAGCGTAATAGCAGTTTTTACAACTCTTTGACGCAACCCATCAAAAGGATTATAAGAGCTGCAAATTAAGCCCTAGAAGTTAATAGAGGTGCAACAGTGCGTTCATATATATGTTTTCGATTCAGAGTGCAAATGGCTGTGCATTTATTTGTGGTGTTAACTCAATGGGTGCGAAATGAAACTGTCTGAACCCGAAGCTGACTCTTTCCCCTCTTCCCCCTCCGCTCCGCAGCGCACCACACCCACGTTTGCAGCTTTTTTTTTTTTTTTTTTTAAAAACTGTTGTGTAACTGTGTTGTAAACTAACAAGTGCTAAAACAGATTCCTGTCATTCTTGCGGTGTTCCCAGACGCAAATAGAAACACAAAGAAAGAAAACAAAAAGACTGAATCTAATATTTGGTGATAATATAGCATAATGAGACATTTATAAGCAATTGCTTTGAGTCCGGTCATTTTTGACCAGGAACACCACAAGTGTGACTTTTTGCAATTTTGTACAATGCTCTGAATTAGTGTTGGGTCCGAGTCCACCTAAGTCGAGTCCGAGTCTTTTACCAATCGAGTCCGAGACGAGTCCAAAATGGGCCGAGTCGGACTCAAGTCCGAGTCCCAAAGGGCCGAGTCCGAGTCGAGTCCGTCCGAGTCCAAGGAAACACTACTGTTTGTCAGTATCTTAACATTGTTTTAACCCAGGGGTGCCCAAACTCGGTCCTGGAGATTGGTGTCCTACAGATTTTAACTCCAGCCCCAATTAAACACACCTGAACCAGCTGATCAGGCTCTTACCAGGCATACTAGAAACCCCCTGGCAGGTGTGTTGAGGCAAGTTGGAGCTAAACCAAAGACCAGGAACGAGTTTGGGCACCCCTGTTTTTAACCTTTACAACTAGAAAAATGCAATGTCAGTTGAAATGTAAGAAAAGCAAACCTCTAGTGGATCTTGCCATTTTCATTTTTAATTTCACAACATCTCATAATTAGTGTCCATGCTCTGCTTAGCAAACTTAAAGTCATGTAACAGAAGTTATGGCTGATCTATGTAATGTGACATATTTTAGAGTGAAACTGGTTTTAGAATGTGAAAAATTATAGGACGGGACTTGACTTTATTCATCGATGTAGTAAATGTATAAATTCAAGGGTGGGGGTAAAGGAGTAGGTATCTTGGTGAATGGGACCTTAAAAGCAGAAAACATGTAGCCTCTTGCAGCACCTCTTCTATTTCTGATTGTGGCTGTGTGTGTTTTGGGTTGTATATGACTTTTTTTTTTCTTGAAAGAAAATAAGGTTGTGAGGGATAGTCTTTACAATGGCACACACTATGTATAAAGCCCTACCTATACTTTCCATAAGTCACAGCAAACTCACACCTGTTTTATTTTTTAATGCATTTATAGTTACATTAATTACAATAAATTACATTATATAAGTAATAATTGATGATGGGCCATTTAATTATTAGAAAATAATGCACACCCAAGATGGTTTTGGACCCATAAAAACTGTTGCTGCAAAGATGTTAGAAAAATTATTTTTCTTTCAAGCTAGAAACTGCCACCATGTTTAAATAATAATAATTTCAATACAGAAAAAACTAATCAACCAATGTAAGTAAAACATTCTCGAGCTCAAGGCAAGTAAACACTCCAAGTATTACTTACAAGCAAAAGTATTAATAAATATATTAATCAAAAATACAAATGAAATAATATTTTTTAAAATAGAATCTTTTTTTAAAATAGAATTGTAGGTTTTTTTTTTGTTTTTAATTTTTTTTTTTTTTTTTTTGTATGTAGGTCTATATAAAGGCTATTACAGAAATAGACTACAGACATTTCATGAAGTAATAAATGTTAAAATAAAGCACCGCAAAATCTTCACTGTATACATTAAAGATGATTCTTATTACAGTTAATAAGTGATTCAGTCAAGAACAGTGAGTGATTTTCTCTTTTTTTGTTGTTGTTGTTTGATTAATATTTATGACGTGGTCGGCTGCTGCAGGTTTACGCTGCTGTCGCTTTAATATCTGACGCACAGATCAAATATTTTGACGCATCAGTGTTTCTCCCAGCTGTTCAGGTTTACTTAAGACAAAACCGACTTCATTTACATGAATGGTCTCCAATACGAGCATGTGTGTAGCAATAACAGAACCTATTAAAAGCGAAAGAGAACTCTGTATTCGCAGAGGCGTACCTACATGAAGTGGGGGCCCCAGGCAAAATTAATCAGTGAGGCCCTTCTAAAAGGCTTTTTTTGTTTTTTTGTTAATGCATCTTTGTTGCTTAGTGATATAATTATACAACATATGAAATGTGGACAAAACACATCTAATAGCATATAATGCACAAAACCTGTGCAATCAAATCTATAGAATTGTCTTCTTTTCTGGAATTATTGTTGCCAGAAGCCCATCAACCACTGGACTTCCATGACTGACTGATGAAATAACACAGAGAGTACCTTTCGATTTTAAAGAAATTGCGGATCCATCCTTGTTAGCATTTTCAAGCTGATATTGGTCAGTGAATTCTCGTTTTTTATTTTATTAATTAGCCTAATAGTTATTTGAATTACATGCTATATAGGTACTTATTGAACTTTTTTATATCAGCATGTGAATGAGTTGCGGCGAAGCTCATGAAAAGAATGTTTTGTTTAACAATGTATTGGCAGTCTGTGCGATTCTCTTCGCGAAACACAAACTATATCTTTTGTGGAGCCTAATGAATTCAAACACAATATCGAACAAAGAATATATATATGTATATATTTTTCATTTTTAATGAATTATTATCAATTACAAAAGGCTGTAAAAATGGGAATGTTAAAATATTTAAGGCACAGTTGTTGCATGACAACCTAGCCCATTATTATTTTCTCATGGAAACAATGACGAATAAAATGTGTTGTATTTGGCTAGTGGAACAGAGTGTGGGCAGAAACATAAATTGGTGCCTACAGTATATGCTTACAGTTGTCCTGTTTCCTCTTTTATTCCTCTTTTTTTCACTTCAGGCTGCCTGTCAGATTTGTCCACTTCATTATGTTTAATGTGCGTGTTTATGCATGTCTACAAATCTTTTCAGTTCATTCCTAAATTGTGCAAACTCATCTTCCATAGGAATGGATTAAAAATGCTTGTGTCCCGCGTTTTGCTCCACTCCAGATCATGCATTTTTTTAATCTACAGCATCGCGAGGATGCGCTGCACCTGTTTGAAAAAGGCGGCCAAGGCACAAAAAGCGTAATCAGTGTAAAGAGAGGGCCTCATAGCGGGGATAGAGAGATGTCGCTGCGTGGTATAGCAATTTAATTTCTGTTTATTTAAATGGTCATCGGGGGCTCCCTTAAAATGCGGGGCCCCAGGCATTTGCCTGCCTTGCCTGCCCCATTGCTACGCCTCTGTGTATTCACACACTGACTGAGAGGCGCGCTTTGAGTGTGTGCGCACTAGTGATGCGCGGATGGCGGTTATATCCGCGGGTCGGGTGGGTCGGGTAATAAAAAAAATGCATTCTGATTATTTGCGGGTGGGTCGCGGGTGGAAGAGATGAATCAATAATGAGGCAAATATTAACTACATTTTCTAAAATATGAACCTGTTCTAAATACTTTTTTTCAGGCAAACGATTTCATTTTTGTGTGTGTGTGTGTGTCTGTGTGTTCACCTGTTCGAGAAGTTGTGACAGAAAAAAGACATTCCAGATCAAGTTTGAAGGGAGTTACGCCTGTGTTAATGCTATTGAGTAGGGTAATATTTAGTGGTGTAGTGCAGTACCTGCGGATACCCATTTTTTAATCCGTCGGTTTTGCGTATACCCACTTCTAAATTCCCTCAGATGCGCATCATTTAGTAGTGTCCTGCATTAGCCAAAATCATGACAAGCCACCATTTCTAATTCAATCGTATGTGAATAAATGCAAATATTCGTTCAAAACACATAGTAAAGACGGTAGGGAATGTGGCGCCGGCTTCCTTTGAAATATGTTTGATGATTGCGCCTGACACGCGCCCGCTCCGTCCGCGCCAGCACCAGATTTGCCGAGTAGTAAAATTAACAATTATTACTGATTACTAATTTGAATCAGTACGTTATAACGAAAGCAATACTTTAAAAATAAAAAGAATTAGATTTTTATGATCTGAAATTTCTTAAACTGGGTGAACCCCTGTAATCTTTTGTCCAAGGATCCAGTAGACGTTCCATCACCCAATTGATTTGATCAGAGATTGCGGAGAGTCACGTCCAGATGTAAGTTGACGTTATTCTTTTTAGCGTGGCTTTGGCTTAAAAGCACGAACGATTAAGCTTATATAAGTGTGCAGCGATGTGCAGATCAGCTGAATCAGTCTGCTGTTAGTGACATTTCCGTCAACTGTCTCTGGACTCGGACGGACTCGGGATATTTTCCAAGTCCGAAAGGCTTGAGTCCGAGTCAAGTCCGAGTAAAAATGCATCCGAGTCCGTGACAAGTCCGAGTCGCCTAAAAATTGTACTCGAGACCGGACTCGAGTCCGAGTACCCCAACTCTACTCTGAATCTCCACAAATTAGTGTCGTTACTATGACAACCAATTTGAATGCGGAACAACTGGTGTCTGAAAAAAAAAATGAGCCTCAAACCTGTGACCTTTGAGTTACAAGTCCAACTCTCTGAGCATTAGGCCATGACTGCCCCATTTTTGTTTTACTTTAAAGAAATTTATCAACAGTGTGCAGAGCATAGAGACATTCCAGTCACTCTACTGCTTAGTCAGATTTCCATATCAGCAGCCCCTTTCTTCAAAACAACAGTTGAGTTGTGATCTCAGGAAATTCCAGTTGCTCACTCACAATGAAAGCAGGCCCTAATTAGAACAGCGGCCAGGCGTTAACAGGAGACAGGAAAATTCCAATCATGAAATTGTTCCCTCGATACAAGCCTCACCCTGCCCCAGGGTGGTGGTCAGCTATTAAGAGAGTAGATAAAGTCCAGTCACACTTATTTATACCATTTATATAGCAGTGACCAGTGTTGTAAAGGTTACTTTGGAAATGTAATAGGTTACAGATTAGAAGTTACTCGATTTAAAAGGTAATAAGTAGTGTAACTTATTATTACGTTATTATTACGTTATTAAAGTAATGTAACTTCTTACTTTTGATTACTTTTTGATTACTTTTCTAAATTTGTCATATTTTCAACTGTTAATCATTTTTAAACATTTAAAATCCTTTATCACTTGAATTAAGATAAAAATAAGTAAGGGATAATATACATCTTGATTTTGTGATAACAACTGGCTGGATGTACATTATCCCACTTATTACACCGCTGCTTGCCACAAAAGTAAATAATTAGACACAAAACCACTGATCTGAGTTGGAATATTTGAACACAAAGCTTCCGTGAAGAAATCAGTTGCTAGCAAGCTGCATGTTCAAACTAGACAGATATTTAAGGGATACAGTGTAGTCATACCACTTTTATTTCACAACATTTCACCACATAAATAAGTACTAAAACTTATATTCCTAGTTTGTCAGTTATCTTAATCCATTGCAATGTACAAAACAAAATGACAGCAGCTGCATTTGTATGAAATCAAGTCAAGTCAAGTCAAGCTTTATTGTCATTCCGCTACATGTGTGGACATACAGTGGAACGAAATGTTGTGTCTCGCAGGACCACGGTGCTACATAAATAAACATAAAAATGAACATACATACACTAGACGTAGAAACAGTTTTTAAACCTATACATGTAACTATACATATACTATAAATAATTGAGTATACATACTCATAACCTAAGACAGACTATACAAGTACTTAACATAATTATCATGCACAGTTATTCTTTACCGGAATATCGTGCAAGGAAAATTTCCAGAAGGGAGGGGAGAGGGGTACCGATGATCTTTGCAGCTGTGTGTTTGGACCACACCATTCAACCAGTTGTGCCACTTCCTTTCTGTTTCATCGTTGTTGCTGATGAGACCTACCACTGCATCAGCAAATGTGATGATGTGGTTGGAGCTGAACTTAGCAGTGCATTCGTGGGTCACGAACATGAAGAGCAGCGGGCTGAGCACACAGACTTGTGGGGCACCTGTGCTCAGTGTGGTAGTGCTGGAGGTGTTGCCGCTGACACGGACTGACTGAGGTCTTCCAGTTAAAAAGTCCAAGATCCAATTGCAGAGGGAGGTGTTTAGGCCCAGAAGGTTTAGTTTGTTGATGAGCTGTTGTGGGATTATTGTATTGAATGCTGAGCTGAAGTCAATGAACAGCATTCTAGTCTTTGACTATTAGAGTCTTTGTTTTCTAAGTGAGTAAAAGCCAGGTGTAGGGTGGAGGAAATGGCATCGTCCCTGGAGCGGTTTGGGTGGTAGGCAAGTGTGTTGGGGAGGCTGGTTTTGATATTGATTGGAGTCAGTGCTATGGGACGATAGTCATTCAGACAGGACACAGGGGACTTCTTTGGTCCTGGAATTATGGAGGTGAATTTGAGACATGTGGGGACGACTGCCTGGCTCAGCGAGGTGTTGAAGGTATCTGTTTGGACATCCGTCAGCTGTGCAGCACAGTCCCTCAGTACACGGCCAGGTATGTTGTCAGGGCCCGCAGCCTTGTGTGGGTTAACCCTGGATAGAGTCTTCCTTACGTCGGCTGCAGACAGACAGAGTGCCTGGTTGTTGGGAGGTGTGGGTAGTTTTTGTGCAGGAGTGTCATTCTGCATTTCAAACTGAGTGCATCTGGGAGGGATATGTCATAATCACAGGCCTGTGGCAGGGCCTTGTAATCAGTGATGGTCTGAATGGCTTGCCACAGACTCAGTGTGTCTTTGCTGTCAGTAAAGTGATTATTTATTTTTTGTGCATAAAAGCGTTTTGCTTGCTTGATGCCACGGAACAGATTGGCTCTTGCTGATTTTAGGGCTGCTTTGTCTCCTGATCAGAATGCATCATCTCTGGTCTTTAGCAGCCCACAAACCTCTGCTGTCATCCACGGCTTCTGGTTTGCACGTGTGGTGATGGTCCTGGTGACTGTCACATCATCAATGCACTTTTTGATGTAAGCAGTCACAGTTTCAGTGTACTCGTGCAGGTCTGTGTGGTTGTTGTAGGTGGCCGCCTCTCTGAACATGTTCCAGTCTGTGTACTGAAAGCAGTCCTGTAGTGTTGAAGTGGCATCATCAAAAGTATAAATACAGCCTAAGACTGTGTGCATAGTGCAGCAGTTTTCATGCAGCAGCGTGTCCCATGCTGCCTAAATGATCTAGTTGAGACACGTGCCGGAGAGAGGCATGACCAGGTTTGCCAGGTTTCCAAACAAAATCAACTCAATTGCTACTCAAAACTATCCCAATCACATTTTTGACAGGGTCCCCCTGGTAAAATTGCATTCCATGGGTTAAATGTCACGTTTTTGGGGTCGCTTTAACCCGCAGCAACTGTTACACAGTAGCCCAACTTGGCAACACTCGGGATGACTCAGACCTTGATGGCTTCAAGCAACTTAGTTATCCAATGGCTGCTCAGCCTTCCCCTCCTGCACAGACAGAACATGCTGTGCAAAAAAGTTGTAAAACCTTGTGAAGGTGTTCCGAGACGTTCAGCCTGCTGTGAGATAAATGCCCTGAATAGGCATGCCTTAACCCAGGCCCAATAGGAAGCCAGACTGCTGATGAATTGGGACACACTCCCATTGGGCAGGCGAGTTCTCGGGAAGCATAGGCTTATGTACCACACCACTGCTGAATTCGGATCAGAACATGACAGTCACTTAAGAACAACAGAAACTGGCAAGGCGTGGCACTGACCCTGTCGTTTTAATTGTTTATAGTAATAAAGATAATGTGATTCAGCTAGACAACGGCATTACAATTAAAAGCTGAACACTCATCTGATCACAGATGAGCAGCAGTAGTCAGATTTAATTTAATGAGTCAAGCTGCATTTGTTTATTTATACAAGCAGCACCCTGCCTCAGAGCGCCAGGAAGCTATTAAGAGAGTAGAGAAGGTCCAGTCACACTTATTTATGCCATTTCGAGCAGTGACTGCTCATGAACTAAGCATAGAGAAGTTCCAATTACTCATTTATTCCAACTATATAAGCAGTCCCTTGCCTTAGTGAGTCGAGCTGACTGACAAGAAGAGTGAGGTGCGACAGACTAGACGATGGTGGAAGACTTAGTTTTCAAACGAAATGCAAAAGCACCTGTTTAAAAAATATTTTGGATTTTGAAATGCCTGTTGACTTTTACCAGCATTTGTTTCTAATGTATTTGGTTCCATGATGTTTGCTGGCTTTCCTGTTGTCATTGTTGTCCATTCAATCAATTGATGCTGTATTGCCGCTAATTCAAAAGTGAAAGTAAAATGTGCACATGCATTTACAAGCTATTGAAAAGTGAAGACTAGAGGGAATAAATGAACATACAAATTAATGAAGACAAGAGTTATATGAACCAGTACAAATGAGTGCTTTTTGATTTTAGTTCTATTTATGTATTTATTTATGTATTTATTTATTTATTTATTTATTTATTTATTTATTTATTTAAGGGGATTTTACTAGACATCGCTGATATTCGCCAAATATTTGGTCGGCGCGCTTTGGCGAATTCTCTCATAAGAAAAACAAAGTGATGTAAATAAGACATTTATTTATCATTCACTGCAGACAGCTTCACCTATTATAACTAGAGCCTTTTTTTTTTTTTGAGTTCACACAGTCACGCTTGTCTAAATTCAGTGATATTCTTCCGTAATTTTCTTTGCTCCCTGTATTTGTTCGTTGATTGAACAATCATTGACGTGGCATTATAATTAAACTTGAAAATGTCTTTTTTATTAAATGTGATCAGGGTAAATACAAATTCAATTTTACTAAAATGTTTTATTACATAATATGGTTCTTGCCTAAAATGTTATGATGTGCGTAGCTAATAGGTTACATTAGGCTACAGTGGTTTGAGCGACTTTGACTGGAGACGAGCGCGCAATTACAGAGCTGTGCTTATGTGATTGTTGGTTTCCGCTTTGAGAAGTGACAAAGCTTCGGAAAAGGTCTCATAAAAGGACGTGAATGTTTTCTTACAATTGGAATCTAAAATTACTGTAATATTCACATGAAATTCTGTCAGTTGGGAGTGGGGATGTAGGGGCGCACAAGAAAAATACAGCTGCATTGTATTTCTGGTCAGGTTAATATATAATCAATCGCAAAACTATCACAAAAATTAAGTATCTTGGGGATGAACGAGGAAAGTCTTTATTCACATAGCGCTTAGCAATTAGAAAAGTGATTGGAGTAACGGATTTCCGTCGATACAGTCTATATGATGGATAGTCTAAACATCAAATCATCATTACAAAAACACATATAATCATTCAAACTTTTTACAGTTTTAAAACCATGATGTGTCTTGTGTATCAAGCTCAACCTGCTGTCATTACCAACTTTCAGAACTTACACTTGTAATATTACTCCAGCTGAGTTGGTAAAGAAAATCATTTTTAGATTTTATATTTTTTTATATTTTTATTATTGCTCCTGTGCTTAACCCTTTCACACGTGAGTTTAAAATATTCTAGCTGAGCCCCCAGAGTGAGTTTTTTTTTAGGCGACCGTTATTTAGAACATATAGCCTTATTGTTTCCATGGCGACGCGTCGTGTTTGTCACGTGACACAACGCAGCCACAATAGCGCTATATGACACATGTATCGCTTATATCGTTTTTTTTTTATTATTAATATTCACAAACATGCGCACTATATTATGAAATATCTGATATTCCGATTCTGAAATGTTTGCAAGTAAATGTATTTGGAGGTTTAAACACGTTATAATTAGCGTGTGAGTTGATCTATGCCGAGTGATGGGCGCCGCCATGTTAGTTCGCGCTGAATCCGAGCTGTGGGATTTACAAAACGCAAATTCATCCTCTCCTCTCGAAAAACATTAAAGTAAGTCTCTGGTGAGCTGGGAGAAGAGCAGAGTAAACTTTATAGTTACCTACACAATCAATAAAACATGTCGTCAGATAACATTTGTAATGATAATTATTGCCGCTTCCATAGACATCGGCGTGTATTTTGCTAACTATAAATGCATCGTTTTACTAGGACTTATGTGTATTTAAATGTCTGGAACCTAAAATAAGCATTGTATGGTTGAAAACACGGAATAGTTGCGATAATATGACAAGCGTTTAGCGCGTCTGATCTGGTTTAGCGCCAGCCAAAGCAGATTTGAATTCAGCAGTTGATCACGTGACGCGCTGAACGTTCGAATGAAAGGGTTCAGCGCGTCACGTGAAAGGCGTGAAAGGGTTAACTAAAACCTGTTAGGTTTCAAACCTCACAGCTGTGCATCTGTTTGCTCATTCAACTGTTTAAGAAGTCACGTGATGTATTTGACTTGAATATATGATGTCATTTCCTCTAGTCTAGATGTTCTTCTTGTGCTTTTGTTGATGCTACAGTTCTACACTGTGAAATTCTCAAGAAAGAAATAATCATAAATAAAAACTTTTTTTTTTTTCCTGTTAAACATGGTGGCATTGGTCCTGAATTAACTTCCAATCTGCGTAATTTTGTAGCAATATTTCATTATTAGCTATTAACCTGTCACATTACCAGGTTCCTAACTGAGTTTGTGCTTTCTTTCAGACATCAACGGTGGATGCTCCACATGAAAATGTTCCCAAAAAGCAGCGTGTAGGTGTGACATTGTCTTACTTTTAAATCAGTGGTTTTTACACCCTGAAAATAAAATGCAATGTCCATACATTTCAAAATAAAGTCATTTATTTTCAACAACAGACAAAAAGAGACAGCAGTTTAGATTACACATCCGTTAAAACGTTTCCAGTTGGTTTGTAAAGGTGTTTTTATGTGTGTTTGGCCTGCGTTTTCACTACATTTACACCATTCTGACCTGTAGGGGTCACCAGCGTAGGACATTTTGAGCAACTGAAAATAGTGAATCATTTTCAAACCAGTTGATTCAACTTTTCAAACAGGTTATTTTCCCCGATCAAGTTTAATTTTCACATGGAATAAATCATGTCTAAAATATAGTATTTGCTGAAGTCAAGGATTGCCACTGAACCACTGTTAACTGGCATTTTGAAATCAGATATTGCATTACCACGGAAAATGTCATTCATTTCATTCATGAATTACAAAAATTTAAGTCTGGATAATGTATTTTTATGCCTGTGTTCAAAATGGGAGTGATAGTTAAAGGGATAATATTGGGAAGCATTTAGGCACAAAATCATGTTGCAGGCACTCAACATCATACAACACTCTCAGCAAAGTCAGTGTTTCAGTAACTTTTAAATAAAACAGTGAATCAGGCATTTTAAAGCTGGTTTTGGTTCCAATGTAGCTGGTCGACATATAAAAACTAAAAAGCCATGCTATTTAGAGTTGATCCAGCTAGGAGTGGTGTTTTTGGCTAAGCCATACGCATTAGCAACATAATTATATCAGTCAAGACGAGTAGAAACACGTAGAATATCAGTAGTGCAGACTATGAAGAGCGCTTGTGTTCTCCAGTATGAGACATTGTGAGGAGGTCATAATGTCCTTCTTGGTGAGGTAATTGTGAAAAAAAAAAAAAAACACAGTTCTATCAGCTAAAATAGGATGCAAACAGGCAGGACAAAATAATAAGTTAGAACGGATTAGCAGTAATATGTCTGCGCAAAGGATAAGGAAACGGTAATTGCTCAGTCTACATCAGTTTAGCAGCACTGATAATGCATATACTGAAAAACATCAAGAACTCGCTGATCTATTGCTATGGATGTTGCTATTGCTAGTGTCGCATTATTTTAGTTAATTAAAAAAAAAAAATATATATATATATATATATATATATATAAATCTAAAAATCTCGGTGACTCAGAAGAGAGTTTTAGCTGATCCACTTCTCTCCATCATTTTCTAATTCTCTTTAGTGTACCTTTCAGTTAAAGTATCAAAATGCTAAATAATGTTACATCGATTTTAGGCTTGTTCTGAGTCTGATTTAAGGATGTCCCGTGTCCCCAAAGCAATGTCTTTTGGATTCAGTGATGAATTTTTAACATCATTGTCCTGTAAGAAAACAGATTCACAAATGGTAAAAGTAACTGATGTGTCAGTTACACAATATTTAAAACAGTGTCTAAAACTGCATCAAACTGTCATCTTCTGTACATTTTTATTTAGTTTATTTAGGAGCTACGACATTTTGTTTACTATGCATCTCTGGTGAATGTTATCTGCTTCCGTGATGTTAAAAATAAAGGACCAAAAGCTTACACCCTACATAATTAAAGAATCCACTGTATTGAAACCATCAGCTGTATGAAACACTTACATTCTGTGCTGCTGGTTTATATCTCTTGAGACGACAACAAAACACACCAGCAATTACAGCCGCAACCACCAGCAAAACAAACACAGCAATAACTATTCCTGCTACAGCAGCTGAAGACAGACCTGAATCTGAAACATCCAAAGACAGTCATTATTGCTACAGAGTGAATGATAATCTAACCAGTATTTAACAGTATCTTTGACATTTACACCTTTCTACTTTGATCAAATATGGTTGAGATATTGAAATATCTTAATCTTAAAATTTAAATCAAGATATTAATTTAACCAATAAATGGCTCTGTCTGCTGTTTTTAGCAACAGTGGTTAAAACAACATCACAGTGCACTGTGAAAACAAAAAGGAAGCTGTATTCAACAGGAAACACTGTTTAATAGAAAACTGACTTATACTCACCAGTGACAGTAACACTGAATCTCTTCACTCTGGTGATGCTAAAGCTGCTGTCGCTGATGTTGATCTGTAGTTTATAAAGTCCAGAGTCTGTGATTCTGGTATCTTTGATGGTCAGAGATCCAGTCCGATTCACCTCCAGTCTGTCTCTGAATCTCTCATCGGTATTTTTACACTGAACATCTGTACAGGTTTTATTGGAATCACCAGGAATTTGAGCGATGAGAGTGTCATTAAAATACCACGTCATCACAACGTTTGGTTTTCTTATTTCACTGGAATCTAAAGTGAAAGATTCTCCCTGGTTTCTTTTTACTTCTTTTTGTATAGCAGCAGAAACACCTGAAATACAAATCAACATCTGCTGGAAGATCTTTCTGCTGATAATTATGACAGACGTCACAACATGAAAGAACTGTGAAGATAAAAGCAACAAGCCCTTTCTTGCATGGTTTTTGTGCTTATTTTTACATGCTTCTTTTATTTTGAATCCTTTTTTAAACAGATAATAATCTGATGGTCTGATAAGATTAGACATTGTCATCTGCATCTCAACAGCATTTTTTTTTTTTTTTTACAAAATTATTCTTTGACTTACCATTGACATTAACATTGAAGATTTGTTCACTGCTGCTGCTGCTAATAATCTTTAGTTCATAAACTCCATAGTCCGTGGTTGTGATGTTCATGATGGTCAGAGATCCAGATTGATGATCCAGTTTCAGTCTGTCTCTGAATCTCTCAGTACCACTATTACACTGAACATCTGTACAGATAAAAGTGAGTTGGCCATTGATTTGAGCGATGCGAGTGGTGTTGAAATACCATTTAATATCCTCTTGTTGGTTTGTTACAACACCAGTGTGAAAAATGACTGAATCCTTCTCCATCAGAGACACCAACACTTCATCTGATCCAACACTGGATGCAACTGAAGAACAAAAAATATAAACCAAACAATACAACACTGGTACAATATTGCTGTGAAAATGTTTTGCTACATATCATGAAGATTTTTTTTTTCTTTTCAACATTCCACAAGTTCTATAGGGTGAATTCGGGGAATCCGGGACATTTTCTCTTCTAACAAAATTTAGTAAACAGGAAATCACATGAGTTCATTGTGTGAGTTGATTCCACAGACAATGGGGGGAATATGAATTTAGGGACTTTATAAACCAAATGACAAGGGCTAATACCTGTGCAGTTTGCAGCCATTGGTACCATGAAACGTGCAGACAGTGTTTGTTCCCTGAGAAGCCCCAATATGAATAGAACTTGAATAACTGAATTAATAATTTGTTAATTAAATTGTTGCTTGCTGTTGGTTTTAGTTGTTTTTTAAAATGTTAGAAGATAGAAATATTTTTTTTTTCCTGAAAATGGAATACACATTTTCTTATTTCTGTCATTTTTTCATAATGTTTTTTTAAACATTGGTTAAATTGTGTTTTGCATGCATAAAGTATGGTGAGTATTACGCTTTGTAGGCCTAACATAGATAGATAGATAGATAGATAAATAGATATTGAAATAAATCGCAGAAGTAAAAATAATAAAAAAAAAAAATCCATACAATGCAAATGCAATGTCCATACATTTTAAAATAAATCAATTTATTCCAGTCTATTTATTGTCAACAACAAACAACAACAAACATGAAGAAACAAAAAGAGGCATCAGTTTAGATTACACATCCGTTAAAATGTTTGCAGTTGGTTTGTAAAGGTGTTTTTATGCGTGTTTGACCTGAGTTTTCACTACATTTACACCATTCTGACCTGTAGGGGTCACCAGGATGTTTTGAGCAATTGGAAACAGTGAATCATTTTCAAACCAGATGATTCAGTTGATTCAACGTAGTTTAATTTTTACATGGAATAAATCATGTCTAAAACATATGCTAAAGTCAAGGATTGCCACTGAACCACTGTTAACTGGCATTTTGAAATCAGACATTGCATTACCATAAAAAAATTAAGTCTGGATAGTGCATTTTTATGCCTGTGTTCAAAATGGGAGTGATAGTTAAAGGGATAATATTGGGAAGCATTTAGGCACAAAATCATGTTGCAGGCACTCAACATCATACAACACTCTCAGCAAAGTCAGTGTTTCAGCAACTTTTAAATAAAACAGTGAATCAGGCATTTTAAAGCTGGTTTTGGTTCCACTGTAGCTGGTTGACATATAAAAACTAAAAAGCCATGCTATTTAGATTTGATCCAGCTTGGGGTGGTGTTTTTGGCTAAGACATATGCATTAGCAACATAATTATATCAGTCAAGACAAGTAGAAACACGTAGAGTATCAGTAGTGCAGACTATGAAGAGCGCTTGTGTTCTCTAGTATGAGGCATTGTGAGGAGGTCATAATGTCCTTCTTGGTGAGGTAATTGTGAAAAAAACACAGTTCTATCAGGTAAAATAGGATGTAAACAGGCAGGGCAAAATAATAAGTTAGAATGGATTAGCAGTAATATGTTTGCGCATAGGATAAGAAAACGGTAATTGCTCACTGTTCCGGTCTACATCAGTTTAGCAGCACTGATAATGCATATACTGAAAAACATCAAGAACTCACTGATCTATTGCTAGTGATGTTGCTATTGCTAGTGTTGGATTATTTGAGTTAATTTATATATAAATATATATATAAAATTTAAATTGAAATCACCATAATGTTTCTTAAACATTGGTGAAATTGTGTTTTGCATGCATAAAGTATGGTGAGTATTAGGCTTTGTAGGCCTAATATATATATATATATACATTGTTCTCTACATTCTTCTGGTGATATATATATATATATATATATATATCTATATATATATATCTACATTCTTCTCTACATTCTTCTGGTGTGGCTAAAAAAACATCTTAGGGATTTCAGTAAACTCCAATGTGTTGATCTAATGTGTTAGATATTGAAATAAATCGCAGAAGTAAAAATATATATAAAAAAAGTCCCAGATTACTCGAATTCACCCTATTTTCCCACATTAAAAAAGGGAGGCTACATTTAATTTGTTTATACACCGATCTAAATCAACCAGCATTTACTGACGGCGTGATATTTACCAGATTAGTAATAAAACCAATGAAACCGACCTGATCTGCATTTCAACTGCGTCAGGTTCCTTTCTGTATCGTTACGGAATTATGTGACTGTGGTGGGCGATGTTGTCGCAATATCCTAATCCTAGTCACTACTGCACCTTAACACATAGCCTAAGGTCATAAAATTTAGAGTGGTTGAAACAAAGTCTTACCGTGGTCGAGTAAAAACAAGATCCCTGCAAGCAAATTAAAGGAAGGCTTCATTTTCACGTTTCCCCTCAGAAAACGAATAGAGATTCTGATTTAAAAAGCGTTCTGCTTTTCTGCTTTAACAGCGACCCAGTTTTATCGATAGTTACAAGTGAAAGAAAAACTCAGGTGCGCTTGACTGCGGTAAATCCAGCCGCGGTTCAGAAAAACATGGTCAAGCCAGCCGCGATTGATTTTAGTGTGCGCGCATATTACAGTGGTTACGGTAGTTTCAGGACCAACACACAGAGAACGCGCTTGCAGAGCGCTTTTCATTTAGACGCCCAGGACTGAGAGATAATACAAAAATGCTCGTGAATTTTTAATTGCTTATTTATTTGCATTTCTGCTTTAATACCCGTGTTATTTATTGGTGACTTTGACGGTTGTCTGTTACAATATTTTTTTCTTAAATATTCACCTTTCAAATAATTGTTTTTGTTCTAGTAAGTATAAAACGTCATGGTCAGTTTTTATCCCATATAATGTGCACACATTATACTATATAAAGATATTTTATAATCATATTAATACAGTGTTTTGGAGATACGCGATGTTATTCCACTTGTAACACCTATAGATCCCATTTTTGGAATAGACAAAATAAACGCTTAATTGTTATAGAGGACATGCACACTACATGTATTCCTCATTTAAAAACTTCTGAATACAGAAACTATTCTTAAATATAGGCCATTACTTTACTTTCCTTTAATTGTGTTTTTCTTTTTGTCCTTGTGTGTTCTTCCATTGTTCCTAATTGTTTTGGTTTGTTGTCAAGTATTAAATATATACTGTATGTGATTACATCCATGTTTCTATTCATTTGGCCTTTAACCATCCATGACAATGATGAATATTTGATTTTATTTTGATTTGATGACTATAGGATTTTAACACAGAATATTTAGATTATTGTGCCTTCTCAGCATAGGAAATAACTTAAAGAGTTTTTTTAAAAAAATAAATAATATTAAAGAAAATCCACGTTCATCAGGTTCATCAAAAATAAATTTAACATTTATTGTAAGTAATGCAGTAAGAACATGTATTTTATTAACAATAAACAATCATTATTAGAACGCACACAAACACAACAATACTTTAATTACTAAAGTCACATGGCCTTGAAACATGGCCCAAAAATGTATATAACATAAATAAAATAAAATAAATAAATACTGGATAGGGGAATAATGCTACTGGAATATTTAGCTACTTCACAACTTTGCTTAATCGGTCTAGTCCTAATCCACCTTACTGAATTCCATGGTTTTCTGTATCAGGACATAATAAAAAAATATCTGGTCCTTGGCAAGTCTTAACATTTGGAAAATAAATCTTCAGATAATTATCATCACATGACATATCTGTCAGGATTCATAGACTCTTTTAGTCTGTTTCCTAGTGTTTTTCCCCCCTGTGGTTCTTTGTTATGGTTTATTCCTGTGTCTCCCCCTTTTGTTCAGTTTGCTTTGGTTTTCCCTTATGCCCATATTTGTACTTCCCCCTCGTTACCTTGATTGTGTACACCTGTCTTATGTTGCCGCTCCCCTTTGCGTCTGTTTAAATAGTCATTTGCTCCAGTTTAGCTTGTCCAGTCTTAATGTTTTGTTGTGTTTGTTTGCTTGCTCACTCCCTGGATTTCTGTTCTTTTATTTTATAAATAAATGTTATTTTTAGGGATGTGCCAAACGAGGCTTTTGAAGCAGTGAGGCTTTTATAACAAAGTGCGTTGATGCTTCGAAGCTTTTGATACAGTTATCCACTACGCCATCTGCTGGTCAATAAAAATTCTTACACAAAATGTGTCATTTAGATGTTTTGCTCATTAGGGTGTTATTGTAAGGTTTATTTGTGAATTTTATAAGCATATATGTCATTACCAAGGTGGCGTGTGTGTGCGGCGATAGAGTTTCCAAAATGTATTGTATTTTGCACAATGACAAAGGCTTTATGTTCTTTATTTTTACTTGCATCAAACTTAAGTCTTTTCACCTCCAAAATAGTGTTTAATACGCCAATAGATCAAACTAAAGTAATTTTTCTTTGCACCATTTTTGTGTCTTTACAATAGAACACAAACATGCACATTGTTAAAAAAATGCACAAATACAAATGCAATTATTTAATTATATATGCATATACCTACATACAATTATATATAAAACCTACATACAAACGCATGATGACCGATAAAGTTATAACTGCACTAAATGACTAACGGTTATGGGATAGCGCAATCGATAGGCTTTGTATTTGAGCCTGGCGTGACGTGTCAAGGAGGTAACGAAGCTTCGTTTTCAAAGATCACGTGACAGCCTCATTTCGAGCAATGCTTCGGAACACTGTTTCGGAACACTAGTGTGTCGAAAACTCGAAACGTGTGTCGACATTAGGTGTCGATCTACCCATCCCTAGTTATTTTATATTCCTGGCTCCTCTCATTTTCCTCTAGCTCCTCATTCCCCACACGGCGTGACAATATCACACAGTGCCATTATTTATTTAAGAAAAATACAGCTAAGAAGAAAAGGCAATGTGTAACAAAGTTAGGACACAGGTTGGTCCAGTTTATTGAGGTTTGTGGGCATTTGCTTATGCACAGCTCTCACCACAGCATTTGAGTCAGGATGAGCTCTGGACTTTGACTGGGTTATTGAACACCTTCATTCTTTTCAGCCATTCTGTTGTGCTTGTGTGCTTGGGTTCATTGTCCTGTTGCATGACCCAATTTTCACCCAACTTTAGATGTCAGACAAATGCCCTCATTTTTGACCCTCATATTTGAGAATACTTTAATATACAGAGGAGTTCATGGCTGACTCAATGACTGTGAGGTGCCCAGGTCTTTTGGTATGAGGTGTTTGTGCTGATATGCTCTTTAGGTTTTCACCAAACTTGGTGCTGTGCATTATGGCCAAACATTTCCACTTCGGTTTCGTCTGTTCAAAGGACATTATTCTAGAAGACTTGTGTTTTGTTCAGATGCACCTTTGCAGACCTAAACTGTGCTGCCAAGTTTTTTTTTTAGACAGAAGAGGGTTTCTTTTGCCAAGCTTTCTGAACATGCCATTTTTGTCCCATATTCTTCTAATGGTATTGTCATGAACTTTATCCTTGTTAACATGTTAACTGAGGCTTAACTTTGGTTGTCTGCCATTTCTCTGAGCTTTACACGGTCTGATCTTGCGGTCAATTTTCTGGGACGTCCACTCCTGGAAGGAGAGGTGTCTGTTTTACCTTTTCACTGCCACCTAAACAATTTACATTACAAAGAATAAAAGTATGATAGCCATGTTATTCATTATATCCAAAAACAGACAATTAAGTGTTACAATCGGAGGTGGACAGTAGTGAAGTATTTTTTACTCTGCTTTAAAAGTACTTTTCAAGTACTTTAGAAATCTTTACTTCACAACATTCCAAAGCATAATATTGTACCTTTTACTGCACTACTTTTCATATTAAATACCATTTAATACTTAATTACCTTAGAAATCTAGTATTTTCTTACTTTTACTGAAGTAAAAGTAGTTCAAAAATTTACTTGTGTACAAGAAAGCACTATATATATATATATATATATATATATATATATATACTAAAAATAATACCTGTTCTTGTCTTAGGACAACTTTGAGTAACTTTTTTTTGATCCACTTCAAATGTTGACTACTATGTATACTGACAGGAAGATGTCGGGTGGAATGGGCTCAGCAAAGGTCCTTGTGTTGGGATTCCAACCCAGGTCAGCCGGAAGAGCAGTTGCGCTATATGCGCCACTAGGCTATAGGCACTGACAGTACAACATTTTTAATGTTCTATAACATTATACAGGTATGTGCCAAAAAACTAGAATATTGAGGGAAAGTCCATTTATTTCAATCATTTGTTTCAAATAGTGAAACCTGTATGTTATATTAGTTCACTACACACAAAGTGAAATATTTCAAGCTTTTATTTGTTTCAATTTTGATGATTATGGATTAAAAAAAAAATCCAGTATTTCACAAAATTAGAATATTTCATGTGACCAATAAAAAAGGATCTTAAACACATGTTGGCCTTCTGAAAAGTATGTTAATGTACTGTATTATGTCCTCAATACTTTGTTGGGCCTCCTTTTGCATTAATTACAGCATCAAGGCGGTGTGGCATGGAGGCGATCAGCCATTGACACAGTTGAGGTGTTATGGTAGCCCAAGTTGCTTGTTATTGGCCTTCAGCTTGTCTGCATTTCGGGGTCTCTGTTACCTCATCTTCCTTTTGACAATACCCCATAGATTTTTAATGGGGTTTAAGTCAGACAAGTTCGCTGGCCAATCAAGTACAGTTATTCCATGGCCATTAAACCAGGTACTGGTAGTTTTGGCTTTGTGGGCAGGTGCCAAATCCTGCTGGAAAATATTTCATTTGCATACAGCTACTTACAATTCACATATTTGACATTCTTCAACTCAACACAACCTCATACAACTAAAGTCCACTTACCCAGCATAAGACCAGAGCAGAGAGGTGCCTGAGGTAGGAAATATTTTAACAGGCTAGGCATGAATGTAGGTGAATGATACTCATTTGGCTCCCCATTTTCACATACAGGTGCATTTGCCATTATTTCTTCAAAGTGAGTGTGAAATGGTGTTAGTCCCACTTTAACCTGCAAATAATAATTTTATTCTGTATTTAAGGGGAGAAAAAAAACTACTTGCAACACACTAGCATTATGCCATTATCCCTATTTCAGTATGCCATAACCACATTAAAATTACTGACTTGAAAGGCAACCAGAATATTAGGCTGTGTCACAAACCTGAAAGTCATTGTCACCGCAGTAACGTCCTTCATACATGCCCATTCTCTCCATCCTGTTCTGAAGATTTTGGAAGTGCTTTTGAACATTGTCACCACTATGGGAGCTGGAGAACACAACTGTCATGCTAATAATGGTGTTATCCATCTCCATCAGTGTGGCAGCACTTGTCAGGAGTCCAAAAAGATGCATGGACAGTCTGTAGTGTTTTGGGGAACTGACAAACAAAGGACAAATATAAGTTTAACATATAGTACTGTCAGAAATTCTGAAAAGTTAATGAAGGTACAGTAATATGCTTACATCTTAACATTGTTTTACAGTTTTTTTGTGATTTCTCAAGTGAACAGTAATGTTAAAGCACAACAATACACTACATAAACTGCCAGAACTAATTATACCCATATTTGCATACTCATAAATACTTATAGGCCTTTAAAGTGTAATAATGTCCCGTAACTCCAAAACACTGCAGTAAAATGGTTTGAAATGAGGTGTGCGTATAGTATGGGACGTCCTGAATAAGAACTGGTGGTTGTTGTTTTTTCTACTTATTAGAAATGGGGTCTTTATACCCCTCTAAAGTGCAATAATGTCCCATATCTCAAAAATGCTGCAGTAAAATAGTTTCATATGAGGTGTGTATATAGTATGGGACGTCCTAAATAAGAACTGGTGGTTGTTTTTTTCTACTTATTAGAAATGGGGTCTTTATAGGCATTTAAAGTGTAATCCCGTAAGTCCAAAACACTGCAGTAAAATGGTTTAATATGAAGTGTACATATAGTATGGCATGTCCTGTATAAGAAATGACTATTGTTTTTTTTTTCTACTTATTAGAAACGGGGTCTTTATATCCCTCTAAAGAGTTACACAACTACATTCACAGTGACTGTAAAAGAAGAAATATACAGAAAACATTATTCAAAGAAAGACAAGACATCGCACCTATAAGCAAAACAAAAAGTACAAAACACCAGTCTCGAAACACCTGCGCGTTCTCTCTGTGTTGTTCCTGAAACTACCGTAATCATTATAATATGAGCGCACACTAAAATAAATCGCGGCTGGCTTGACCGTGTTTTTCTGAACCGCGGCTGGCTTTACCGCAGTCAATCAGTACGTTGGGATCCAAAAAAAAAACAACAACAACACACTGCCGGAACGTGAACTGGGTCATATAAGGTGCTCCTCCAGCAGGCAGAGTACTATGTGTGTGCGAAGTGGAATTCAATCCGCACTGTATGCACGTAATCTGTGCCCTAGATCCACGCAGCGATTTCTATTTATCGCTCACACCTCAGCAGCGCTCTCGAAGTTCATTTCGTTTTACATTTCAGTCTGATGTGCAGAAACTCGTCGACTAAGTTTGTGTTTGTATGGTTACTTGGTAGTGTTTTGCAACTTGTTGTCTGTGTCACAGAATGGACAAGCGCACAAGAGGAAACAAGTGCTTTATAATTAGCCTAATGTTGAATTCACGTGATCACGATTTCTGCCTATCATTAATAGACATCTGAGGTACTGGTGTGCTAGCAAGGTAAACATATCGATAAATATACTGGTGTTTACTTGCATTATGAGCTGTGAATGATAGATCGACACAAGGTTTTTGAGATTTCTCTCTCTCTCTCTCTCTCTCTCACTCTCTCTCTCTCTCTCTGTGCGCATGTGGTAAGCGAGTGGGCGGAGGCGTGAGTGTGAGCGTTTGGCGTGCGTGCTCCTTTTCTATCATTTTTTCTAACTTTTTTTTATGTTGTTTTTGTTTTTGTTTTTGGATATTTGTTGGTATCTTAGTGGTGCGTTTTAAGCGAGCTAGTGTTTGTGCGGCGGCGGCCACCGGTCTCTGCACCGGGAGTCATGTCGGCGCGCTGAGCTGCAGGTGTGGGGCTGGAGGCACTCACACGCCCGGTGTAACAGCCATTTCTGTTCCCCTCGTACTGTCTATTCCCCTTTACGCAATCATACTACATGTCTTGCATAGTTGCTGAGTTACCATATACATATTATCAGAACTAACGTACTCATGAAGCGCGACTGGCTGTACGGGAAGCAAAATAGTTCAAAAAGTGCCATCTTTTTTTCCGAAACTTGAAAAAACTTACAACTGTTTTAAGCATAATGTTTGAGGCTTTGGTTATTACGAAGAAGTCTCTAGCGCAGGCCTATTTGAAGCACAATGTCTGTCACAGGTGTTTTTAAATGTCACTTAATTTTATGAGTGAAATAAACAACAAAGAGACAAATTTTCGAGCAGGTATAACAATTTACATTATTAACATTTATTAAAAAAATAAAATAAAAATAAGACTACAAAAACAATGGGAATATGGGTCACCATACTTGGCCACACACCATGTCCTTTCCTTTCCTTTTTCCTTCCTGGAACCATTGCCTACAGTCATCACAGGAAATATGTAAAAGTAGTAATAATAATAATACTAATAAAATGTTACCAGCATTGTCAGCAACTGTTCTAGTCTATTCATTAATATCCCACACCAATGTAATAAATAAATAAATAAATAAATAAATACATACATACATACATACATACATACATAAAGCAAAGATGTTCTGAAGGCCCAATGCAAGAAATAGGCCCATTTAAAATTACATTAAAGAACAGGTAATTTTTAACATTGTAATTTTTTAGTCAGTTGTTTATTGACAAGTATTAACTTTGTATCAGGTCTTGGTATATATCTCACTGTCAGCAGATATGAATATCACTTAGAATAGTGTTTGCTTACCATCATCTTGGAAGTTGAAAAAAAGTCTGCAAATTACATATTTATGATTATGAAAATCTGGAATCTGAGGGTGCAAAAAAAAAAGCTGTTCTAATGAAGTTCATAGCAATGCATATTACTAATCAAAAATTAAGTTTTGATATATTTATGGTAGGAAATTTACAAAATATCTTCATGGAACATGATCTTTACTCAATATCCTAATGATTTTGGCATGAAAAAAATTGATAAATTTGACTCATCAAATGTATTTCTGGCTATTGCTAAAAATATACCCGTGCAACATAAGACTGTTTTTGTGGTCCAGGGTCACATATAGTTATAATATGAGTTATCGAGTTTTATCTGTCTGCACCGACAGATTAGACTAAAATGTATACGCAAAATGTAACTGCGTAAACTCAGACATTAGATAAAAACAAAGGAACAATAATTAAAGGATAATTAAAACCACAGAACATTAATGCAAGGGGGAGAATAATTTTATTGCGCTGCAGTGTAGCAAAACATTTGAAAGTAGCGCCAACACTTTTGTCCCTTTTCGCTTTCTGTACCTCCAGTTGTGTGTTTGGGTGCATTGGACACGTTTTCAGCACCAGTGTTGCCAAAACCACAGTTTTATTTCTGCGTAATTACGCAAAGTTTAATTAACATTTGGTCGGGTTAATTACGCAGACATGGTTAGCTCAGCAGATACGCTTGGTCGAGGGCGAACAGGAATTCCGGAGGGGAACAGAATCGACTGCAACATTGGCACGCGTGCAAACTGTGTCCAACTATAGACTGCTCTGTGGAGGACTGCGTGCTGGCAGTCAGAGAAATAGTCGTTGATAGTCGTAGAGAAATAGTTATGATAGTATTAAATCTGCATCTAGGATGAACAATGGAGTTGTGATTTTTGTTGACAGTGTGGATAAAGTTGCAACGATTGTTGAACAAGGTGTAGTAGACACGTTTGTTCAAGCAGTGCCGCTTGTTAGTCCCGCGAAAAGGATTGTTTTGTCACAAGTTCCTCCGTTTATCGGAAATTAAATGTTAGCGAGAGAACTTTCGAGACATGGGCAGCTAATGTCGCTGATTAGAACAATTTCTCTCTGATGCAAATCTCTCCAATTAAAGCATGTGGTTTCATTTAGAAGACAAGTCTTTATGATCCTAAAAGATAATGAAGAGTTAAATTTGGTGCTCAAGTTTAGAGTGAAGGATTATGATTACAGTGTGTATGTTTCCTCAGAAAAAAATGAAATGTTTTGGATGCGGAATCGAGGGTCATCTCATTCGTTCTTGTCCAGAATTAAATACTGAAAATATAAATAGGAATGTAGAACAAGGTGAATCAAACAAATCTCAAGAAAAAGATAAATCCAGTGACACTCAGAGACATATTCTGAGCAAAGCGAATACAACTCAAAGGTAAAAACAACATGTCTGTCAGTCTGAATTTAAACGGAGCTAGAGATGAAAGAAAAAGAGCTTTGTTTTTCAGACTGTGTTCCCTTAAAAAAAGAAGAGGATCATGCAATGTTGGAAGCAGATGTCTCTATGGATGAACTTTATGCAGCTTTGCAAAGTATGCAGAGCAAAAAAAGCCCCAGGTTTAGATGGATTACCGGTCTTTTGTCTGTTCTGAACAATAGTTTATTAAACAAACATTTGCCTTTAAGTTGTAGAAGGGCTGTACTTGCACTGCTGCCAAAAAAGGTGACTTGCAACTTATAAAAAACTGGAGGCCAGTGTCTTTACTTTGTACTGATTATAAACTACTTTCCAAAGTACTGACAAGCAGACTTACTAAAGTCATGGATCAAATTATTGGCCCTGATCAGACTTACTGTGTTCCTGGCAGGTTGATTTCTGATAATATTGTGCTTATTCGGGATCTTTTAGAAGTTGCTAAGCTTTTTGATCTCAAAATTGGATTGGTCTCGATTGATCAAGAGAAAGCATTTGACCGAGTTGAGGATAAATATTTATGGGACACAATGGTTGCTTTTGGTTTTACTTCTGGTTTTATCAACAAAATAAAAACGCTGTATTGTAATGTTCAGAGTGTTTTAAAAATCAATGGCATTTTGAGTGCTCCCTTTCAGGTCCAGCGAGGAATTAGACAGGGTTATCCCCTGTCTGGAATGCTCAGAGGTGGGTAGTAACGAATTACATTTACTTCGTTACATTTACTTGAGTAATTTTTTGGGGTAACTAGTACTTTTAGAGTATATTTAAAGATAGGTACTTTTACTTTTACTCAAGTACATTTTTAGTGAAAAAACTTTACTTTTACTTCGCTACATTTGATGGCGTTCCTCCGTTACTGACAAAATTGTAATAAATATTAGACGTTGGAGAGGCTGCTTCGCGAGAGTCTGCTACGCATCTCCGCGTAAGTTCAGCGCGCGTTTAGAAAGATGATGGCTGAAGCAGAGGATGATGTGTGTGAGCTATCGGGGGCAGATCACCCGTGGCCTCAAATCAACTCTATTTTTTCACTTCAAGATGTGAGAAAGAACAGTTTCATAATGCGATGCATTCTTTCGCTTAACCGTTCCGTTTCGTGCCGATCCGGGCCAGTCAGCACGGATACGGTTTCATTTTCCACTGTGGTGCTGATAACGGAACTCTTTGGAATGTAAATACAAATGCGTTAGTCGTTGCCTTGGTAACGCAATTGTAATATAAACAGAGATATGATCAGATATTTCTGTTTTTGGGACTTTGTTAAATAACAGAAAAAAGGACACAACTATAAACAACGCAAAAAATAAAATAAATAAACAGAAGGCGACGACAGGTATAACGTTACCAACAAATGCTGAGGGGATTATGCATGCCAATGGAGACGGACACAGAAGCTAAAACCTTTTTTAAAAACTAACACATTTATTGACAGTATTAATGCATGAGCTATGAACGCAGCGTAACAGCTGTTTACTTGGCTGATTGATCATACAGCGCGCTTTCGCTTAGCACACACATTCTAGCACGATAGTGGAAAAGCGGCTAATATGATGATGCCTATTTGAACCCTATTAATGGTAATTTGGTAACTATGGGCACTTTGACCCTATAGTACCATATTTCACACACTGTCCGAATGTTTTTCCTCATATGCGCGCTTGTGCAAGCAATGACAAATATCTTGTGAACCTTACAAACAACACACCTTCGTAAAAAAACGTTCATTCTAAACGTCTGCATGTTTTCATATCCATTTTCCAAAAATCTAAATAAATTGAAGTGCATACTGTGACGTTATACACAAATTCGTACACTAATGTGCCCATCACAGGACTGAGAGAGGCTACTTTACTTCAGCCTATGTTTAATATAAACAAAACAAAGCGACTTTCAAGGAGAGGTGTGTGGAAGCTTTCCAAATAGTTTGAAATTCAAGGTTTTCGCTTCATATCAATCAGATCAGAAGTAACTAGTAACTAGCTACTTGAGTAGTTTTTCCATCGGATACTTTTTTACTCTTACTCAAGTAACTATTGGGATTGTTACTTTTACTCTTACTTGAGTAAATATTTCCATAAGTACTTTTACTTTTACTTGAGTACAAATTTTGGGTACTCTACCCACCTCTGGGAATGCTTTATTCTCTGGCTTTTGAACCTCTATTACAGAAACTCAGATCTGTTTTACAAGGTGTAGTTTTACCAGGTTCTAACATACCGTTAAAGTTATCTGCATATGCAGGCGATTTGGTCATCATAGTTGATAACCAGAAGATATTGATATGCTAATAGATATTATAGATCAATGTAGCATGATTATTTCAGCCAGAGTAAACTGGAGTAAAAGTGAGGCTTTCAGTCTAGGAGGAGTGCTTAAAAAGAGGCTTATGTTGCCGGCAGGTTTAATTTGGAAAACGGATGGGGGTATAAAGTAGGTGTGTTTTTGGGTGAGGAGCCTTTTGTCCTTAAAAACTGGGAAAATGTTCTTGAGAGGGTGAAGGGTTGTATTTCCAGATGGAAGTGGATTTTACTTAAGATGTCTTATAGAGGTCGGGTTTTGATTATTAATAATCTGATCTTATCTACTTTATGGCATCGTTTGTGGTGTGTCGATCCCTCTCTGGACTTGTTGCCAAAATCCAAACACTTCTTGTTGACTTTTTTTGGGATCGTTTGCATTGGACGCCGCAAAGTGTATTATTTTTGCCAAAAGATGAAGGAGGACAAGGTTTAATTCATCTGAACAGCAGAGGGGCAACTTGTCGCTTTCAGTTTCTGCAAAGGTTTCTGTATGGTCCCACAGATTTGGTGTGGAGACCACTGGCATGTGCTTTTCTGAAGAATCTGGGTGGATTTGGATTGGACAGAGCCTTGTTTTTAATGGAGTCAACACAGCTCAACACTTTGGGACTACCAAGCTTTTATTGTGGACTATTTTTACAGTGTGGAGTCTGTTCATAAAGGAGAAGCCAGATCCTCACAGCTCACTGTACTGGCTTTTTCAGGAGCCGGTTGTGCACGGACCCTGTCTGAATGCGGCCTGTCGGATAGGCCCCAGGCTACAGGGAAAACTTTGCAGGGCTAACATAGTGACTCTGGGACATGTAATTCAGTACACAGGAGCAGAGATGGATAATGCTCATTTGTTTGCCTCCCACCTAAGTGTGACCTCTGTTCGGGTAACTGATTCTTTGCTCAAAAAGTGGAAAGGAACTTTAATGGTTTCTGAACAGTAATTACTGCACTCTTTCCGTGATGGTGTTTCTGAACCCTGTGTTGATGATTGTTTTCCTTTGGTGAACATTTTTCCAGATTTTAAGGACTGCAGTGGCCTTTTGTTAAAAATTGTTGATTCAAATGTATGTGCACATGACGCTGACAGAAAAGTAGTATATAGAATGCTGGTGAAGATGAATAAGTAAAAGCTGAATAAGAGAGCTGACACTCCACGGAGAGCCCGCTTGGCTTTAACTGACGATGCTGGACCTGAGTGGAGAGCACTTTACAAACCCCCATTGTTAAAGAAAGTAGCAGATTTACAGTGGAGGGTCCTTCATTCAGCTGTGGCTGTTAATTCTTTTGTTTCAATTATGAACTCTGATGTTATTTATGATTGTCCTTTTTGTACTTTTTGTGAGACTGTGTTTCATTTCTTTATGGATTGTTGTCATCTCATGCCTTTGTTTTCAATGTTAGAGTGTCTTTTTATTTCCTTTGGTATAGTTTTTTCCAAGCAGTTGTTTATTTTGGGGTATAGATACTCCCAGAAAAAGAGGGAACAATGCCAATTGTTCAGTTTTATTTTGGGAAGAGTTAAGATACATGAGTAAACGAAACAAGATAGAAGGTTCCTTGGATGACGATGTTGTGTGTATTTTTGTTAAAATGTTAAAAGCATGTATAAAAATTTATTTTAATTATTATAGATTGGTGAGTGATCTAGTATTTGTATATAATTAAGTATTTGTAAATTTCAAAAGAATTCTCTCTCTCTCTCTCTCTCTCTCTCTCTCTCGTTTTATTTTACTATTTTTCTTTTTTTCTTTTTCCACCTGGTTCATATTACTCAGACAGGGGCATCATGCCTGATGAAAGATTTTTGCACCAAAAACAGCAGAATGATATTTTTATATTTGATAAAATTACACCAGCATGGGCAACTCAGCAATTATCACACATTAACAAAACCGCACTAAAAAAGGAAGTGGGCTAATCATAACACAAAAGTGCTTGCACAGGTCTTGTAGGATTGAGGTAGAATACAATGAGACTTAAACACACAGTATGAACAGTGCAGTAACCACCAGTCTCGATTTTAATACCCTAAAAAAATGAAGACCACTGTCGAGTTTAAATAGTAGTTTATTACGTTACTTTACGTTATTTTAAAAATAAAACAAAGTAAACATACAGGGGAAAATGAGTAATGTGAAAGCAGCCTTGTGGATTTACAATGCATTACATTTCAAGCTGCAAGCAGAACAATAACATTACTATTTAAACATTAGTAGCTAATCTTTCACTGACACACACTGGGAGAGAAAGACCTTGAGTCTGGCCTAACAATCTTTAACCCAGTTGTGGAAGAGGAACAAACTTGAGCTGAGGAAAATAATAATAATACAAAAAGAACATCGGTTACAATCTTGTACCATTTGCATCTGCTGGTAGATGTTGTAACTACACACTCTGACTGCAATTGACCCTTCGCAAAGTGTCATAATAATGCTGAAATCTGCCGTTTTTGTCTGACAAATAGAGCAGACAGGAGAGTACAGATTAACTTCGGTCGACTTAAACTTGAGAAATTGGGTGTACTGACATCTTTCCGTGGTTAGAATAAAATATGTTCTGATGTACACTTGTGATAGCACACATACATCAAAGAGACGTCTATTCAGCTGTCTGCTTTTAATCTGCAAGACACATTTTTAAAGTGTTTGCTCATTTGCAATAAGTCGTTTCATATCAGATGTCAAATAGACGTTTATTAGATGTCTTTAGGATATTTAGGATTTAGAATGTATGTAAAACTGACATCTTGAAGACGTCTGTCAGATGTTTGTACACAGCAGATGCTTTCCAGATCAAACGATCTTTAACAGACGATCAGTTTGCATGCCGCTTGTACTGAGGTGCTACATCAGTCTCTCACGACATATTAAAGGGCCACAAAACAGCATTGTTTAATTCAAAATTAAATATGTTGTGATGTCCATTCATGTTCATGTTAAGCTTTAAGTAAGTAAAAAACAATTGGTTCATGTGTCGATTGAGCTAATAAGGCAATACAGTGATCTGTCAGGACACAAGAGCCACGAATTTACTGTTTGAATTTCTTAACAAATGACAACATTTAAAAGCTGAGACCTTGTTTCATACCAGAAGTAACCTGCTCGGTAACCTTACTCGGCTTATGTGTAGTCTGAGGGGATTTATTTGTCAGACATAGCAACAGAAAAGGTTTTTTTTTCAGTAGGTTCTGGCTGCAGGCATGCATACTTTGAAATCCTTTTGTATTAGTATGTCTTCTCGTGTACAGCTGGAGCAATGATGTGAACAATAGTTTCATCAACAGCTCCAATAATACCAAGAAAGGAAAGGAAAGGAAAGGAAAGGAAAGGAAAGGAAAGGAAAGGAAAGGAAAGGAAAGGAAAGGACGTGTGGCCAAGTGTGGTGACCCATACTCGGAATTTGTGCTCTGCATTTAACCCATCCAAGTGCACACACACAGTAGTGAGAAGTGATCAAGCACGCACACACACAACCTGAACACACACCCGGAGCAGTGGGCAGCCATATTGCTATCGCTGCAGCGCCTGGGGAGCAGTTGGGAGATCTGTGCCTTGCTCAAGGGACTCACATCAGTCGTGGTATTGAGGGTGGAGAGAGTGCTGGATATCCACCACCTTCAATCCCTGCCGGACCTGGGACTCGAACCCGCAACCTTTCGGTTACAAGCCAGACTCCCTAAACATTAGGCCACGGCTGCCCCTTATACTCATAAAGTGGCTTGTTTCACAGCATGGTTTGACGTTTCGTTGGAAGGTCAATGAACTGCCATATAGTAGTGGCTTAGAGTGATGTCCAGACTGGGAAATTTGACATCTTCAACCTTAATTAAAAAAAACAAAACAAAAAAAAAAGTTAAAGATTTTGTAAACATACTGCATATTTGCTTAGAGTCAATTTTATTTGTGATAATAACAATGACACATGCCAAATTGTGCGGTCATAATTTTTGGCCATGCTGTCATACAAAAAATTATGAAGACATGTAAAAACAAGAGAAGAACAACAAAATATTAATAACGGATTTTGTTGTTCTCAGTGTGACAGTGTTGCCACTTTAGGCATTTTGTCACTAGATTTAGTGAGTTCCTCACACCTTTTGAGATTTTTTTCAAAAGCCTAGCAACAAAATCTATTTCTTGGAGAAATCATATCTAGATTCAGAGACTCTTCCACTAATCTATATTTCTATTTATATAGATCAGTGAACTCGCCATTATGATGTCATCTAGCAACATTTAACGACTAGCTTAGCTACTTTCATTTAAAAGCAGTTGTCAACTCCAGTAAGTGTTTTTTTTTTTTCTTTTTTTTTTCCCCCTCGTATTTTGATGGTTTAAGTGAAATGTGAGATCATTAAAACCCTCCACACATCACTTTTGGCCACTGTTGTGTTTGGTGGGGTTAGTGCCACAATATTTAACACCTTACTTACTGTGTCATCAGCAGTGCATTGATGCATTTTTTCAATTTTCCAGCCCAAAAATGAATTTGTAGAGTGAATAAAGTTAAGTTTTTGATCAGTCTTGATCAGTTACAAAAAAAAAAAAAAGTATCTTCACGATCAAGTTCGTATCATTTTATCAATTCCATATCATCATATAACTCCAATACACTTCATTGCAAAGTGTGTTTTTTAGGAACCTTTATGAATCACTTTTATTCTTAAGTCTAATGGCGTCATTCTTAGAATTTTGATGCACTTAAGACTACAATTTTACTCTGAGCAGCTTTATACATACGGCCCCTGGAGTCTGACATGGCAACTGCAGCAACAAATATGAAGAACAGGAAGATATGATCTAAAATAGAAATTAAGCACTTCCATTTAAAGGTGACACAACTGATTCGAAAAAGAAATGACAGCAAGCTCTATTTGAAGCAAGCATTTGTGTGCATTTAGTTTAGATGTCAGTGTGTGAATGTTACCAAAGACACGTTACAGTCAAATAAAATACTGAATTCAGCAAAAACAGTCAAACTAGACCTGTCTCTCTGATTTGACTGTTTAAGATTTCAGTGTTTTATTCAATCCTAAAGCAGTCGTGCGAGGGCATCAACTGTGAGATTTATAAAAAACAGAACAAGAATAAACTCTCCGTCTACAAACTAAAAATATATACACTAAATGATCACTCTCACATACAAGCTGCTTGTCATTCCAACAGTTTGAAACACGTCTAAAGAAAACTGACCGCAGCAGTTTTTAGTTTGACTCAGATGTCAAGCTGACAATGCCACAATGTGAGATGCCAGACAGTATTAAAGGGATAGCTCACCCAAAAAATGAAAATGTTATCATCATTTATTCACCCTCATGTTGTTCCAAACATGCATGAAGTTCTTTCTTCTGTTAAGGATAAGAAAGGATATTGTTAAAAAGCCCAATAGTTGCTGGTAGCCATTGACTCCCATAGTATGGAGAAAATACTATGGAAGTCAATGGCTACCAGCAACTGTTAGGTTGTTACAAAATCTTTTGAAATTGTTGTGTTAAATGTTAGAACGAAAAAATGTTTACTATTATTAATTCTTAAAAAGAGCCAAACAAACAATTATATAACCACATGTCATTCAGAAACAGCATTTGTAAATGCGTGTGTTTTTTGGCTAAACGTCATTTTTCGATACACAAGTACAGCTGATTTCAGGCTTTGCAGACCATCAGAGGCCTTAATCGGTGTAAAATCTCTTTGTTCATCAGATGTATTTGGTGAGTCAGTTTAAAAACTAATGTTAATGAAGTACGTGAAGCTGATGACATTTGGATCTGAAAAGTTTCCAATAGCTAAAATGAAGAAACAACCGCAAAACTTCTCCACATTTGATGGTCCTGACAGGAGATTTAGAGACAGACTGAAACTGGACAATCAAAACTGGATTTCTGACCATCACAAACATCACAAGTCAACATGCTGGACTCTATAAAGTAGAGATTGCTGGATTTAAACTGTCAACAAAAACCTTCAATGTTTCAGTCTATGGTGAGTAGAGATCATTTGTGACCTTCAATGTTACAAAATCTGTCAACTGTGGTAGCTTTTACTGAAACCAGAATATTCATCTAATTATTAAAGTGTTTTTGTCATTTGTAGTTTGAAAACAAAACAAACAAACAAACAAACAAAACAAAACAAAACAAAAAAAACAGAAACACTTATTAAACGCTTATCCCCCGTGACTTTCTGTTTTCCACCACCTGTTGTGTTTCCCGGAAGAAAGTTTATCTTCATTGCGGGTAGAGTGGATACAGCTCAGACTGAAAACTAACAATGAAATTAATTTTTCTACCTATTAGAATGGGCTTTATTAATGTTCATCTACCTCAACCCTAAACTTGGCCCTTACTATAATACAAAAACAGTATTATTGTTGTACAGATTGTGACAAAAATAACGTTAGATTGATGTGCGTATGCCAAGTAGCCAGAGCTGTCTCCATTCTAGCCTTAACCAAGTTAAAATGGTAGACTTCTGCGTTTGAAGTGGTCTGGGAGACTTGTTTAGAAATTTGTGCTTTAAGATGCTTGTCTGCTTTTTATTTAGCACCGAAAACAATTTGCTATGTTGTTACTTGAGATGTGAGGGATCGGTCGTACCTACGCATACCCTGCTTGAAAGAAAATAACACTCCCAAAGATGCTTATAACAACTAGACATGACAACACTGCACATGTGTGCTTGGTGGTGAAGCAATTTAGGAGCATATAATTAAAAACAGCATAGGAAAACCATTGAAAAGTAACACAGCGAAATGGAAAAAAACCTATTAGGCTTAGCTCAACAAAATAAACAAACATATGGATACAGGCTCATTTACAATATTGTTCACATGCGCAGTTGTACTCTGCAAATTGGACTATTATTTTGCAAGTAGTGCTCACTGCAGAGCTGAATAACGTCATGATAACAGCACTCCTTTTCTAGACGTAATGGGTGGAGCTTGATCGTCCAGCTCCACCTTTAACTCCACCCACTGGCTCTGCAGTTAGCAGTCTCTTTTATTTTTGTGGTGTTTATATTCAGTTATTTATTGTTACGGTTACTATTACTGAGCTAAAATGTTAAAAATCCTAAAACCATGATCAGTCAAAAAAAAAAAAAAAGTTTTGCAGATACTTTAATGAGGACTTATAAAGTTAATATTCATTCTAAGTGAATTTGAAGTTTATGTTTATAAACGTATATTTTTATCTGATATATACGTTATATATATTTTAATATGTACTTTATATTTTAACTGTCTCATCAGCAGGATCTAATTTAATTTTTTTCAGGTTTCCTTGCAGAAATCAAAGAAGCCTATGTATGCAGACTTCATCCAGACCCCTGACTCACACGTCTTAGATCACATTTATTCTCTGCAAGGATGTTTTTCGTCTCTGTTTTGTTGTAGCTCTTGTGTTACATTGATTTTTTTTCTTTCTTTTTTTTTTATATTACTTTATTTATTTTTTAATATACTCTCAAAATTGATATTGTAATAGCACATGGAAATTAGCTTTAGGGCCTATTAAAATTGATCTCACCCTTCAACATGTTCTGCCTCTATCGCAGTCTACTCCTCGTTAAATAAATATAAAATTGCATATCAATTGCACTGTGTTATAACAATAATAAAAACAAACTCAGTTAAACAAAATACTTTGTGTTACCCTTAAAAGATTCTTTTAACATGCTATAGGCCTTGAAACTAGCGGTTTTGTCCTGCTCATGCAGGTAAGTAGGACAATTTTTACATATTTACACCTTTCTACTGGCATAAGTTTTATTTATAGTATGAATCGATGCCATCTGGTGGGTTTTGATTAACATCCAAAACACTTTGACTATCATTCATACACTAAAACAATCAGATACAATATTTTCTCAAATATTTATTACAGACTGATAAACTGAACATTCACTTCAAAGTATGAGGTTGGTGCTTTCAACTGATTTCCTACTGAACTGTGTGGAAGAAAAAATAATTTTACTTATGTGCTTATGGAATATTATGTAAGTGTCTGCTTTATTTAAACCTGCTGTGAGGATGACGTGAGAGAAGGATATCTTGGGAGTATGACGTAGCAGAATGAATTTATCTGACTATTACTATGTGTGGAAAGTTAAAGGTTAGGAAATGTAACCTTGAAGGCTGAGGAAGAGATATAAATTGGAGTGAGCCCTTGGTCGCACTCTGCTGCAAACTGTGTTTTTTTTTTGACTGTTTGACTTTCTTTGCAAAGAATAAACTTATAAAAGATATTTGACTGAGTTTGTCTCTTACTCTGGTGAGAGTGGGTTTTATTTTGCCAATTTGGTGTCAGAAGTTGGGATTCCTTGGATGTGCCTTCTGGACCCGAGAGCAGACGGTGACCATACATCCTGGTCTTAGAGGTCACATCACTACCCCGACTAGATTGAGGGAGGAGGGGCCGCCCGCCCGGGCCCAGGAGGGACACCACTGCAATCAGTAAACGAACCCAGGTGGCATCAGAACTCTCCGGTAAGAGACAGATTAAAACAATCAAAAAGAATTTGATTCTGAAATTAGAATTTGGTTTTAAAATTAGAATTGGTATTAACAAAAAAAGGGGACAAACCATAGTGGCTGGTCCGATTCTGTGGGCAACGTGATTAGAGATAATTTCGGAAGGAAATTAGAATCACAGGAATACAGCACAGCCAATCTGTTCTGAAGAAAAGAAAATTGTGTGCGGAAAGCAAGCGTGGTTAAAACATTTCAAAAAGAAATTGAAATCAGAGTGATTGGGACATTTCAAGAAACTGAGATCACGTGAGCATGTACGACACAAAAAGTACATTTCAAAAGAATTAAAAAGCTGTGCTGGTAATTAATCGGGGTGAGAGGCACTCCATCTGGCCGACTCTGGGTTAGTCAGATCTGTTGGAGACGTCCGAAAGAGAACGTAGGCGCTGACAAGGGGACCCACAGAGAGAGGGAGCCATTATGGGGAAATCCCAGAGCAAGCTCACCAATTATGATACACCATTATTGATAAAATGGAATAATCACATGGCCAAAAATGCATGCAAGATATGGAGAAGTTGGATAAATATCATGATTTTCCGGAAGAAGATACACTGAGTGTTACAAGATTGAGGGTAGTAAAGGAGTCAGTTGAGGAAGGAAACAGAAGGCGGAAAGAGTGTTTTGTGAAGCATATCTGTGAGAAACGTGAACAGACAGTGGATTGTTGGATGAAGGAGGTGGATAAGAGAGAAAGGGGGGTGATGCAGAAAACTGGCACATAGAGATGATTCTCCAGTGCATACTCCAGTTTTTTTCTATGAAAAAGATAAGGGTTAAAGGCCAACCAACAGAATGGTGTTTTGTTCAGGATTTACAAGCAGACAAAGGGCTCCCTTGGTGTCAAACCCATTCTTCTGCCCCAAGCTTGCGTTTCTAAGCAGTGCTTCGGAAGCGAGCTAAACAAAGCCCCCCAGTAAAGGTCGTAGGCAGTTCGCGTTTTATACTCTCTTTACTGTAGACCAACTTGTGAAACTGTAACATAAAGTAACAAAAATAATGTAAAGATATTTTGTCTAACAGAGGCACTGTTACTTCACACAGCATTATATTCAAAATCACTGCATAACAGGTTCACTCCATAACACGTTCAAGAGTGGCCACTAGGTATTTAACGACAAACTATAATATAAGGCCAGAATACCCATACACGATTTTGTCTCAGATTCCGCAAGATGTAACATTTTTTTCAGTGGTAGACCAATGCATTTTTTAGCGTGCCACTCGATAAAGAGAGCGACTTCTGGTTTGCATTTGAATTCAAAGGCTACAAATTCGCGTAATTGGCGCAGGGATATTGTGATAGTCCCACGATCTATAATAAAGCCTCGAACTTTCGATTCTGACATCTGGAACTGTTCTGCTTCAATATGAGGATGACCTTTTGTTGTGTTGTAGAGATGAATACACATGTGGCTGACACCATCTCTTTCCTAAAGCATCTGGCTCAGGAGGGCCAGAAAGTCAGCCTGTCAAAACTACAGTTTGTAAAAAAACAACAACAAAAAAAAAAAAACAAACAAGTAACATTTTTAAGTCATGTCATAACACCCATCAGTAAGTCCCTATCTGACAAAAGAGTACAGGCCACAAAAGATGTACCAAAGCCAATCACAAAAAAAAAAAACAAATGTTGTCATTTTTAGGAATGTGTTCATACTGCAGGACATTTATTCCTAGTGATGTGATTCTTGAGCAGCCTCTGAGAGCCCTAACAACAGGGAAGGGGTTGAAGTCATGTGAGAAGATTGAGTGGACAGAGAAGGCGGCTGAAGCTTTTGTGAGCATGAAAGGTCAACTGTCTCTGGCCAACCAAGCCTTTTGTTCAGATGGTGGATGATAAAAATGGGTTTATGACTTCTGTTCTCTTGCAGCATCATGGAGACAGACTGCGACCTGTGGCCTATTTTCTGCCACACTGTCTGAGTGCGGTGGCGTCTGCTGAGAAGGCCGTGATGGCATCTAGAGAATTTGTAGAGTACTCTGACCTGACATTGATGGTGCCACATGCGGTGTCCATGATTCTGCAAGAACAAAAAAAATTGCACTTATCGATGGCTTGTTGGTTACGATACCACAATATCTTACTCGATATGCTGAACATAACTGTTAAACTTTGCACAATCCTGAATCCTTCCACCCTCTTTGTGATGGAGGAGGATGGGGACGAGCATCACTGTTGTTTGACTGCGCTCGATCAAGTGTTTACGCCACGTCCAGATCTTTTGGACACACCACTTGAAAACTCTGAAAATGTCCTTTTTGTGGATTGTTCAGTGTTCTGAGATCCACAAACAGGCCAAAATAAAGAGGGCTATGCTGTAACGACAGAATTTGAAATAGTGACCTCTGTCTCACTGCTATTAAACTATTCAGCACAAGCAGCAGAGCTTGTGGCTTTAACAGAGGTGTGCAAACTCATGACAGACAAATGCATCACCATTTACACTGACTCGCGTTACGCTTTTGGACTTTCGCATGATTTTGGAGCACTGTGGAAACACAGAAAACTTGAATTCAGATGGGCACCCAATACTCCATGCTCCTCTTGTGGCAGCTTTACTAGAAGCCATTTTGCTGTCTGATAGCCATTTGCACACACAGCACACACAAATAACAAAAGAATCTGTATCCACAGGAAACGCCAGAGCAGAAGCAGCAGCAAAGGCCATGGTGGCTAAACAGCCACAAGAAACAGAGTGTACCATGTAATCTGAAAATAACTTTGATGTTTCTTTTTCCTTACAAAGCATGCAGACTTTTGCTTTAGGAGCAGAGAAAGATCAATGGAAACAATCCAGATGTACACTGGTTTTGACACTTCTTTGCTCATTATGCTAAGACGATGCCATGCATCGAAAGGGGGAATGGCAGTACAGATGAAAGAGTTGTGGTTTGCAAAAAAAAATGTGTAAAAGATGTGTCATTTGTAACACCCACAATGTGGCAAAAGGGGAGAAAAATCAGTTCGGAACAGAACCCATTTTGTAAATGTGGCAATAAAACAAGTGGGTTAGTTTTTAGATCTTTCAGCTCAGGTGGAGCGGTTGAATGATAAAATGATATAAGAAAAAACTAACTGGCTAAATGTTGTGAGGAAACAGGACTGATATGGGTTAAGGTGCTCCCAGTTGTTCTCATGTAGATGAGAATGAGAAAGAGATCCAGGGTAAACCTAAGCCCATTTAAAATCCTCTTTGGTAGACCACCATTTATGGGAATGGAAGGGGGAAACAACAGCTGCCATCAACAGAATTGTGTGAGCATGGCATGTTGAGTTACTGCAAAGAAATGTCTTCTCTGTTGTCTAATGTCTGTGTGCAGGTGAAAGCCACCCAGGGGAAGGTTGCTGACACCCCCTTGCACAACATCAAACCTGCTGATTCATGGTGGTATAAGACCTGAGGAGAAAGAGCTGGAAAGCAAAAAGGTGGCTAGGGCCATTCAAGGTGCTTCTTATTATGCACTCAGCTGTGAAGGTAGCTGAAAGGGCCACGGGTATTCATGCCAGCCACTGCAGAAAAGCCCCTTCGCACGCCAGAAGGAGAAGCAGAGGCAGATTTTGAGGCACATGCCAACAAATGCCAGAGTTCAGTTAAAAAACACAAAGTGCTTTTACTCACATGAGAATGGCCATGAAAGAGCCTAAACAAGCAAACAATTAATGGTTTGAATGGTTAGCAATTTGGTGGGGAGGATGGGGATACTGGCTGTGTAATACTGTGTTACTTGTTTTGGCAGCATGATTGTTGGTGTTACTGGGTCTACCATGCATTTTCCAGATTGTATCCAGCTCAGTACAGAGACTGGTGAAAACCAGTGTTTCCCATCAAATGGTTAAATTGGATGTGTATCCTGGCAACATGGTTTTGAACATGTGTAAAAAGTGTTTGTTCCCCAGGTAGCCCCGATTTTAATAGAATGGATAACTGGAATAATCAAATTAATAATTTGTTAATCAGGCTGTTGCTTGCTGTTGCTTAAATTTTAATAGTTCATTTTTAAAAATTCTATTATAATGTTAAACCAATTTAATACAGTTTTAGATTAATTTAAATTAATTAACATAGTAGATTGTTAATCATGTGTAGAGATAGAACATTTTTCCTGAAATTGGAATATACATTTTCTTATTTCTGTACATGTCATTTTTTTTCAGAATGTTTTTTAAACATTGGTGAAATTGTGTTTTGCATGCATAAAGTATGGTGAGTATAGGATTTTTAGGCCTAACACGTATGTTCCAGATTACAGATTACAGGCTACATTTGATTCGTTTATACACTGTTGTAAAATAAACCAACATTTACTGACGGCATGATATTGACCTGATTACTAGCAAAGCCAATGAAACTGACCTGGTCTGCATCGTTGCGCTTTTTCTATCGTTAACACCGTTACAAAATTATGTGACTGTGGTGGGCGCTGTCGTTGCAATATCCTAATCCTATTAGTCACTACAGCACCTTAACACATAGCCTATGGTCACAAAATTTAGAGAGAAAGTCTTACCGTGGTCGAGTAAAACAAGATCCCTGCAAGCGAAGTAAAGGAAGGCTTGATTTTGACAACTTTTCCCCTCAGAAAATGAAGAGATTCTGATTTTAAAAAGCGTTCTGTTCTTCTGCTTTAACAGCGACCCAGTTTTAGCTATAGTGAAAGAAAAACGTCCCTACAAAAGCCAGGGCAATCAAGCACGATGTGATCCAAATAAAATAATTAAAAAAAAAAACAACACTCTACCGTGGAAGTAAACGGGGTCATATGAGATGTCCCTCTAGCAGGGAGAGTACTATGTTTGTGCGAAGTGGAATTCAATCCGCACTGAATGCACGTAATAAATCTGCTGCCCTAGATCCATTCCGGGTTTTCTATTTCTCGCTCGCACCTCAGCACCTCGACTCTCATTGACGGTCATATCGTTTTGCATTCCAGTCTGATGTGCAGAAACTCGTCGATGGAGTTTGTTTTGTACTTGGTAGTGTTTTGCAACTTGTTGTCTGTGTCACAGAAAAGACAAGAGAACAAGAGGAAACAAGTGCTTCATAATTAGCCTAATGTTGAATTAACGTGATCACGATTTCTGCCCATCACTAATAGACATCTGAAGTACTGGTGTGCTAGCAAGGTAAACAAATCGATAAATGTACTGGTGTTTACTTACATTAAACACGACTGTGAATGATAGATCAACACAAGGTTTTTGAGATTGTTAATACCTAGCTTAGCTCTGTAAATGCTTTATGCTTCAAAGCAGCATTAAATAACAGAGTGGACTAATTACAACACGCACGTGTCTTGTGGGATTGATGTATAATAGAAAGAGGCTTAAACACACAGTATAAACAGTGCAGTACAGTAACCACCAGTCTTGATTTTAATACTCTAAAAAAAATGAAAACAACTGTTGAGTTTAAATGCTAGTTTATTTTAGAAATAAAACAAGGTAAACATACGGGGGAAATGAGTAACGTGATATCAGTCTTGTGGAATTACAATGCATTACATTTCCAGCTGCAAGCAGAACAATAACATTACTATTTAAACAGTAGTAGCTAATCTTTCACTGACACACACTGAAAAATCTTGTGAATTTGCACTCTATTGCTAGTCCAGATCGCGGTAAAGGCTACATTTTGTCCGGTCAGAACAATGATGTCTGACTCAGCTAATCCAAATTGATTTTATTGAATGTGCATAGATGTGTGGTTCTGAAAAAATAAACTACAAACTTAAGTATGGATATACATATATACAAAACACAATCCAACGTTAATAAAACTTATTTGAAATGACTGTTCAATGGAGATAAATACAAACAATATCACAATCAATAAACTAATGAGTATAAATGAATGCCCAGTACAAACGAACACAAAGTATGTGTGTGTGTGTTAAACTCTGCATGAACTCTTCGGGAGAACATCTCTGCTGTGCACGTGTTGCCACTGAAGATGTAAACAACTAGAGCGCATGCGCACTACCTGAGACGCGGCTGTGCATCCTTGTTTAAAGAGACTAAATATACATAAACTCAGCGTAAATTACATAAATAATACTAATTATCAGTGGTATCATAACAGTGGAGTACAATCATGTAAACAATACTGAACTGTAAACTTGTATACAGGCGGAATAGCGTTTATCTATACAATCGCTGAGAATGCTCAATAATTATATGGTTACTCACGGTGTGATGCACGCACAGGCACAATCGCTGAAAACTCCTCCGATTTGGATTATTAGCTTTACTTTAAACTACAAACTATCTACAATATGTAACCGATCTACTTTTCCCAGTATCATCCACCTGCTCTCTTCTCAGTCACTTCGCGAACTCGGTTAAGGCCAGAAGGGATACAGCTCCGGCTACTGAGCATGCGCACATCAATCGAACGTTATTTTTGCCACACTGTACAACAATAATACGCTTTTTGTATTATAGCAAAGGTTAAGTTTAGGGTTGGGGTAGGTGTAGACGTTTAAATAAATAAATAAATAAATAGAACCATTCATTTAATTGTTAGTTTCCGGTCTGAGATGTATCCCTTCTAGCCACAACCCGCGAACTCCGATGGAAAGTTCAGGAAGAGTCCATTTCGCACTGGATGACGGGGGGTGACTGGAAGAGTCCATGTTTTAAAGCGAAACACATTCTACACACGGTGGGAGAGACAGGTCTTAACAATCTTTAAGCCAGGTGTAGAAGAGGAATAACCTTGAGCTGAGGGGGAAAAAAAAAAAAACATCAATTAAAATCTTCTTGCCCCATTTGCACCTGCTTGCAGATGTTGTAAGTACACACTCTGACTGCAATTTACCCTTCACAAAGAGCTTCATGACAGGCGATCTGACCATTTACAACACTGAATGCCATGTTGTCAGACAAATAAAGCACACAGTAGAGTATAGATTAACTTTGGTGGACTTAAACTTGATAAATTGGGTGTATCAACTTTCTGCAGTTGGAATAAAATACATTCTGATGTACATTCATCCCTGATAGCACACAAACATCACAGAGATGCAGGGCCAGCCCTGGGCAATTTGCTGCCCTAGGCAAGATTTTACCTGGTGCCCCTTGCCTCACAGACCATTCCACCAATAATCATTGTGTTCAAACATTCACACAGAAACTGCATTGCTAGATATTTCAAAAGTGCATCTGAAGAGAGAAATGGAGGAGTATGTGTGACTATTTGTTACATTTTCTTATAAAAAAATGATAGTGAAATGCTAACACTTACAATAATAATCATTTTTTTAACATTAGTGAATGTATTAACTAACTTGAACTAACATTAAACAATACATTTGTGACAGTATTTATTGTTTTTGTTAAAGTGAATTTAACATTTAGCATTTTGGCGCCCCTAGGGATCTGCATCATGTTTGTACACAGCGGATGCATTCCAGATCAAACAATCTTTAACAGACAATCTGTTCACGTGCCGTTTGTGCTCTTCACGGACGCCATTTGTTCTATTTGACCGTAAGTGCCCTGTGAAGTGGACATCACCAGATATTCCGCCATGATTCCAGTTTAAAACGAGTGTGTAGTCCTATGTTCCATTCAAAGGGCATTAAAATGTGTGAGACGTGAATTTAAATTGTATTTATTTACAGAGGTATATGAAGTCACATTTCACACGTTTCTAGTAAGTTTCGTCTGTGTATCTACTACACTTGCTGTGCTAAGTTTCTTTTCAGTTATTTTGAACAGACAGTAGTACAAATTATTTTTTTTCCCCACCTAGATGTAAAAATACTAAATATTATATCATGATAATATTATATTATATTATATTATATTATATTATATTATATTATATAGTAACGTTATACTCCTTTGTCATTGAGAGACACGATCAGAATAAGCACATGATCACTGTCTAGTTGGCTTTGTTTTCAAGTTCTTCTGCTGGCAGAACAAACAGCGTTGTGTTATTGCTGGCGCCCCCTTCTGGATTGAGGGTGAATTGCCTGTATTCATTGTAAGGCCTCATGCACCGAACCGAGATGTCCGTACCGTGACGGTTCAGTACAAATACATGTATCGTTACACCCTTAGTCATGACAGTTAGGGTATGTAAAAAAAAAGTCCCATTTCATGTTCTCCTTCAACTTCAAAATCGTCGCCCTATATTGCTGTTTTACCTTCTAAGGGTGTTTGACCTTCTTTGCATGTCCACTTGTAAAGATTGGGTCGGTACTTCTGCAGCAATGTAGCATGATTTTGAAATTATTTTTGAAGTTGAGGGAGAAAATACGATCAGTTTTTCGATAACTGTCTTGAGCCAGAATACACAAAGTTCAGGGAGAGCAAGACAAGATGAGCATTTGAGATTAAAAAAGTATTTAAATTGTATTTTTTAATGAAAATAACCGATCGTTTCACTAGATAAGACCCTTCTTCCTCAGCTGATATCGTTTACAACAGCATTTGGGATCGTTTGAAGCCGCATTTAAACTGTATTTTCGAAATTCAAACTCGGGGCACCATATCAGTCCATTAAATGGAGAAAAATCCTGAAATGTTTTCTTCAAAAAACATAATTTCTATACGACTGAAGAAAGACAGACATGAACATCTTGGATGACAAGGGGGTGAGTACATTATCTGTAAACTGTTGTTCTGAAAGTGGACTTCTCTTTTAAGGGCCAAAAACGGCATTTATTGTTTGAAATTCGAAATTAAATATGTTGTGATGTCCATTTATGTTTATTTTGTGCTTTAAGTAAATAAGAAAAGATGATCAGTTCATGTGTCGATTGATCTAATAAGGCAATACAGTGATCTGTCAGGACACAAGAGCCACAAAATGGCATTTATTGATTGAATTTCTTAAAAAAAAAAGACAACATTTAAAAGCTGAGAACTTGTTTCATACCAGAAGTAACCTGCTCGATCTTGTCTATCAGCATGTTCCCCATGTTAAGTTACCCCTTTGTTCCGTGATGTATTTTTCATTGCGTGAGAACATGGTGTGTAGTGTGAGCGGCATTATTTGTCAGACATAGCAACAGCAAAGGGTGGGTTTTTGCAAAGGGTAAATTTATTAATGTCATGGCTATAGCATATAAAATGTTACTATATATATATATATATATATATATATATTGATGATAGATAGATAGATAGATGCATGCACACACAAGAAAAAAAAAAAAAAAAAAAACATTCTGTTGATCTACTCCTTCCGTTATCTGGTGTCTGACATGGCAACTGCAGCAATACATACGAAGAACAGGAAGATATGATCTAAAATAGAAATGAAGCACTTAAAGGTGATACAAGTGATTCAAAGAAGAAATGACAGCAAGCTCTGTCTGGAGCAAGCATTTGTGTGCATAAGTTATTTATTCATTGTCATTATAGGCATTTATGTTTTTTTTTTTTTGTTTTTTTTTTTCAGCTTATTTATGAATGCTACTGTTGGATTTGCATGCCCTGACCAAGATTGTTTTTCTGTCATGAATTGCTAATAGCAGTACTAATAGCAGTATGTGTACTATTGGTGTACTATTTATTGTCTGCTGTAGTATTTAGTTTAGATGTTAGTCTGTGAATATTATCAAAGACACATTATAGTCAAATAAAATACTGATTTAATCAAAAACAATCAAACTAGACCTATGTCTCCAATTTGACTGTTTAAGAAGATTTCAATGTTTTATTCAACCCTAAAGCTGTCGTACGAGGCATCAGCTATGAGATTTATATAAAGCAGAACAGGAATAAACTCTTCTCATACAAACTAAATATATAACTAAACGTCACTCTCACCTACAAGCCTCTTGTCTTTCCAAAAGTTTACACCACACTTTTAAAGAAAAACGACCGCATGTGGTTTCAGGTTGACTCAGATGTTAAGCTGCCAGTGCCATGTGAAATGGCAGACAGTATTAAAGTGATAGCTCACCGAAAAAATGAACATTTTATCATCATTTACTCACATGCATGAAGTTCTTTCTTCTGTTAAAGATAAGAAAAGTTATTGTTAAAAATGTAAGTAAGCCAATAGTTGCTGGTAGCCATTGACTCCCATAGTATGGAGAAAATACTATGGAAGTCAATGGCTACCAGCAACTGTTGGGTTACTAACAGTCATCAAAATCTTTTGAAAATGTTGTGTTAAATGTTAGAACGAAAAAAATGTTTACTATTATTAAGTCTTAAAAAGAGCCAAACAAACAATTATATAACCACATGTCATTTGGAAACATCATTTGCATTTCTCCCACTATAGGAGGGTCAAACGCTGTTGTGGGAGGATTCACACAGCAGATCAACAGCTCAAGTGTTTTAGATCAGACTTGTACAACTGAAGAAAATGTTTTGTTTTTTTGTTTTGTTCTGTTTGTGCTGGTGGGATCTGATTGGTAAGTTGTAAATCCGTCTTTTTTTGGCTAAATGTCGTTTTTCGATTCCCATTTAGTTATAAACTACAGCTGTTTTCAGGCTTTGTAGACCACCAGAGACCCTAATCTGTGTAAAATCTGTTCATCAGGTGTGTTTGGTGAGTCAGTGTCAGTGATGGAGGGAGATTCTGTTACTTTAAAAACTAATGTTAATGAAGTACGTGAAGCTGACGACATACTGTGGAAATTTGGAGCTAAAATGTCTCCAATAGCTAAAATTAAGAAACAACCGAAAAACTTCTCCACATATGATGGTCCTGATGGGAGATTTAAAGACAGACTGAAACTGGACAATCAAACTGGATTTCTGACCATCACAAACATCACAACTGAACACGCGGGACACTATAAAGTAGAGTTTACTGGAGTGAAATCGTCATCAAAAACCTTCAATATTTCTGTCTATGGTGAGTAAAGATCATTTGTGATGACCTTCAAAGCCACAAATGGTGTCAACTAAGTTTAAGTGGTAGTTTTTAATGAAAGCAGAATATTTCTATAATTATTGAAGTGTTTTGTCATTTTGTAGTTTGAAAAAAAAAGCAGAAACACTTACTGGTCGTCAGCAGAATACTCCAAAAATAATATTGCTGACTAGATTGCTGACTAAGTTTTTGGTTCTCCTTTCATGTTGTCCAGCTCGTCTGCCTGTTCCTGTCCTCAGCAGTAACTCTTCACAATGTTCTTCATCATCATCATCATCATCACTGCAGAATTGTTCACTGCTGTGTTCAGTGGTGAATGTGAGTCGTGTGACTCTCTCCTGGTACAAAGGAAACAGTTTATTGTCCAGCATCAGTGTGTCTGATCTCAGCATCAGTCTCTCTCTACCTCTGGAGGTGGAATATCAGGATAACAACACCTACAGCTGTGTGATCAACAATCCCATCAGCAACCAGACCACACATCTGGACATCAGCAAACTCTGTCACACATGTGCAGGTATGATGATGTTAACAATGATTTACCCGTTATACAGTGTTTATGTTTCATAGTTTTTTTTTTTTTTTTTTTTTAAATAAACAGATAAACAGATTCACTCACATTACTAGCTAATTTTGTTGATTACAGAATTGTCCATTACAGATCAGGGTCTACCTTTATTGTACATTGTGCTGATTTCTGTCGCTGCTGCTGGATCTCTGTTGATTGTAGCTGCAGTCGTGATGTGCTGCTTCTGCTGGAAACATAGAAAAATAGGTCAGAAAAATGAGCAATTAATGCCTGTGTTGAAATATGTATCTCTTTTAAGGTATTAATTTTAATATAAGATTGAAAGCTTTGATGTTTTAACTTGACTGTGATTACTCTTAATGCAGTCGTGATCCATGAGACATATGAAATTTATTCAAAACGGCCTAAACGGAAAAAGGTAAGATCATTCATGACTGTGTTACAAGATGTTGTTGCAGTCAGTTAGTCTGACGGAAGCTTGACGATTAATGTTTTTGATTGCGGTAAACTTAGTTTGACGTTTTACATTCATTAGACATTTGGTTTCATACCAATTATAGTCTTTGTGCCCATTATGTTTTGAGCCCAAATAAACTTAGATAGACATAAATATATTCCCTTTACATTGCACAAGGCTAAATTTCAGGAAAAAAAATCATATATATAAATTAACCATATAAATGAATTAAACAGTTTAACTACATGACATAATACTATAAAACCAATACAAAAACGTTCAGAAAAACATCACTGTTATTGCACAATGCCTCGTTTTTGGAATTAGCCTTTTATGTGTTTTATAATAATTTTACAACTTTTAATGTGTGCAATAATATAAATAAATTAAACGACAACACCATTTAAGATAAAGTTATCAAACCAACTGTAAAATATTCAGAATATTAATCCCCTGTAATGCACAAGGCTTGTTTTTTTCTGATTATATATATATATGGTACTGAATCCATATTTTTTAATGTTTTATATACTGAACCCACTTAAATTCATTAAAGTCTGCAACCTTTTAAGATAAAGGCATCAAACCAACTGTAAAATATTCAAAGTATTATGCCCTATAATGCACGACTTGTTTTTTCTTCTTATGCCTTTTTTTTTTTTTAGATTTTTTTTTAGATACAGTACTGAATCCATATTTTTGAAATATTTTATGTACTGTACCTACTTAAATTTATTCAACTCTGCCACCGTTTGAAATAAAGACATCAAACCATCTGTAAAGTATTCAGAATATTATTCCCTGTAATGCAGCCTATAAAGGCATCAAACCAACTGTAAATTATGCAAAATATTATTCTTTATGATACATATGGCTAATTATCAGATTATGCCATTAGTATTTGTATATATTGAATGCATATGAAGAGTTGAAATAGAAAAGCCCTGAAGTACCATCAGAATTTTTCCTCTAAAATAAGCATTTGTATCACGCTCCCATGTTTAGCTACAGTACTTTAACTTGAATGGCAATCAATATTTTCTTTTCTTTGCTATTAAAATGGAAGAGGTGAATATAAATGTATAACAACACTGTCACTGGGGCGGTACCCTTAGGTACAAAAGTAGAAATACATTTCTGTACCTTATTTACCTTAAATGGTACAAATTAGTACCTTAAAGGTACATATTAATATGTCTGCATGAACCAGAAGATGCAACCATCTTGGCAGGGTTGTGTATTTGCACACCTCCTCTCAATATTACTCATAGCAGATTAACAGTTGGATGGAAGTTTTTTTATTTTTATTTTTTTTTTTATTTCCATCACATGCAAATACAAGGCAAAATGTACAAGGCAAATATAGAGCAATGTCTTACAGTTTAAAACATGTTAAACAGAATAATAACAACAACAAAACATAAAATGAACATAAATGTATATAAAAAGTATTAAAATAAATAAAAATAAAAATACCAGGACAAAACGTTCTATATAATATTAGGGCAGTTACAGTACATATATTTGAAAATATGTTGCTTTTTATTCTTATTTTATGATCTCATGTTTTAAAATAAATTTTAAGATCAGTGTTACAAAAGGCAATACTGTATATTATGATTTCCTTAGATTTTTTATTTATTTATTTATTTATTACTTATAAATATAAAACTTTTCTAAGATAATTAACAGATTAACAATATAATTTTGTTTTATCAGAAAAAGATGGGTTTTGAAAACAAAGTAAAATATCATGAGGTTCTTAATTAAGGGCTTTGTTTAACTTTTGTTATGTCTATTATATTACTATTTTCCTCTTATTTTGTACTGAACCCTTAAAAATCCATCAAACTACAACAACACCGTTTCTGCTAAAGGTATTAAACCAACTGCAGAATAATATATCTGTATATAATATATCTGTACATTTAATAATCAAGACAAATAAGTGATTAAGAGTTGGTAATTTACAGTTGGTTTGACTCCTTTATCAGTTATATCCAATATCAGTTTAATAATCAGAAAAACAAGATTTGTGCATCATGCAGAATAATATTCAGAGTAATTTACAGTTGGTTTGGTATCTTTAGCTCAAATGGTGTTCAAGTTTAATGGATTTAAATGGGTTCAGTACTGTATAAAAATGTATTTACAGAATTTTCTATTTGCTTTCATTCCTTTATCTCAAATGGTGCACAGTTAAATGAAATTAAGTCTGTAAAATATATTACAAATATTTTATATAGAAATAGAAATAGAAATATATATATATATATATATATGATTTCAGTATTATATATAAAATAAGGTATAATCAGAAAAAAAAAACAAGCCTTGTGCATTATAGGGAATAATATTCTGCATATATGGATATATGGATTTAATGAGTTTATATTATTGCACACATTAAAAGTTGTAAAATTATTATAAAACACATAAAAGGCTAATTCCAAAAATGAGGCGTTATAACAGGGGTGTTTTCTGAACATTTTAGTTAAATTGTTTAATTCATTTATTTATTTATTTATTTATTTATTATTTTTTCCTGAAATGTAGCCTTGTGCAGCGTAAAGGGCATATATTTGTGTCTATCTAAGTGTGTTTGGGCTCAAAACATAACAGGCACAAAAACTTTATAGCAATATAATATTTACAGCAATTAAGTTTTGTGTGTAATATGACAGTAAGTGCATTGATGTGGGTGGTCAGCATTGATCATATTACCTTCAGTAGGGACAGAGTCGAAAAACCATGCTTTTATGCAACTTACACTAATGTTTGCACATGTAAATACTAACAATACAGTATTTCCTCAAAGTAGGCTAATTTGTACAAAGCTAGATTTATTATCACGCAGAAAAGTGTTATAGTTTTCAGTGTATTATATTCACTTATTAGTTCATCCAAAAATAATACAAACAATAGACTTAATTTGCTCACAATACTCACGTCAGCCTCGCTCGCCATTAACTTTCATTTTCTCCCCGTTACTTTCTGTTTTCCACCACCTGTTGTGTTTCCCGGAAGAAAAGATGTTTATCTCCATCGCGGGTTAAACTGTAGACTTCCGTGTTTGCTGTGGTCTGGGAGACTTGATGAGAAATTTGTGCCCTAAGACGCTCGTCCGCTTGTTATTTAGTACCGAAAACTATTTGCTATGTTGTTACTTCATATGTGATTGATCGGTCGTACCTACGTGCAAATGCAGCTTAATATTGGAAGAAAATAAGACTCTCAAAGATGCGTGTTCACTGCAGAGCTGAATAACGTCATTATAACAGCACTCCTTCTCAGCTCCACCTCTAACTCCACCCACTGGCTCTGCAGTTAGCAGCCTCTTATTTTTGTGGTGTTTATATTCAGTTATTTATTGTTACGGTTACTACTAGAAAATATATAGGGTTGTCTTACAGATAAAAAATACACATCAAGTAAACGTCAGCAATCATTAAACAATAGAGCTAATATGATAAATAAAATGACTAAATAAATAAATAAATAAATATGTAATGGGGACAAAAAAAAACAGCTAAAATGTTAAAATCCTAAAACCATGACCAAAATGTTTTGCAGAAACTTACAGACTTATAAAGTTAATATTCATTCTGAGTGATTTTGAAGTTTATGTTTATACATTTATATTTTATCTGATATATACTTGATATATTTTAATGTGTACTTTACATTTTTAACTTTCTCATCAGCAGGATCCTAATTTAATTTTTTCATGTTTCCTTGCAGAAATCAAAGGAGCCTGTATATGGAAATATTGAAAAAATATAGTTAATCCGGACCCCTGATTCACACTCTTGTGTCACACTGATTTTTTTTTTGATATTGTGAATTCAAATTTATGTTATTTTATTAACTAACAACACATGGAAATTAACTTAAGGGTCTATTAAAATTGACCTCACAAATGTGTTCTGCCTCCATCGCTGTCAGCTCCTCGTTAAGTAAATATAAAATTAAATATCAATTGCATTGTATTATTACAATAACAAAAACAAACTGAGTTAATACTTTGTGTTACACTTTAAAGATTATTTTAACACACTAGGTCTTGAAACTAGTTGTTTTGTCCTGCTTGTGCAGTAAATAGGACAATTTTGACACGTATTTACTTCTTTCCACTGACATCATTTTTATTAATAGTATGAAGTGGCGCCATCTGGTGAGTTTTAAAACATTTTTACATTGACTATCATTCACAGACTAATACAATCAGATACATTTTCTCAAATATTTATTACAATATAGACTGATAAACTGAACATTCACTTCAAAGTATGAGGTGGGTGCTTTCAACTGATTTCCTACTGAACTGTGTGGAAGAAAAAATCATTTTACTTATCTTATGTGCTTATGGAATATTGTGTAAGTGTCTGCTTTATTTAAACCTGCTGTGAGGATGACGTGAGAGAAGGGTATCTTGGGAGTATGACGTAGCAGAATGCATTTATCTGACTCTTAGGTCTGTTGTTTAAATATGGCTGAAGGCAGTGTAACAGAGCTAGCTGTTGCTTATTCCTACTCTCCACTAGGGGGCCGCTTGAAGGTTAAAACCTCAAGTATTTAACCAGGTAGTAGAGTAGAAGTTGTTAGATTTGTTCGGAAGAGGGAAGCATGGTAGTGCCCTAGCTCCTCTGCAAATTTCATGTGGAGGCCTGATTGAGAAACTTTGTTTCCAGTTAAATCATGTAAGTTCTGCTCTTTTGTGCATTTGGTCTATTTGACCTTAGTGTTTTCTTTATTTTTTGATTTGCATAATTTAAAGTGTGGGCTTTCTAGTTAATGCTAGGTTTTTGTTCTATTGTAGATGGACTTTTTAAATATTACTTTGTATCTGGGTTTGAAACTGCATGAATAGCAAAGGCTCTACTGTCATGGATGTCAAGAAAACCCTTCTCAATGGATCGTTTGTGCTGCAGTTGCCTTGTGGATTATCGTGTGCCCTGAGTACAAGGTTTTGACTCTGTGGGCCTGTTTTTTTGGATTATCCGAAGAGCACTTTTTTTGGTTTTCTTTAGTCTCATCAATGAGACAGGAGTTTGGATATGAAACATTGACTGGTACAACTTTCATTGTGTTTGTGTTTTTTTTTCCCATACATACCCAAAGGGATTTGTCTGCATCTCCGAACTCTGAGGATTCATAATCATTCTTTTTGTTTTGTTTCTTTTTGTTGGTGTTTAATTCACATTCTGCAAACCATGTGTTTTGTATTTAGATGTGCAACACTGTACTGGGTTTTTCTATCATTGTTGTCAGAAACTTTATATCATTATAAAAGGGTTTAAAGAAAAACTTAATTTAAGTCTTTGTAGTTTGTGATAACACACAAGGAAACACACAAAGATCTTTTTAAGCAGGGTAGAATTGGTAGTTGGTGGGCCCCTCATCACTTTCACATATGTAGTTACTTGCCTCTATAGTGGGCAGTGGTTATAACAGCAAAGGCAGAGGAACAGTCAAACTGAATCGAATGAGTGAGTCGTTTACGCTGGAACCACTCCGATTGATTCAAACTTGTGACTTCAATCATTCAGTTCAAGTGATTCACTAGCAATAAATAAGAAGCAGTCCACACGCAAATGTGGTAATCTGGCATACACACACATTGAGACAGCCAGTCCTACCAGGGGCGGATCTAGAAAAATTTTTTTTAGGGTGGCATGGGGTCTGTGACGGGTGGCAACATCGAAGCAAGCCCTTGTACATACGTTTAGGGAATTTATAGTCTGACATACACAGCTGTGTTCACAAATATTGCATTACCATTAGGTAATCATCTATACTGTTTAAAATGAAAACTAGATAACATTTCAATATCCATCATGGCACCAAGTCAGTACACAACATAAAAAAGTTCAGCAGGTTATAAATACTTCTGAGCTTGTATCACCAAAGAAGACACACAGTTCTATTAAAATTACATCACTTAGATGGTATAAATCACATTTTAGTGCTTGAAAATGCTAATGTTAGAAAATGCAAAAATGTTTGAAATACAGAGATACAATAATATCAAAGCACTGAAACTGGATCAGTTTTGAAAACAATGTTTGATTTTTATGTTATTAACAGAGGTGGGAATGTCTGTAAATGTCACCCAGAATATCCTAGCAAGCAACTAGCAATACTTTAGCAAACATCTAGAACATCTGACCAAACTATTTATGTTTTTAAACAAGACTTTAATACGAGCCAGCATAAATTTGTCTTTCAAATTTATCAATCTAGTTATCACAGGGGTTCTTAAATGCTTACACACAATTTGAATACACAGACTTTCCTGCCAGTGAACACTCATGAGATCAATAACACTATAACAAAAACACTCTTATTAGGATTCAGGAATTATTTTTGCAGCTCAATGTGTATTACACTATACAGCATAATTTAAATGACAGATTCAGATGTATAAATCAGCAATTAACTTTTGGGAATAAGTGATTGTATATGAACTTGGTATGTGACAATACCACAATACTGTCCAGAAATAATAATAATAATTTAGCAACAAATTTCATCACAATATACAGTACTATAGTAGTTTTTTGGTCTCCTGACACAATATCTCTAGGCAGTTATTTCTCAGTTCTCCAAAAATGCAGTACACATACAGTTTAAAATAAATACATTAAAAAAAAAAAAAAAAATACAAATCAATTTGACAGTCACATGTTTGTGATTGTGTTGATTTGTTCAGCTCTCTCCTCTCTGGAGGATCGTTAGGATGCAGAGATTCTGATGGGTGTGTCATCAGTTTCGCTAATGTTTAACATGGTTTAACTCATTGTTAAACTTTTTGAGAAGTGTGCCTTTGTTTTGAGAACTTAATGAATGGTTCAGGAAAAGTGGCAACTAAAATCAGTTATATTATGTTAACAATAAAAAAACAGCAATACGACTAAATTCTTACCTATCTCTGCTATCAGTTTCTGTGATCGGCATTTTCTTATTGATTTCATGTTATTGTTTCGTCAGATTTGGCAAAAAGGCCTGTATCCATGATGAAAGTGAAGCGAGTGGCCGGAGAATCGACCAGACGGGATTGGATTTCTTAAAGGACGAGTTAGCCGAGAAGCAGCCATGATTGTCACGTGACACACCATAGCGCTGTATGACAAATGTATCGCGTTTATTTAGTTTTTCCTTTTTTTATTCAAAATATTCACACACTTGATTACCATGTTTTCAACTGATCTGATATTCCGATTCACGAATGCATGTAAGTGAGTGTATTTTGCCATTTTAAAATCATAAATGATCTGGATCGTGATCATAGACTAAAAAAAAACATGGATGTAGTCTCCGTGATGTCACCTGTAGGTTTCTGAAGAGCATTTTTGAAGCTCTTACAGTGGGCGGGAGTCAGCCGTTGCCATCTTGGAATCACGTTGCACGTCATTCCCAGATAATCGAAAATGGGCAAATAGCCGGGACGTGGGTTGAGCTGGTTGCTAAAACCACGCCCGCCTAGCGGGATAGTGGTGACAGCAGGCAATCCACCTGTCACTTAAGTGGCCACGCCCTAAATTATGCAGAACTTTAAGGCTTAATATAAATTAAACAGATGAGTTTGAAACAAATTCACCCCCCTCACAGTAGACATGAAGGGCAAAATGAGCTATATAGACGAAAACCACTTTTTGAACTAGGTTGTAAACATTTTTTTCTGCTGTAAGGTTGGCCATTTTAACATGGGGAGTCTATGGGATTGACTCCCTTTTGCAGCCAGTCTCTAGCGGCCAGTCGATGAATTGCAGTTATTTAGACCGGGAGGTTGCCGCTTGATCGTGATCTATAACGTGAGATGTGCGCCGCCATGTTTGTTCGCGCTGCTGTTTAGAGTCCTGTCAGTCGGATTTACAGCACGTAAATTCACCAGTTTCTCCTGAAATACATGAAAGTAAGTGGCTGGTGAACGAAGTAGTTGTACTTCGTTACTGTACTTAAGTACATTTTTTAAGTATCTTTTCTTTACTGGAGTCGTTTTATTTTGAGTAATTTTCACTTTTACTTCACTACATTCCAAAGCGTAAGATTTTACTTTTTACTTCACTACATTTCATAAAACATATGGTTACTCTTTATAATATATCACGTGATCCGAGACGCAGAAGCGGTGTCTGATTCATGAACAAACTGATTCTTTTCAATGAGCATGTTAAATCGATTCCCGGATCGCACCAAATGATTCATTCACGAAATGGAATGATCCGACTGCAGCTGTTCTCGAGTCGACAACTCATTGATTCAAATTATCCGTTTAGAGCGAGTCTCCAGTCAACTGAATTCACAAGTAAGAACCTGCAGATCTTGTGAGCGCGCACGCGACTGATGCTGCGAAAAGTAAGTTACTAATGTCGAATTTTATGATTAATTATTGTAACTGAAAATCGTATTTAGTTCAAAACTGTCCGCTGTTTGTGAATGAAATCTGCTGTAAAGGGTAATCTGTTTCAGCAGTGTCTCTATGTTTTAGGTCATAAAACGAAAAATGAAAATAACACAGATTAAATGAAATAACTCATGCATGTTCATATTCCCCGCTGCTGTAACGTTAGCAGTTTTATTAAAATGCTACGCATTTAGCCCTATGTGACGTCTGTTTTTATATTGTTTATAAACAGTATACATTTTTATATAACTAGCGGAGTAGACAGATATGAATGTTTATTCATAGCCATACTAAAAACAAGTAAATATTGTTAGCTGATGCAAACTGTCTGGCTAACAAGCTTGTTGGTGCAAAGTTGGGGACATTTTTAGATATAAAGTCCAAATATTTTTATTCAACCACCTAGATAGATTACATCTGAGGAAAAAAAGAAAGGATGTGATGTTCAGAACATAACTCCAGTAATTATCAAAGTAGTGATGCCCTCTGTCTGGGGGCATTTGGCCAGGGGCGTCAGACAAGGGGGAAAAATCATTATTAAAAATATAACTTCAGACCTTATTCTCGTGTCATATATAACTGTGACGTTATGCAAAACAAAAAGCTTTAAAACACTTTTTCTTTGTGAAAATTAGATGGTCACATCTGTTTTCCCTCAGGTACACTCTTAAAAAAAGAAAAAAAAAAGGTGCTTCATGATGCCATAGAAGAACCTTTTTTGTCTAAATGGTTCCATAAAGAACATTTAACATCTGAAGAACCTTTCTGTTTTACAAAAGGTTCTTTGTGGCGAAAGTTGTTCAGATTACAAAAAGGTAATGGTGCTTTGTGGAACCAAAACTGGTTCTTCTATGGCATCGCTGTGAAAAAATCTTTTGAAGCACCTTTATTTTAAGAGTGTACATCACAGTGTAAGCTTCACAGTGAACATTACTACATCACTCTCATCATCATAGTCCATATCAGCAACAAAAATGTATTTTTACTCTATTTAGTGGATATTTTGGGAAAATCCCAGGTATTTTGAGCAGTAGGATTATAAAAAAAAAAATATGTGCTAATATAAAATTAAATTAATTACTCTATATAAAATTGCTAAATAAATCTATCAGTACTTTTTTACTTGAGTACATAAAAATCGGGTACTTTTATACTTCCACTCGAGTAAAATTGAAAAAGGAGCACTTTTACTTTTACTGGAGTAATGTTTTATTATATGTATCTGTACTTTTACTCAAGTACCTGACTTGTGTACTTCGTCCACTACTGCCGCTCAAAGGGTTAACGCCACACTTACCTCAAGAGAGATGGGACACGAGATCGGGTTCACGAGAACGAGATGAGGTGTTTTTACACCTTTTTAAAAATTCAAAATTATTCAGGCTGCAACTAATCAGATTGTGCAGAGGACTCATAAAGTTCCTGTGGCCTTCTCCCGCTGGCCGCCTAGGCGCTCGCGCACGTTTTACTTTCGGTTTCGATTTAACGATCGCACGAACTCTCAAGCGATGGCGCTGAGCGTGCATTCTACAATACAAGACATTCATTTTGTCAGACGCTCTGCAACAAATCCACATTTACTTTGTCTTTTTGGCCAATAAGAGTATTTTTTCACGCTTAAAATAATAATAATAATAAAAAACGTCTGTCCAATCCGAGGCCACTGTACACGTGGGCCCCTAGGCTGCAGCCTAGGCAAGTCTGTGCGTTGATTCATGCCTGCTTGTAAGGATTCGGAAAACCACATATAATGAAGCCTGAAACTGAGCATTCTCAAACGCTGAATCAGCTAACCTTTGCTTCACAAAATGATTAAGTGTTTTAAGCAGTCCCTCCCGTATCGTAAATCTTATGATTCAGAGTGGGACTTCAAAGCGGGTTTGTTATTAAGATCGGAAATTCGGAGAATATATTGAAAATTATTATTCAGACTGGGACTTCGGAGCGTGTATTACAAATGATTTAATTTCGATTATGAGTTTGGAGTGCGGAACCCAAATTAGGTTTAGATGCGAACTTCGAGCGCAGATCGCGAATCACTTGCTTTAGATCAAGACTTCCGAACTTGTATCAAGAATCATTATTCTGGGGTGCATTTTCCAAAATAAACTATGGTCGCAAGTTGTAGGAAATGTACCCCAGATCGGAACTTCGGAGCAGTATATAAAACACCAAACTATTAAGGAAGTACAGTTATAAAAACAAATGAACGGAAAATAAATAAATAAAAATAAAGTAGCCTATACACAAATACAAATACATTAAGAAAATTAACCATGGTTTTATTACAGAAAAAAAAAAAAAAAAAGTGGTAATCATGGTTCTTTGTATAACCACAGTTTAACTACAAATACTATAGTTAAATTGTTGCAAATACCACGGGTAATGCTACTGTTATGTCTCCACCAATGCCACTTTAAATCCTCAGGAAAATGTACTTTTTCAAACTCGTTCTTGGGCCAATATGGGCTCAGATCATCTTTAGACCACTCTGACAAAACATTAGATATTCGACAGACCAGAATAAACATTTTTGCTAACAGTTTGGCTAAGATCCATAACACTGGTATGTCTTACTTTACTGATATAAATATGTACATACATATTCATCATTTTCTGTTTAAAAGTTTTCCATGGTATGGAGGCACTTGAAAAAAAAAAAAACATATTAAACTACTGTCACTCTAAACCAACACAGAAGATCCAACTGCAGTTTAATATGAAGTCCAGAACAAAGCATCCAGCGAAACACTCAGGAGACAGAGTGACAATTACTCAACAGTACAGCAACCGAAAGCTCAGAGAGCATTCTATATTTAGGATGAGCGAAGTGGATCACACACAGCTGAAAGCAATGAAACATGATAGTCTGTGCAAAATGGCGAGGGAATTTAAGGCTAGAAGGGATACAGCTCTGACCGAAATCTAACAATGAAATGAATTGTTCTACCTTTTAGATTGTGTGCTCCTAAACGTTGACACCTACCCCAACCCTAAACTTAGCCCTTACTATAATACAAAAACAGTACTGTTGAAGTAAAATGTGACAAAAATGACGTTAGATTGAGGTGCGCATGCCCAGTAGCCAGAGCTGTCTCCCTTTTAGGGTTTAGGCTTTTATGGTAAGGGCTAAGTTTAGGGTTGGGGTAGGTGTAGACGTTAATAAAACACAATCAGAACAATTAATTTCATTGATTGTTTCTGGTCTGAGCTGTATTCCCTCTGGTGGCTGTGACAATTATATCTTGTGATTTCAAATCTGTATTTAACCTCAGAGCAATCTGAAAGTAAAAAGAGGCACTAGAGTCTGATTTTGTGGTGGCTGTGCTTTAAAATTAAATGATTATGATCTTTATTTGATGATGAAGGATTTTGAAAGTCTGACAGTAATCAGTGTTGAGTGCTACTGTAAGGTAACCCTGCCTGCTTTAAAAGTTTAAACATGATTAAAAGTTTAAAACGTTTGTTAGAAATTCTAAGTAATCAAAAAGTAATCAAATGCGTTCATGTACAACTAAAATAGTTACACTACTTATTACATGTTAAATAGGGTAACTTGTAATCTGTAACATACTACATTTCCAAAGTAGTCCCAAGTCCAAAGTAAAGTACTCACGTTCTGGTATTTCTACTGATATTGCTTATTCCATGTGAATTGGCCATTAATATTATTATATTATTTTATTATTATTATAATGTGGTAAAATTACATTACCACTACTACTACTAATCTAGGTAAATATGAACATTTTGTTAGTGTTTCTACTGGTGTCAAACAGTTGCTCGTCTTGTTTTGTTGTTGTTGTAGATGAAAGAGTTTTAAATAGCTAGTAAGACAGGAAGAAGCCCCTTTAACTACAAACTCCACACGCATGCACTGAATACACTGGGGCACCACACACTCTAACCTACAAGCTGTTTGTCCACCCAGCAGATCAAACCACATGTCTGTAGAAAACCAAATGCAGCCACTTTCAGTTTGAATCAGAAGCTGAACTTTAGTAACACTGGTACTGTGAGGCAGCAGACGGTTTTATCTATATACTTTAATGTTTCTGTTCACTAAAATTGATAATATATATGCATAATATTATAATCACTGTACAACCCTATTTCCAGAAAAGTTGGGACACTGGTTAAAATGCAAATTAGGCCAAGAATCTGATTCGCTAATTTTACTTCACCTTCATTTAACTGACAAAAGAACATAATACATAAATATCCAATGTTTCCATTGACCATCTTAATTGTTTTTTTGTGAATATGAACAAATTTTGATAGCTGCAACACACTCTCAAAATAAATAAATAAATAAATAAATAAATAAATAAAATAAAAAGTTTGGACAGAGGCGAAATAAAAGTTAATATTTTTATAGAATATCCAAATTAAACTATTTTGAAACAGTCCACATTAAGTAGGTGAATTGGTAACAGTTGAAATTATCGTGATTAGCTGTAAAAGGAGCAAAATGGTAAAGAGGCTGTCACTGGGGTGGTGCCTTTTCAAAAGCTTTTTATTGTAGTAACATTTACACTTAAGGCACTTTAGGCAATATCTGCAATACTAATATGCACCCTTAAGGGGTCAATAAGATACCTTTTGAAATGGTGCTGCCCCAGTGACAGCTCCTTTTTTTTATTATTATTTTTTTTTTTTAGAAAAAGAAAAACCTTACAGAAAGCAAGTTAATGACAAAAATCAATATATTTCATCCATTAAAAGCACTTAAAGTTTTGATAACAGCAAGATGAACTATATTAGTATATCATGCAAATGCAAGGTGTGAACTAGGAGGGTCAAACTCTGCCATGGGGGGATTCACACATTCATAGCTCTGCTGTTGGTTTAGCAGGTAGTTTTATTTGATCAGACACTGAGCAACTGAAGAAAATGTTTCACATGTTTGTTTTCGGTTTGTGCTGGTGGAATCTGATCGGTAAGTTATAAAACCATTTTTATGGCATTTTATTATTCCTTTTTTTTTTTAATTTCAGAGTAATAAAGCTTGCTACTACTATTCGAATTGAATTATTTTCATCTTCTGTACCAGATCATAGATATTGTGAAATGTACTAAGTTTGAAATTAGTCTCATTTCAGAATTATAAAAGGAAAATTCCAGTATTTCTACAGTAAATGTAAATGTATATACAGTAAAGTAAATATATATACACACATTATCTTTAATGTAAAGACAGTAATGTAAAGAAATCACAGATTTTGAATGATTAATTTGTCTTGCAGTGAAAATTAGAGTAATACTGCCGGTTAAATAGGGTTTGTCATATATATATATATATATATATATATATATATATATATATATATATTTATATGAAGAGTATGAAGAGTTCAGATGCATAACCAGCTAAAAGCCATCTTGGTTAAAAATGAGATAATGATACTGAATGAATGCTCCTGACACATATTATACGTCCATCAAATACTCAAAGTATTTATTTAGTGTTTATAACATATTTATTAGCTAAACGATGCTACACACACACACACATATATATATGTGTGTGTGTGTGTGTGTGTGTTGATCATCGTTTAGCTAATAAATATGTTATAAATACTAAATAAATACTTTTAAATAAGCAGTCTTACATTTAAACCATCATTTTGATCCTGCTTACTTTACATTTAAGATAGATTAACTTACTCTATAATCTGGTTATTTTATATTCAACTTTAATTTTAAACTGCAAATGTTGTTGCTAATTTTTGGCTGGCGCTGAGCCAGATCGGACGCGCTGAGCGCTTGTCATATTATCGCAACTATTCAGTGTTTTCAACCATATAATGCCTATTTTAGGTTCCAGACATTTACATACACATAAGTCCTAGTAAAACGATGCATTTATAGTTAGCAAAATACACGCCGATGTCTATGGCAACGGCAATAATGATCCTTACAAATATAATCTGACGACATGTTTTATTGATATCATATACACATTAAGTAGGTAACTATAAAGTTTACTCTGCTCTTCTCCAAATTCACCAGAGACTTACTTTAATATTTTTCGGGAGGAGAGGATGAATTTGCGTTTTGTAAATCCCACAGCTCGGATTCAGCGCGAACTAACATGGCGGCGCCCATCACTCGGCATAGATCAACTAACACGCTCATTATAAAAGTGTTTAAACCTCCAAATACATTTACTTGCACATATTTCAGAATCGGAATATCAGATATTTCATAATACAGTGAGCACATTTGTGAATATTAATAATAAAAAGGGAAAAACTATATAAAAGTGATACATGTGTCATACAGCGCTATTGTGGCTGCGTTGTGTCACGTGACAAACACGACGCGTCGCCATGGAAACAATAAGGCTATACGTTCTAAATAACGGTCGCCTAAAAAAAAACTCACTCTGGAGGCTCAGCCAGAATATTTTAAACTCACGTGTGAAAGGGTTAAGTGTAAAGAATGTCTGTATTATAAACATAATTTTTTTTTGTAACTTATTTTGCGTGAAAAACCATTTTTACAAACTATGGTGTTTAAAATGTATGACTTTGAGTTTGAAAGCCCTAATGATAATCAATATGTTATGGAAAAAACAAAAACAAAACAAAACAAACAAAAAAAAAAAAAAACACATCTAGCTGTCTACGATTGAGTTTAGTTGTTTTAATGCACATTATTGTTGAAACAGTTGAGACTTGTACAGAAGAGATCACTTACACTGAGCTGACATTCTACACAGGAAACACACAGAAATCGGTAAGATGTTTTATTGTCAGTGGTGGACGAAGTACACAATTTGAGTACTCGAGTAAAAGTACAGATACGTATAATAAAATATTACTCCAGTAAAAGTAAAAGTGCTCCTCTTTCAATTTTACTCGAGTGAAAGTACAAAAGTACCCGATTTTTTTTATGTACTTAAGTAAAAAAGTACTGATAGATTTATTTTGCAATTTTATATAGGCAGCACATATTTTTTTATAATCCTACTGTTGTTGATATGGACTATGTTGACGAGAGTGATGTAGTAATATTCAATGTGAAGCTTACACAGCAATGTACCTGAGAGAAAACAGATTTGACCATCATATTTTCAACAGTAAGAAAAAAGTGTGAACAAGTAAAGCTTGTTTTGCATAACATCACAGTTATATATGACTTGAGAATAAGGACTGAAGTTAACAAGAACATTTTAAGGAAAATATAATTATATTATCATAATGATTTTTTCCTTTCAAATATTGTAAAAACACCCCTGGACAAATGCCCCCAGAGGGCATCACTTCCCACTTCAATAATTACTGTAGTTACCATGTTCTGAACATCACATCCTTTCTTTTTCCCTCGGATGTAATCTATCTAGGTCAGGGTTCCTCAGATCTTACACTGGAGGTCCAATGCGCTGCAGAGTTTAGCTCCAACCCTGATCAAACTCCCCTACCTGTCATTTTCTAATGATCCTGAAGACACTACCTAGTGAAAAAAAAGTATACTTTATTGTATTTGTAATATATTTCCTGTTTCAATAGTACATTGCAAATATAATAACCAAAAATTGTACTAACTTTAAATATATAAAAAGTGTATTACCACCATGCTTTTACCTATTTTCACAATACAACTTTTAACACACTTTAAAATAATTGTAATTTAGTATATTTTCTAAAAAATATATTTTCTAAAAATATACTTGAAATGTAGTTTTGTTTGTTTTTAGAAGTGTATTTATTTGCACTTTATGTAAATATATTTTAGTATTATTTTTAACTGTGTGCTGAAATGTAACAATGCATTGAAAGTATACTTTTAAAGTACATTATTAAAGAAATTGTAAGTATGCTTTAAGTTACATTTTGGAGTAATTTTTAAGTGTACTTCTTCATGCTTGCAACAGAAGGTAATAAAACATATGATAAATGCATTTAAAGCCCATTTAAAACATTATTAAATGAAGTGTATGCATACAAAAGGCTACTCTTGTAATTGTGATTTAAGTATTTTAATAAATTTATACAATGTCACAGAGAGGTCCATGTACATCAATGCATTTATAATTTTATACCAACAGCACACCATGCGAACACAAGAAAAAGTGTTCTACACTGTAAAACCAAATAGTATTCCTTGCTATAAAAATACTAGTAAGTTTACTCTATTTTAACCAAAATGTTGAGTTTACTAATTTTTTTTCATTGTTGCTGAAATATTAGAACAGATAGTTCCCATAACTAATGAAATTTAAGTAAAATTACTCAAAATGTCCAAGACATGCTGTTACGCATGCGCACTGGTCGACAATTGCCCCTCCCCCACGTCGCAGAAGCACAACGGCTGAGGATTCAGCGTGTGTTTGCGGAGGATCTATTTCGGAAAAATCAAGGTAAAAGCTTTTAATTTAAGTCTCATTTTCTGATTTTTTGCTTGCTAGTCCTTATGATGGTTAGATTTTATGCGCTTTGTTGCATGCTGTTTTGTGGAACATCTTAGCCCATTCAAAGAACTCAAACACGGTTGACCCTGCACATTATTTGAAGCGATTTCTGTTCAAACCAGTTAATGTTCGCTTCATATCTGTAAAATTAGCTGCCTGGTTGTCTATTAATTACTATGTTATCCATTTGTGCTAGTGATAAATTAGTTACGAGAATAGGAGTAATTTGAACGACGGTTGTTTCATGTGACGTTTTGCAGAATTCAAAATTCAGTGAGAAGTAAACAAAACACTTCAAACGAGGAGATCGTTTTTAATTTCGTAAACGCTTAGCATATACTGTAGGATATCTTATTCTGGACGCGGCACATTCGAATGAGGAGCTCAAAGACACGACCGCATTCACGCTAGAGAGCGCGCAATCCGGTGAGTGTACAAAAGGATGGAAAAGAACGCTACATCTTCAGACGGGTTCTTTTAAAATAACTCTTTTTAACTTGACACGGCGATTTTGAAAGCAACTATGAGTGCTGAACTGTGGTCAAGCCGTAGCATTATTTGTTAGAAATACCTGGTTGCGACGAAAATAGTATGCGTGCTTAGTATGATAATTACGGTAATGTGCAGGCAGTAAGAAACAACAGGCAACAGATTGTCAACGAGTCTTTAGCAGACCCATCACCCCCACCTCCTCAAGCAGAGTATATATAACATTGAAACTTATTTAAATGGAAGTTATCGATCTTAGTTTTAAAATACCAGATGTTTCCATTTACATTACATAAGAAAAAAAAAACACTCTATACATTTGGTTTTGTTTGTTCAGTGTTCACTGATTTTTGATTGATGGATAACACTTTTTTATTATTTTAGAATACCAATTGATGACTGCTGTGCAGTGGAAATGTAAGTTCAGATGCTTTAGGTTAGGTTTGTTACAAGTGCTATGTTTGTGACATAACAGACACTCTTTACATTTGTGTTTACTTTGCAGAGAGGATCTACTTAGATAAATGTAAGATGAATGCAGTAAATGAGACTTAAACGCGTTTATTTCATTTTCTTCCACAGATCAATCATCTTGCTTGATAAAACCTCAGTATATCATCAGGAGCAACAGGTATTAATTTTGTGCTCCTTGATATGTTTTTTCCCTCCAAAAATGGACAGTCTCTGACTTAAATTTTATCAATCACCAAAGGCCACATTTTCAGCTAAAAATCTTCTTTGCTGTTCTGCGGAAGAAAAATACTCATGAACATCTTGGGTGGCGTAAGGGTGAGTAAATTAATAGCTAATTTTTATTTTTGGGTGAACTTTTTCTTTAACTGAGCCAGATGATGTGTCATATTTTATTCCATTTGCATACTCGTTTGACAAGTAACATTAAATGTCAGTGTCCTTTCAAAGACTGTAAATTTAATACAAATGTGTATTTAATACCCTTGATGACTTTTCACTAAAAGATTTATTTCCCTCATCAAAACCTGTTTTTTTTCCTTTTCCAAAATTTTCAAAACCCTATTCCTTTTCAAAAAGTGTGTTTATGGATTGTGTCCTTCAAAATGTTAATAGCCACTCAATGTTTGTTCTTAGATCTTTGCAGGATTCAGTCGCATATCTCGGATCTGAGTTCTGCGCAGCATTGGACACAGACTCTGCACTTTTAAATTTCACATCAAGTTAATTAAAAGGTATCTCTTTATCATGTTCACTGTAGTTGTCATCTTTAAATCATGATTTGCTTATGATTGTTATCCTCAGCCTGTCTCTATTTTTTCATAGTCATCTGATGTTTCCACTGCAGTACTTCAGGGCCTTTCAGTAATCCTGGAGGATGACCCACAGGAATTTTACAGGATGTGTTTCGTAAGTATTACTGGATTTTCTGCTCTCATCATTTTGTTTTATTCAATATGAATATAGTTCTGGTTATGAAAAATTGTCAAAGGTTCTGTGTATTATAATTTATTTATTTTTTTTTGTTTTGCAGTAGATGCTATATTTGTCTTTTGTGAAACAGTTTATTACTGAAATTGGTGTAAATGCTTTAAATTCGCGAAATTGTGTTGAGTGATCACAAACATCATTACAGACTTTACACACTTTGAAATAAACTTCTTGAAATAAAGAGCCTAGTTCACCCAAAAATGGAAATTAGCCCATGATTTACTCACTCTCAAGGCATCCTAGGTGTATATTAGGGCTGCACGATAAATCACATGTGATTGTCATGTGCATCTCGACAGTAGAACCTCGACAGGTTCTGTGATTAGTAGTAAATCTCCATCACGTGCATTCAGATGGAGCGGAATTTAATACACAGAGCCTTAGTTCACTGACAAGCTACGCAATATCGCGTTCATAATCAAATGCGATTCATCTGCGAGTATGAACGCGATATTGCGTAGCTTGTCAGCGAACTAAGGCTCTGTGTATTAAATTTCGCTCCATCTGAATGCACGTGATGGAGATTTACTACTAATCACAGAACCGTCTTTACTGACAAGATGTGCATGACAATCGCATGCAATTTATCATACAGCCCTATTGTATATGACTTTCTTCTTTCAGACCAATACAATCAGAGTTATATTAAAAAATGTCAGTGGGTGCCTGTTTCTGTTCAGCAGTTTAATGAAGTGCAGTAAAATGCGTCCATCCATAATAAAACGTGCCTCACACAGCTCTGAGAGGTGAATACAGGCTTTCTGTAGCGAATATATGATTTTGTACGAAAAATGTCCATATTTAAAACTATACACTTTTCTCTCACTTCCGCTAACTGTCATAGGCAAAAGCCATCCCAGGCAGCTGATGTAGGATGTACGTGTGCGTATGCGGCGGTGATTAGTGACAAACATGGAAGCACAGGACAGAGCGAAATGAAACACCAGTAACGAATTAGAAGTACAAAACAAAGATCCATAAAGAAGAATGTCGGAGGATTTTAATATAAACCAAGAGCAGACTGGTTTTCTTTTGCTAAAGTAAGGAAACTTTGCTTCCTTTGCTCCTGTAAAAAACTTACATTTCGACTAGCATAATTTACACCAGCGCATGCACTACACAAACGTCCTACAACATCCACCTGGAAAGGCTTGCACGTATGACAGTTAGTGGAAGTGAGAGAAAAGTGTTTATAACTTTTTAAATGTGTATATTTTTCTTACAAAAATGCATCAATCCACTACAGAAGACCTTTATTCATGTGTGAGGCACATTTTATTATGGATGGATGCGCTTTCTTGCACTCCTTTTGAACTGTTGAACAGAAACACCTGCCCATTGCCATGGAAAGCATGGAAGAGCCAGGAAATTTTTTTAATGTTACTCTGATTGGATTGGTCTGAAAAAATGAAGTCATACACACCTAGGATGCCTTGAGGGCGAGTAAATCATGGGCTAATTTAAATTTTTGGGTGAACAAACCCTTTAAGATAAAATCATGTAAATGATGGGTGTGATTCATCACTCCATAACAAGAGAGAAAATGCTCTTAGCATTCTTAGCATGTTGTAAAAAAAAAAGGTTCTGTAAATTCACATCTATAATGTTGAAAACAATGTACAAAAAATGTAGTCCATGGAACTTGTGTGTAATATTCCAAGACTTCCAAGACAAGGCATGCAGTAATAGTTGACACAAATGATAATTTACACTTTTGCTCTGATTTAAATCATGTATTGTGAAATGTCACTATCACACTATAAATCTCGTCATCTTTCTTTGGTGATCATAATTTAAAGCTTAATTACATTTCCTTGTGCTTGATGTTTGCACAGATCATTGTACACTCACTCTGGTCATCAATATGAATCAATTTGCTTATAAATGAAAAGCATTAAAAGTTCCTTGTCAGTGTATGCTTTTAGACCATTTCCAGTATTGAAATGAAGAAATTTACACTGTACCTATTTTATTTCTCTACTTAGGATGTGGATGCAGACTTCAGTGAAGCAGTTGTAGACCTGCTCACAGTTCTACCAGAGGACATGCCCTCATTGTGGATGCAATAAAGGCAATCATGGAGGGAAGAATTGTCATGGATGGGTTTTAAAGGCCTGTATTTTATTTTTGCTGTTCTGTTTGCATGCCATTCTGAAAATGCTCTATTGTTTAACAGTGTTCCAGTGGGTCACGATAATGTTATGACAACAAAGTGTTGTTTAGTCAAGAAGTCTGTAAAGAGTATTATAAGAACACAGATGTTTTAAAAGCTCATTTTTATTATTGTGATATTCTTAAAGTTTTTTACAGAAATAAACTGTTGAGAATTTCAAACTTGTGTTAAGTTCATTTCATGCTGGTTGAACGAATAAAAATACGTTCAGTTTACTTAAAGAGAATGTGGAAACCGATTGCACGAAATGTTTTAAGTTCCCATAGCTTAAAATGGCAAATTAAATCCATGTTTAGAATAACAGTATTTAAGATGTTTGCACAACACAAAATAACACTGTTAGTTAAACAGAATTAATAAAGTAATCTTACTATTAAATCTTAAGATTAGTAAATGTCCTGGAGTATGTTAACTAGAAATGACATTAAACTAACTTGATATTTATTAGTTAATTTACTCTGTAAGAGTTTGCTTTCTTTACTTTAAACTGATTATTAAATTAACTTTAGTTTTACCTTTAAGTTTGCTTTAACAAAATAAGGCAATCGGTTTCCAAACTTTTTTTTAAGTAAGCTGAACTTATTAGGATTTACAGTGTACTGGACAGGAAGTTCAGCTACTAGTTTGTGATGTCACAAGTGCAGCCAAGTAAAAACTATTGCATGGCCAAAAATTGAATTTCACTCACACTGTTTCAATGACCTTGACAACGAATGCATTCAGCATTGGGGAAAAAATTAGCATATTTTTACTCAAAAATAATATATTTATGGTGTGTTGCTTGTATATTTTGAAGACACCCTTAATTAATTTGTAATATACTTGTAATATCAAGCATGCAATTAGCTTACACAGCATATACTTAAAGTATACTAAGTATACTTGAAGTTGTTCCAATTTAGCAGATAAAAGTACACTAAATACACTTACAGTTATGCTTTACTACAATTTAATTACAACTAAAATATACTTAGTACAAAATTAGTTGTTCCAAAATAGCACACTTCAAGTTAACTAATCAGTAACACACTTGAAGTATACTGACAATTAGTCTGGCTGCAAGTATACTTAGCATATTTTTTTTT